>CM045728.1:106174314-106214314 GCA_024760905.1 Plotosus lineatus
ATCCTCCTCTCTGGCACCCCTACATTGACCTTCCCGGGTAGGCTGAGGAGTATGATTTCACGAAAATTGGAACACGCCCTCTGGATACCCTTTTCATCCACCCCAGAGGCCGACCACCAGCTTTTTGACCATCTCGGCAACCTTAGCCAAAGTGACTACATCACCATATTGATTTTAATTTATTTATTATTCATTAATTTTCTGAACCACATTATCCTAATTAGGGTCATGGAGAAGTTGCCGCCCATCTCAGCCATCCCTGGGCAAGGGATTGAACAGTTTGCTAGGCCACACTCACACAGCCATTCATTCTCACACTCACACCTAGAGTAGATTTAGAACAGCCATTTAACCTACAGTGTATGTGTTTGGACTGTGGGAGGAAATCAGAGTACCCAGAGGAAACCCAGACAAGCACGGGGAGAACATACAAACTCCACAAAGAACCACTCAAGCTGGGAATCGAACCTATGCTAACCACTACACCACCATGACACCAAATTTATTGATTATTTTAAATAATAGTTAATGAAACATTTTACAAAAAACAATCTGTTCCTGTCTTACTATTCAACGTAGCGTGTAGCTAGTTGATAAACTCTTTGAAATGTATTTAAATTTGAAGCTAGCATCTCCAGCAATGCCTAATCCTGCCAGACAGACATCCAGGAGTAAGTCCTGATTCAAGCATATTACCCCAAGCCCAGCAGGGGATGCTCTGCTGTGTATTTTGGGGGTGGAGGGAGGGGGGGGGGGGGTGTGGATTTTGATTACATTTCCAGCGGAGGTGGGGTTTTGGTCAAGGAAGATTCCATTAGATTATAGAGATAAGCTGGATCAAATTCTAAATCCTGGAATGTTTTTTTTTTTTTTTTTTAAAGATTATTCAACTAGTCCATATGGGAAATTCTGTACTTGATGGGGTTTTAATTTATTCATTCATTGCCACTTGCTTCTGTCTTGGACATAACTGTACTTAGGTCTATAAGTAATTTTCTAAGTCGGTCTTTGTTGGAATGACATGTTTAATTACCCCATCTTTACTGTCCTTTCCCATGAGTCAAATGTAAATGTCTTAAGAATAAATTGGGCAAAATCTATGTACAAGCAAGCCTCACTGTTCTAATGCTTTAGACATTGAACAAATCGGTATTCGACCAAAACATTCTGATTCTGACAGTACCTTCGGCTAACCTAGTTATTTTAATGTCTTTCTTTCTGTCTTTCTTTCTTTCTTTCTTTCTTGTATTTGCTATTTTTTTTACATTTATTTGACATGTCTCATTACTGCATGATGTTTGTACACATTCCTTTACACAAAAATATATTAATCTATATTAACAATTTGTGTGTTTGCCCTGTTGTTTCACATTTAATATACAATTTGATATTTAAATGACATTATGAAATAACATGTTTTAAAAAGGTAGTCTTCTAGTGTCTTGGAATGGATTAAGACCATTTACATTACAGTCGGCCCTCTACTTATGAAAACTTATGAATACGAAATATCTAGGTTGCGAAAAACATTGTCCTAAATTTTCGCCCTCTGTATACGAAACAACCTCTACTTACGAAAACCTCTGAATACAAAATATCCAGGTTATGAAAAACATTGTCCTAAATTTTTCCCCTGTGTATACGAAACAACCTCTTCTTACAAAAAGTGCCAAATGCACCATTCAAAAATTCAAACAATGCACGGGTTGCTCTCTCAATGGCTGTCTCCCAACATCCCGCCCCGCTGGCCTCCCATTGGCCAGGAGAGAGCTGAACTGTACCCATACTTTCTGTACCCATACTTGCTGTTTGTCACACTCGTGAAGGAGAGTTGAACAGGACTGCAGGACTGTTGGCTCTTGAGGTTTTTTTTTGTTTTTTTTTGATTGATCATTGCAGTGTTATATTTCGTTATCCATCATGGACCCCAAGAAAATGATTCCCGGTGACACTGAAAAGAAGAAGCGGGCTCCGTTATCAATCGAAGTGAAGCAGGAGATAATAAAAAAATACGAAAGTGGGATGCGGTTGAGCAAATGAGTATGGCCAAAACCGAAACCCCTCTACAATCAGGATGATATTGAAGCAGAAGGAGACCTTAAAAGCAGAGATACAGTGACGGAGGCGATTATTTCGGAAAAAGTGACTGCCATATTTAAGGACCTCGTGAAGAAGGGTGGAGGTGAGTGTTCTTCAGACCAGCAACCCCGGACTTTAAAGCGTTTAATAGGTGGTTCAAGAGATTTGAATAATTTTCTTTTACTTTTAACACATATTTCATACAAAATTGGTATACTTTTATCATTTTTAAAGGGCTTATGGGGTAGTCTTGGGAGCCTTGGAACGAATCACGTGTTTTACATGTAAAATGCACCTCTATAGGCCAGTCTATAAAGTTGCTCCATTCTTTTCTTTTATTGTTTATTAATTTATACTATTTATGTATCTACTTATTTATTTACTTATATAATATATATGTACGTGTGTATGTTTGTATTTGTATCTATTTTTGCACCCCCTACTGATGGTACCTCAAGAGCCTGTAACAGTGAATTTCTCCATTGTGAGATTAATAAAGCTGTATCTTATCTTATCTTATCTTATCTTATCTATTTACGAAAACCTCAGGTTACGAAAAAGGCACTGGAACGGATTAATTTCGTAAGTAGAGGGCCAACTGTATTTGTAATGGGAAAAATAGATTCACAATTTGAGCAAATAACTATTTGAACAGCCTTCTGGAACGAATTGGGGTCGGAAACCGAAGTTTGCTTGTATTTGGAATAAAACAAAACTCAAATGAAGTCAAATTTATCTTCTTCCTTCAGGCTGTAAAGAGCGAAGGGCAGTGAAATATAACCCAAAGAGCAGTCTCCTGTTCATCCCCAGGTAAAACAGTGTATTGATTTAACAATCAGCTTAAAATGTATTCATGTGTTTAAACATAAGCACTTGATTAATGAAGCAGCAGATTATTGACTGGTGTTAATGTACAATATTTGGTAATGATTTTAATGGAGTAGATGCTTCTGTGTCTGTCCATTAGACAACTTCCTGCAGGGATTATTAATCTATGGATGTCAGTCTTTCCTCTGTGTGTGTGTGTGTGTGTGTGTGTGTGTGTGTGTGTGTGTGTGTGTGTGTGTGTGTGTGCGAACACGTGCACGTGCATGTGTGTGTGTGTGTGTGTGTGTGTGTGTGTGTGTGTGCGTGTGTGCACATCCATCCATTCATTCATCCATCCATCAATTTGGGAAACCAAATAATCCTATTAAGGTCTCAGGGAGGCTGGGGACTATCTCAGCCAGCTCCAAGTGAAGGTAAGGTACACCCTGAATAGTTCACCAATCCATCACACACACACACACACACACACACACACACACACACACACACACACACATGCAAGCATTCACAGTCAAACAGTCATAGAGACAATTCTGGAACAGTTGGCATAATGTGCATGTCTTTAAACTGTGGGTGGAAACGGGTGTATCATGACTAACCCCATGAAAGCACGGGAAGAACATGCAAACTCCAGTCAGAAATGCCCTTGAAGAATCCCGGACTTCATCTCAGGACCGTTTTGCTGTGAAGTGAACATGCTACCCTCTACACCACCATGCCGCCCTGTGCGCAGTCGTATATAGGTTTATGTTGGTTTGTAAAGGTTTCATACTCTGGAGAATATAAAATGTTATATCAGCTATGAAAAGATAACCTCGTGGGTTTATATATCTGTAATGTTATTCTATCAGTTTTTACAGATATGAGTCGTATTAAAAGGGGGCCGGCTCACACTTCCCAGTATCCTATGTACTAAGCAGCGAGTCACTTATGTCGATGCCCAAAACCATTCACATCAATGATTTTTCTATTTCATATCCAAATTCTAAGATCTTAAAGTGAAAGGTGACTAAAGTATATTATAGTATATATTTTTTATTATTAATAAATAGATAGTAACATTTTTGTTTTTTTGTTTTTTTTTAATTTCACATGTAGGAAAAATGGGAAGGAAAAGAAAGATGTGAAAAGGAAAATACAATTAAAAAAGGAAAGGAAAAGATCTCATGTATAAAGGAAGGGAAGAAAAGTCATGGACAAGGAAAGGCTAGAAAAAGTAAAGAAAAGAAAAAAGAAAGGAAGGAAAAATAAATGAAAAAATGGGATAGAGTAAACAGGAAAGAATAAGAAAGTGAAAGGAAAGGAATAAATGAGAAAAAAGGGGAAATAGTTCAAGGAAAGGATAAGAAAAGGAAAGGAACATGAAGGAAAAGGGGAATAAAATGAAGTGGAAGAAAAGGAAAGGAAACAAAGGTGGATGAAAGGCCTTCATGTATATGATGAGGCAGCTGCTCAGAAAGCTTGCAAATCACAATCACATGACTACCAAAACATAAACAAAAAAACAAAAAAACAAACAAAAAAAAACCCTGCATTCTTGGGATGAGTGGCCTGGACCCTTTGTTATTCCGTATAAGATTGTTTATTTGTTTATATGTTTATTTTATTGTTTATTCATTCTGGGATGAGTGGCCTGGACCCTTTGTTATTCCTTTATTCCGTATAAGATTGTTTATTTGTTCTGGATGAAGACAACACTTGACACATTAACAACAGATTTAAAACTATACTCTCCAATGTTGAAATTAGGGCAGTGCTTCTCAATTACTTCCTGTGGCGCCCCTCTAGGAAGAAAAAAACACCCCACCCCACCCCCCACAAGCGACTATAAATAGTATTATTTGTGAATAAAATTGTTATTAGTGCACCTCTGCATAACACTGGATCTTTATTAACATTAAAAACAAAAAGAAAGGAATATAGTTCAACTTACAATAAAGAAAAACTTCATTAACATTGTTTTTTAATATGTAATATAAACGATTTAAAGTGCACCAATGTGCCTGAAATTTAAAAAAATAATAAATAAAATACATCCTTATTTAAATTCACTCAACTTTATTTATGTCTTAATATCTCTCTCCACCTTTCTCTCTGTTCCTGTTAGAATTTTTTTTTCGTGTTGTTTCTTGAGCGGTTGTTTACGGCACTTCATACCGTTTGCTTGTGCGAAAACACCATAGCGTGCCAATGAGCGCGCCACTGCCAACTAGTGGAGTGGAGGCATAATTCTCATACACTATTCCAGAAAATGTTTACACCAGGGGTCACCGACCTTTTTGAAACCGAGAGCTACTTCTTGGGTACCAATTAATGCGAAGGGCTACCAGGTCAAAACACACCTCTGAAATTACAAATTTGCTCAATTTACCTTTAATTATATGTTATCATTAATAATTAATGATATTTATCTATGTGAAGATATTGATTTGATTTAAAATATATTCAAAAAAATTAGATGCAGCTCAATGGAGAGTGGCGCTATGGAGCTGTGGGCCTGTCCTAAAACTAGCAGTGAACAGGTCCGCGGGCAACTTATAGTGTCCTTGCGGGCTACCTGGTGCCCACGGGCACCACGTTGGTGATCCCTGGTTTACACTATTTAAAAAGCACTGAATTCGGGGGAGGGGACCCTGGTGTAACAATTACGTCTGTGCATACAACTTGGGTCAACATCGGCTGTTCAACAATAAGACATTACCATGATAAGAATGACCACAGTGCATTAGGAGCAGCCATGTGTTCCCATTTCACACACAATAAGCAAATGGTCTGTAAATGTGATGCTCCCATCGATTTTAATTTGAGCTCAATTGGTTCAAAAGTTTGGATTTGTGTTCCACGACCATAAGTTAATGGTATCTTGAAAGAATACGTTTTTAAAGTTTTGCCGTATAGTTTAGTCTATACTACACAGCGACACAAGAAAACAAATGGGTTATTTCGAAAGTATGATAACGATGACACCACCTGCTCCAAGTGACCATGACACACCATGAGTGTCTGTCATTGTGATTCAAGCATTATCCACTAGGGATAATGATTTTTATTCCTCTGATGATGGACCAATCAGATCATGATTACCCATATGGTGAAGTTTTCAAAGAGGAGATATGTGTTGATCAAGTGTGTGTGTGTGTGTGTGTGTGTGTGTGTGTGTGTGTGTGTGTGTGTGTGTGTGTGTGTGTGTGATAAGTTTAGCCCAGTTTCACAGATGTTCCACCTGAGGATATGTAACTGCAAATCGAAAAACACAATGTACGTTTTTTTTTTTTCTTTTTTTTTTTTTTTCACTCATTTACAGACCCTATCAATATTGCAGGGAGGCTGGAGCTGACACTGGGCAATGACGTTGTACTCCAAATAGCTCACAAGTCCATCACAGGGCCAACACACACACACACACACACACACACAAAACACATGCAACACATCCAAACGTATGGTGTTCAAGAACCTTATCACCAGGCCACCACTGCCCCTAAAATCATGTTATATTAATTTTATTTTTTTTTTTACTTACATAGTAAGTACATGTCCAGTTTTCAGTTAGAGTTATCTATCTGCCCCCTTTGCAAATGAGAAGACATTAGCCATTCTCCAAACTCTGCACTGTTGATCCCAGTTCTCGTTATGAAACCCATTGATTGTTCCACTTACGGCCCAGACGAGTCAGTTCTGCATGCGAATGTTAACAGCAGCTTGAGGCGACAGAACAACAACCATGTAATGGATGCTAAGCACTCTAGTTACAGTGCTTAAGTTGTTTCAGTGGGGCCTGGTTTCATTTCTTGGCATTGTGAGCTAGCCCTTAGCGGTTACAGGTTGCACACTTGTGGTCGGAAGGTTTTCAGATCAAATCCATGGAATGCCATGAGAACCACGGCTCGGTTCTTAATCAAGAAAGGGCTCAGCTATCCTGCTTTACACATTAAAAGAATCAGGGTTGCAGTACAATGGCTCAGTGATTAGCACGTGCACCTCACAACAAGAAGGTCTTTGGTTGGATTTCTGTGTAGAATTTGAATGTTCTGCCTGTGCTTGCAAGAGTTTCCTTTGGGTACTCTGGTTTTCTCCTACAGTGCAGAAACAAGCACAGTAGGCTGATTACCTTTAGGTGAGAGTGTAAATGGTTGTATGTGTTGGCCCTGTAGTGGTTTGGTGAGCTGTACAGAGAGCACCCCCTCACCCAGAGTTCGTTGGAATCGCCTCTAGCCTCCAGATGATCCTAATTAGGATTAAGCTGTTTATAAAATGAATCAGTGAGAATAAGAAGGATGTGACAATGACACTTATTTACCCCACCCCCACCGCACCCCACCCCACCCCACCCCACCCCACCCCACCTCCACCCTTATTGTTTCAAATATCATAACTTTAGTCTCAATTTCTTAAGAGGTTTTGGGGCAAAATTAGGTTTGCTTATTACATCAGACTTATCTACTCACAGTAAATAAATTAAAGAAAAACAAAACAAAACAAACAAACAAACAAACAAACAAACAAAAAAACAGTCAGCATGCCACAAAACACACATTTCTTTAAATGCAGTCCAAGCTCCGGGCAGTTGTGGCCTAGTGGTATAGGGTGCTGGATTGCTGATTCAATGGTCGGGGGTTCGAGTCCCACTCCCTAAAAGGTTGTCACCCCCCTCCCCCTCCAGTGCAATAACTGGGTTACTAAAAGGCCGACTGTGTCTCTCACTGTCTATGGTGTGACGTTCATGTAAAAGAACCATTGCTGACTTTCGACAAGAGTACCTGCAAAGCCGTCAGCGTGTTTCCGCCCTGTGATGGCCGGGTGAGCTGTTCACGGTGTACTCTTCCCTCGCCCAGAGTCAGCTGGGATGAGCGCCAGCCTCCCCGCAACCCTAATTAGGATTACGCGGTTACAGAAAATGAACTGAACTGAACAGTTCAAGCTCCCACTTTTTATCCCGTTACCAGTGACTGATATAAAGTTGTACTGAATGTACTTTAGTCCAAAAACATGCACATTCGGCCAATTTCAAATGCTCCTAGGATGAGTGGATGTATTGTTGGCCTTGCAATGGTCTGATAAGGTGTTTTGGGTGTACTTTGCCTTCATCCAGTGTCAATGACCCTGGTATAATTAATCAATTCAGCAAATAAACGAATAACTAAACACGTCACTTGTTTTCATTTTATTTTATTTTATTTTATTTGAAAGCCTTGAACACCTTTAATAATCCTTGGTATGGTTTCTACATGACTGGAACTGTATTTTAGTTCTTTCACTACACCATTCTTTCCAAAAGACACCCTTTGAGTTGGTGTTCTGATGATGATGATGATGATGATGATGGTGTCCAAACTGGATCTAAAATCTCCTGTTGGTATCTGAAGATAATAGCGAATCATTTACCTCTTTATACAGTAATATTCATCCACACTCTCATTCCCAGTGCACAGAAACTATGGATCTGGTGGGAATTGAAAGCATCAGAATAAGAGTCGTAACGTTGCTGACGGTGATGGAAATGAATGATGCACTGGAAGGACATTACAGAGGAACTACTGGTGCTGTACTGTTTACTGCAGACTCTGGAAATATAAATAAACTATAAGTAGCTTGTGCTTGAATAAAATTAATGCTATGAAGCAGGAAAAGAGAGAACATGTGAGAATAAAGATGGAATGAAGCTCTACTGGTGCTCTGGCACTAACTAAATAGCGAGCATTTCTGCGTGGGCTTTTCACAAAAGTCTGGACTTCCTGCCTCGTAAATTCAAAAGCTCACATATTTTTACACGTCTCAGAGAAGTTCACGCTCTGTAGCAGTTTGTTAAGTATGGTCAGGGGAATGCACGACACTCGTTACTTTAAAGTTATGTAAGATTGAGTGGGAATATAAAAAATACGTCGAACCCTTATTAGGTTTTGTATATGAACAGAGTCTCTCTCTCTCTCTCTCTCTCTCTCTCTCTCTCTTTCACACACACACACACACACACACACACACACACACACACACACACACACACATGGTATTAGCGGCAGTTTAGCCTGGCAGATGGGAGATGTAGACCATGAACATATAATCCTTCCATGACAGCTCCTCAAACAAACCTATGCAAATGTGAACATGTGAAATGCTACTGAACACACACACACACACACACACACACACACACACACACACAGACTGTTGAACAAGTTATATCTAAGAAGATGAAGTCATTGCTCAATGCTTTTTCTTACACCTCTTACATACTAAGCAAAGGCTTCTGCACACCGGTGTCTCTGCTCTATAGACACGTTCACACACTCACTCCTTTCTCTTTTTTCTTTCTTAATCTCTCTGTGTTAATCTGTTTCCTTATCTCTCACTGCAGCTCTGCTCGGCCTGGCACTCCAGCTTAGTCAATCAAGAACATCAACAACTGCAACCTCCCACCACCACCATGAACCTGCTTTCTCTCTTGCTCATACTGTCTCTCACCTCATCTGTATGTCTGTCTGTCCATCTGCTTTCACTTTGTAGTGAGCAAGAAGGGACGCCCAGACATTGTTAGTATGCATTCAAAGAGAGCTTATACTTTTTGATCTGGGACAACATCTTGTTTAAAGTCCTAAGAACACTGTTTCCAGGCAACTCAGAAATATGGATGTATATGAGTGCAGGCTAGTGAATGATAAGGGCTACCGATTAGCATGCATTCGAGTAGTCACTGAGCCCTTATAACAAAAGACTAGGAAGTCATTTTTTCTTTTATATTTTCTTTTAAATTTCTAGTTGTGCTAAATTCACTTGAAATGTGCTTCAATTATTATATTTTACACTATCAAGTATATTAATGTTAGTTGAGTTAGTGCTAATCAAGAAAGCAAGCTTTATAAAGGACATGGCTCTATGGTCCAACAGCCCATTGGTCTGAACAGCCCGATTCATATAAGATAGGCAGCTTGTTTATATCAGTTGAGTACCCTACATTGTGTAGGGCAGCATTGGGCAGCGGCAGCCTGGTGGTAATGTCAGCTGGATCACTGATCGTAGAGTTTGGAGTTCAAGCCTCACTCTCAACAAGTTGCTGCTGTTCTGCCAGTGCAGCTAACTGGGTTATCAGAGGCTGGCCATGTCTCTCACTGTCTATGGTGTGAGGCATGTAAAAGAACCATTGGTAACTTTCGTCAAGAGTAGGCTGCATTGCCATAAGCGTGTTTCTAATCGGGAGTCGGAGTCCCCTGAGGCATTTCATTTATAGTAATGTTCGAGCAACTCTGGCAGCGGCACTGGAACCCAGTCATGTTGGCTTCTGCTCTTCCAATCCTTCTGATCCTTCCGGTGGTGCCGAGAGGGGGAACTTGCTGCTTGGGTAACAGCCTGTCCTCCATACTTCCTACCCAGGCTATGTTCACTGGAGAATATCGATACCAGCCAGAGCACAGCTCCATAGTCCTTCAAGACTGATGGAGGCCTACAACTACTACTACCCTACACAGCCCAGATGGGCTAGGGGTAGGGCACCTTACTTAAATCAGTTGAGCACCCAGCTTAGTTCAGTTGGGTTATTTTGTGAACCGCTTAGTCCTAATTGGGGGTGCAGGGAGGCTGGCACCCATCTCATCCGACTCTGGGTGAAGGCAGAGTACACCTTGGACAGCCCGCCAGGTCATCACTGCAGCAACCTGCTGATAGTGGGGCTTAAACCCCCAACCTTGGGATCAGTAATCTATCACCCGAGAACCGGACCACCACTGCGCACTGTAACTGTCACATCAATGGTCTCTTGAACCAACAGGCTCTCGAAATATGGTGCAGTCACAAGTCTGTATTTAGAATATGTTAGCCAAGCATAAATTTGCTAATTGCACATACTTCTTAACCCCTACTGCTACTAACTGGGTCATCAAAGGCCAGCCATGTCTCTCACTGTCTATGGTGAAAGGCTTGTAAACGAACCACTGCTGACTTTAAACAAGAGTAGCTGCAAAGCCATCAGCATGTTTCTAAATAAACTCAGGTAAATAAATTGACACTGTGATAATTGGCTAGTCTATAAAGGGAATTAAATAATAAACTGCATACACACTGAGAGGCTATCAGTGCATTAGCTAAACTTTGTTGTCATCCTGTCCCAAATACTTTAGTTGCCCAGAGATTTTCTTTTTTTCGGCTTTTTCCCTTTTCTCGGGAGGCGCCACAGCGAATAATCTGATTCGCACATTTGATTTGGCATATTTTATTTTTTTACTTCGGATGCCCTTCCTGTCACAACCCTTTTAGCAAGGGACAGAAACACGCTGACGGCTTTGCAGCCTACTCTTTAAGAAAGTCAGCAATGGTTTTTTTACATGCCTCTCACCATAAACAATGAGAGACATGGCTCGCTTTGGATAACCCAGTTAGCCACACTGGGTTGCCCAGAGATTCAACTCTCAAATTCCACTTCAAGTTCAAAACAAGAGTTTGGCAACAGGTTCACCAAAGCATTTCTACATTTATTCATCTCATTGTGTCTTGCATTGTCGAGTTCAGTAAATCCCAGAATGCCATTCTCTTACAGAGACAGATCTCTCACACAGCTGTTCCAGATGTGCTATGCTGTCTGCCACTGAGGGGCCGACTCCAGATCATCCATCAGCCATGCTTCTACACACACCATGTAGCATCTGTACGGAATCAATTTATCATTTCCACACCATCTCTTTTTCTGAAGATTGTACATGCATGTGACATACTGCACTAATCTCCAGCTCTAATCTATGGTGTTGCTCTAAGCCATGTTTTCTGTGGTGTATGATGATGAGAGGTGTGAGGATTAGTATGGTAGGGAGTTTGAGAATGAGCAAAACTAAAATTTGAAGATAACAACGTGTCATTATTAATCAATAATGGAGTGTTATGGTGCTTTAATTCATTCATTATGGTCCATACCATAAATCTGACAATGAGGGACCCTTAGCCCTTATGTGCTTCGTATGATGTCCTGCTACAGCTAGCAAGCTGAGGCGGCCCTCACAGAGCTATCATCCTGAGCACAGGGCATGCTAAGCAGTATTGCGTAGTGTGGTACCATGTCACATGGTAAATTAAAATAGTGAGGTCTTCTTTCATGCAGTCTTTTCAATGTTTGCACAGGCACCCTCTGTCACTTTTTCCAAGTTTGAGTTCACCAAAGAGCAATTGTTTGGTATTCTAGAGTCATACATGGCTGAGCTAAGGGAGTCTGTCTTTGAGGATCATGGTCTCTATGGTAGTACAATTGGTGTAGGCCAGGATCTCGGTATTGTTAACATGCTTATACCACTTTACATTCATTATTTGAGGAAGTAATCTTTGATGGAAGACTTCTAAACAGCGAATATGTTGACAAAGTGTTGGCCATGTTTCAGAGCCATACAGAAGTGAGGGGAGAACAATGGCTCGATAGACAATAAACTTAGTGGGCAAAGTGAGGCCCTCTCTCTAAAAGCATCTAGTTCAGAGTACATTAAAAGCAGCTGCACCTCGACTGATCCAGTGCTAGATTTCTGAGTTGAGATTTGAGTATTCTGATATGTTGATAAGATACATGAAGGTCTGAGCATAATAAAGCTCCAAATCATTGCTGGTGATAACAGGAAGTTGATCAGACTGTGTGTGCATTATTTCTGTCTTGGTCTTACTGATTGTTAGGTCCCAGGCCCTGCATGAGTTATTTCATGTCACAACTTCCCTCTGCAATGATTCAGGTGTGTCTGTAGCAACGTGAACGTCATCAGGATAGAGGAAGCCATTCAGTCTTGTCAACTTAGCTTTGAGCCTTTTGAAGGTTGTAGAGCCTGCTATCAAGTTTTTATTTGCTGTCTATGCCAAGTTATGGGATGGTTTTTTGAACATGATGCAGGACGAACGAAAAAAGAAGGATAAAGAGCATGGGGCAAGGATACATCCTTGGGGCAGACCATTGGTTATTATAATTAAACATTGTGTAAGCTCTCCGGTAATCAGTACCCATGCTTCCATACCATCATGAAAACTTTGTATGATGTTGAGTACATGGGGCAGAATCCAGATCTTCTTTAGCAGCACTCACAGATCTACTGACCATGTCAAAGGCTTTGACCAAGTTCACAAAAACTATGTGCAGTTCATGATGTTGTTCCCTGCACTTTAACAACAATTGCCTGAAAGTGAACATCATGTCAATGGTGGAGTGATCATTTCTAAAGCTGCACTGTGCTTCAGGGAGGAACTTCTCTATGTAGGGCCACACTCGATCTGGGATGGCACAGGCAAACAGCTTGCCCGTAATGGAAAGGAGTGTGATTCTGCAATAGTTGTTACAACTGATGTGACATTGCTTTTTAAGATAGTGATGATGTGACCATTTACCATATCTTGTGGCACTCTCTCCACGTCCCAGATAGAAAGAAGTAAATTGTGCAGCTCTGAGAGAAGGTGATCACTGCCTGCTTTAAGAACTTTGGTTGGGCTGAAGTCCAGACCTGAGATTTAGTGGCCAGATTTTGGCTAGAAGGTTGAGAGCCGATCTGACTTCTATGATAGTTGGTGGTACATCTAGCGCACCCATAGTCTCTTCCTGTGGCAGCTTGTCAAGACCAGTGGCAGTTGTCATTCCTGGTTGGTTTAGAAGTTTGCAAAAATACTATCTTCAGCAGTCCAGAATAGCCTCTTCCTTTGAGACGATGTGCAGAATTGGAGTTTCAAACAGGCACATGCCATCTTATGGTCAGTCCAACAGTCAGCACTGTGGTGCACATGAAAATCTATAACATTGCTCTTGTAATGCTGCCTTGCAATGATGCAATCGATTAGGTGCCAGCATTTAGATCTTGGGTGTTGCCAGGTACAATTGTAGATGTCAAACATGGTAGAAAACAGTGCTATTAATACAAAGGTTGAAACAGGAACATACTTCAAGAAGTAGAATGCCCTGCTTGTTCATGTCACAAAAGCCATGATGGCTGATCATATCTGCCCAGATTTCAGAGTCTGTTCCTATATGAGCATTGAAATCACCAACTAGAAAAATCCTACCGGAGCAGGGTGATGCTGTTAGAACTTTCAATAGTTGGTCACAGAACAGACCCTTCTCTTCCAGAGGTCTTTTGAAGGTTGGGGCATGTACGCTGATGACTGTTGCATTGAACTTATAGAGTTTGATTCTCATGCTCATCACTCTAGAACTGGTTCCTTTCCAGCAGACTCCTTTGAGTCTGTTTTGCCCAGGTTTGCTTCATCGAACATATTCCAAACATTCCAACATGCTAGCTTTACTTGGTTGGATTGTATGCATGAAAATTTCGGCTCATCAATGCCACAGGGTCGAGAAGACCAGGGTCCATCATGTTTACTGTTATGCTGCCTAGGTTTACAATGCAGATGGTGATGTTGAGAGTGCTTTTTTGTATCCATGGCAGCTTGAAGATTCTGCTACTTTGGGTTGCTAGCCCCATGCAGTGGGCAAGGTAGACTGCCCTCTTCTGTACCTTGCATTCTTCAATGGGTAGATTTTGGAGTGGAATCATAAGAGACACAAATCACTAAATCTAAGTCCAGAAGGCTAGTTAGAAGGACCAGTCAAATAACCCCAGAAAAGACCGGCCCTGATTTATTACTGAGGTTAACTCCCTGTACGTAATTTTTCCTTCATGGTTCCTCCTGAAGCCTTTCCGAGATATGGTATAGCCATAAGGCAGTGGAGATTTAGAATCAGGATGTTCCTTCCCCTAGATGGACTCGCAATCATCTCCATCTGTATACTGGGGTTCTTAGGGTGGCTACTCCTCATGGGTCTGGCCACCTAACCACTGGATAACTACCTTCATGTACTGCGCCTTTTCTTTCTTTCTTTCTTCCTTTCGGCTTTTTCCCTTTCACGGGAGTCGCCACAGTGAATCATCTGATTCGCACATTTTGATTTTTGGCATAGGTTTTTATGTCGGATGCCCTTCCTGTCACAACCCTTTAGCAAGAGACAGAAACACGCTGACGGCTTTGCAGCCTACTCTTTACGAAAGTCAGTGAGAGACAAGGCCCGCCTTTGATAACCCAGTTAGTCGCACTGGGGGACCTTCATGTACTGCACCTGTCTCAGACAAATGGGTACCTCAGGGACCAAGTAAGGGACAGTATTGTGCATGAAAATAGCTACTATTCGGTTAAGAATACTAAAGTTGCAGAGTAGCTGGCTTCTATCTCATCCAACACTGAGTGAAGGTACAGTACACTCCGGATAGTTTACCAGACCATCGCAGGTCAACACATACCCAACTACTGACATTTATACTTACACCTGGGAGCAATTTACAGTGATCCTGTATTTAGACTGAGAGAGGAAACTGAAGTACTCAGAGAAAACCAAAACAAACTCAAGGAGAACATGCCAGCTTCATACAGAAATGTTAGATCCCATGACTTGAACCCAGGATCTTCTTGCAGTGAGGTGGATGTGCTAATAATTACAAACAGACCTAGAATTTGAATTCTGAACATACAACAATTAGGCAACAAGTATATGGGTTAGTCTATTTAAAAATGGCATATAATATATATATATATATATATATATATATATATATATATATATATATATATATATATATATATATATATATATATATATATATATACAGTGATCCCTCGCTACTTTGTGCTTCAGTTTCTGCGGGTTCAGTGCATCACGGGTTTTTCAAAATCTTCTTTTCCTTTTGGCTTTTTACCTCTTTCAGGGGTCGCCACAGTGAATCATCTGATTTGCATGTTTGATTTGGCATAGGTTTTCACGACGGATGCCCTTCACAACCATTTTAGCAAGGAGGTATGCTGACGGATGATGACGGCTATGCAGCTACTATTTACAAAAGTCAGCAATGGTTCTTTGACATGCCTCTCACCATAGACAGTGAGAGACATGGCCGGCCTTTGATAACCCAGTTAGCTGCATTGGGGAGACAGTGACAACCTTGTGCAGAGTGAGACTCAAACTCCCAAACTTAAGATCAGTGATCCAGCACCCTTTACCACCAGACCACCACTACCCCACTTGCAGGTTTTTCAAAAATATTCATCGAAAAATAAACAGATAAGGAAATTAAGGAAAAATAGGGGGAAAGTTAAGGAAAATTATGCAAAAGAAGGCCAATTATGCAAAAAAAAAGAAAAAAGAAAAAAAACAAAGAACCTTAAAACTTCCCAATACAACTACTTATATTTTTATGTGAGGTGCACATCTGTATGTGTGCACTCGCGAGTCTGTATGTGTGTGTTTACATTTTATTTACATCTTATGCATTATTTTTGAATGTTTAATTGTTATTTTAGTATTTATAGTGTCGAATACGTATTTATTGATATCATATACACATATACATGTATGCATACGTCAGTCGGGGGGGGATTCGATCCTACTTCGTGGAAATCGATAGTCGTGGAGGGGTCTCAGTAGCCAATAACCTCGGAAACTGAGGGATCCCTGCATACATGTTAATTTTACATTGCTTCACATCACTTACTATGAACTGTCATTCCCTCACTAGCTTTTCTATTCTAACTGTACTGTTCTCCCATCTGCTACCAAATTTTAAAAGTTTTTTCGTGACCCAAGCAACACCCTTCAACCAAGTTTTATAAGAATTTGGTTGGTAGTTTTTGTGCAATTCCATCTACAGGAAAACAAACGGTACCAAAAACATAATGTCCTTGGTGGAGGTAACAAGAACGCATAAAGCTTCAGGGTGCAATGTTTTTTTTTTTTTTTTTAAGTAGAGCCGAAATAAGTACCACTAACAATAAACGTTTCTTCCCTGACTAGCATTTCTACCTTTTTCTGTTGAAGAAAGCATGCTAAGGGCTGACCACAGTAGATGTGTGAAAGAAAAGTGACTGATGCAAATGGAAATTTATGACTATTGCTTTTCATTCTCAAAACATTCTGAAGTTTGTTTCGTGACATTTGGGGTTGAAATTCCCATGAATGTCATAAACTGAGGGTCTAATGCAGAGTATAAGTCTTCACAAACAATCTGCACATGTCGGGACAAAGTCGTAAAGTTGTCATTTTGCTTGCAAATTATATATTTTTTTCATTTGCAAGGAAAAGCAACATGTTGGACACTTCCACATACAAAGTCTGAGAAATGTATGAGACTTGCACCATGCATCTGCCATGCTAAATGTTTCAATGTTTTGTCGTCATTCTGTTTTATTTGCATTTTGCTTGTGTTAATAAATCATGAATAAAAAGGGAATCATTTGAGAACAAAAAGCAAACTAAAATGTGATTGATTTACAATAGGAGATTCACCAAACATCTGCAAACCAATCACAAATTACTTCGAAATCAGTTGACAATTGTCATGTGACTTCCTTGAGATTTTTGCACAGTATACATACATAAACTATAAAATGTTTTCTTGCATGTGGAGTTGCAAAAATCATGACACAAATTTTAAAATTCACAAAAAAAAATGCAACAAAAAAAATCAATTTGTATCTTTAGTTTTTATGCTGCTCCTCAAGTGTGATCATTCCCTTAACATTGGTGCTTCCGTCCATAATATTTAAAAACCTCATACAAGTCATTGGTTAATGTTTGACAAATAATTGTTTCCTATTCTTTCACTAGTTGCCATATCCAATTGGGATATTGTAAAAAATCGTGGTTTTTTAAATCATGAAGAATGTGTTCACTGGAGGTCTGCATCCACTCAGTCAAACTCTACAGAAATGTCAGCTCCATTCAGCCTCTATTGTAACTGCAAGATTTCTCATTTTTGTACCATGGCCAAATAACTCCATCTGGCTCATTCTGATCATCAGCAGTAGCCTCTTTCTGAAGCCAGATCTTAACAGGACTTCTTCACTGGCAGCATCAACTGTCCAGCTCACTTTCATAATTCGCCCCAGGAACCAGAACTCCACTGCCACAATCCTCTTTCCCATTGTTGGTGAGATTGTCCGACAGGCTGATCCATATGTTAGAACAAGAATGACATAGCACTTCATAATTCTGCCCTTAGCCTTCATGCTGACCTTACTACCAGCCTTCTTCAATATAGTGAATGCATCTATAACCATGCAGATTCACAATTTTTACTATTAGCTGGGAAGTATATGAAGCACTCAGTTTACAGGTTATTGTATTATGTTTAAGATAAAAATTAGCTAGTTGCTAATGCTTTCCTATAAACCTGCTGGCACACCTGCTATATTACAGATATAACATGGTCTGACCAATCAGATTCACAATCTTTAAGGTGATTTAATGATAAGGTCCAGACATCCCTCTCCAGAGCTACTTCTTCTGGTTCTTCCCGGAAAACACCAATGCATTCCTAGACCAGTTGAGAGACATAATCCTTCCAGCATGTTCTGGTTCAACCCCAATGTCTCTTCCCAGTTGGATATGCCCAAAACACCACACCCTAGACCACAGTTCCATGATCGACTACAAAGTCATGATCGACTACCTCTCTGTCTTTATCTCCCACCTCTGGCGGAATCAGAATGGGCCATGATTCTTGCCGCCATTACTTTGGTGGAAGCTGTGGCCGGAAGATCATTGGTGCCTGTCATGGCAATAACCCCCGAACCCTTTGGTGGACACCTGTAGTGAAGGGGGCTGTCCAGCCTAAAAAAAAGAGGCCTCTCAGGTCTTAGTGGCCTGTGGGACTCCCAAGGCAGTAGACAGGTACCGGCAGGCCAAACATGTTGCAGCCCACGCTGCCACTGAAATCAAAAGTCAAAAAGCAAAATCTTGGGCATGGGAGGAATTGGATGAGGGCCTGGAGTGTGATTATTGGTTGGCACCAAAAAACGTTTTGGACCACCATCTGAACCTCAAGAGGGGGAAGCAGTTCTCCACAAATACTGTTTACAGTGGAAGTGGGGTGCTGTTCACCTCAACTGGAGATGTCCTTGGGAGGTGGAGGGAATACTTAGAGAACCTCTTCAATCCCACCAGCCCGCCCTCCGTGAAGGAGGAAGACCCTGGGGGTTTGCGAGGGGGTCCACCTATCACTGGAGCTGAGGTCAGTGAAGTAGTCCAAAAGCTCTCGGTGGTCTGGCTCTGGGAGCAAATGAGATTGGCCCTGAATATCTCAGGGCTCTCTCTGGATGTCGCAGGACTGTTTTGGTTGACATGTCTCTGCAACATCGTATGGTACTTGGGGGCCTTACCTCTGTTTGGATTGGTAAACCTGGGTGGTAGTCCCCCGTTTTAAAATGGGGGATCGGAGGGCGTGTTCCGTTGAGTGGAATTACACTCCTCAGCCTACCCAGGAAAATCTATGCAGGGAGAAGAGGATCTGATATTTCAACCTCAGATTCAGGAGGAACAATATGTTTTTTTTTTCTGGCTGCTGCATTGGACCAACTCTATACGCTCTACAGAATCCTTGAAGGGGCATGGGAGTTTGCCCAATCTGTCCACGTGTGTTTTGTGGATTTGAAGAAGGCTTTCAACTATGTCCCTTGGGCTGCCTTGTGGGACATGCTCCAGAAGCACAGCGTTCCAGACCCGTTGCTACGGGCCATTCGGTTGCTGTATCACCAGAGTCCGAGTTTTGGCCACATTGGTAACAACAAGTCGAATTCGTTTCCAGTGAGGGTTGGAGTCTGTCAAGGCTGTCATTTGTCACTGATTCTGTTCATAATTTTTATGGACAGAATTTCTAGGTGCAGCCAAGGCATTGAGGGATTCTGGTTTGGTGGCCATTGGATCTTATCTTTGCTTTTTGCAGATGATGTTGTCCTTTTGACTTCATCAATTTAGGGCAAGCAGCTTTCATTGGAGCAATTCGCAGTTGAGTGTGAAGCAGCCGGGATGAGAATGAGCACTTCCAAGTCCAAGGCCATGGTTCTCAGTTGTAAAAGGGTGGAATGCACCCTCTGGGTCAGGAATCAGGCCTTCCCCAAGTGGAGGACTTTAAGTGTCTCGGTGTCTTGTTCATGAGTGAGGGAAGGATGGAGTGGGAGATCAACAGGCGGATTACTGCAGCCTCCGCTGTAAGACAGAGCCTGTTAATTGTTCATCATGGTGAAAAGGGAGCTGAGTTCCAAGTTGAAGCTCTCAATTTACCAGTCAATCTATGCTCCAACCCTTACTTATAGTCACAAGCTTTGGGTAGTGAATGAAAGATCAAGATCACAGATACATGCAGCTGAAATCAGCTTCCTTCACTGGGTGGCAGGGTTCTCCCTTGGAGACAAGGTGAGAGCCATCTGGGGAGAGCTTGAAGTAGAACCGTTGCTCCTCCACATTGAGAGGAGCCAGTTGTGGTGACTCGGGCATCTGGTTAGAATGCTTCCCAATCGCCTCTCTGGTGTAGTGTTTCGGGCATGTCGAACCGGGAAGAGACCCCAAGGTCAACCTAGAGCACACTGAAGGCACTATGTCTCTCGGCTGGTCTGGGAATGCCTTGGTGTGCCCCCCCCCCAAGAAAAGCTGGAGGAAGAGGCTGGAGAGAGGGACGTCTGGACATCATTGCTTAGGCTGCTGTCCCGCGATCCGACCCCGGATAAAGCGGAAGATGATGATGATGATGATGATGATGATGATGATGAAGTCACTCAGGATAAGGATGTCTGCCAAATGTTGCAAATGTAAAACTTTGGGTTGAATCATTTCACAAAGGACTGCAAACATTGTAAATATTTTGCACTTTCCATAATAATTATCTAGGTGTACCAGCAAACCCAGAAAGGGTGAGCTAATTTAAAACTTTATTCGAGCTTGTTGTTATATCTTTACCCTAAATAGAGTTTATATGTGGTATTGTCATCGCAATTGTGATTCAGTTTTGAAAAAAAAAAAATCTGGGCTACAGCAATGGATGGATTTTGGATTTTCTGCAAACTTGTTGCAAACACTACTATACCTGAGTCCAAGAGATAAATTGATTTTGAAATGTCTATTTCAAAGGTCAAGATCAAAGCCAGGTCACAGATCTTTAGACATAGAGCGCACCCATGACCATTTCATTCATTTATTTTCTGAACTGCTTAATACTGATTAGGGTCATGGGTAGGCTGGCACCAATCTCAGCCAACTAGTATATATATATATATATATATATATATATATATATATATATATATATACACTAGTCCCTCTCAAAAAATTAGCATATTGTGATAATGCACTGATATAAATTAAAGTTTCATATATTTTAGATTCATTGCACACCAACTGAAATATTTCAGGTCTTTTATTGTTTTAATACTGATGATTTTGGCATACAGCTCATAAGAACCCAAAATTCCTATCTCAAAAAATTAGCATATCATGAAAAGGTACTCTAAACGAGCTATTAACCTAATCATTTGAATCAAGAAATTAACTCTAAACACCTGCAAAAGATTCCTGAGGCTTTTAAAAACTCCCAGCCTGATTCACTACTCAAAACCGCAATCATGGATAAGACTGTCGACCTGACTGCTGTCCAGAAGGCCATCATTGACACTCTCAAGCAAGAGGGTAAGACACAGAAAGAAATCTCTGAGCGAATGGGCTGTTCCCAGAGTGCTGTATCAAGCCACCTCAGTGTGACGTCTATGGGAAGGAAAAAGTGTGGCAGAAAACACTGCACAACCAGAAGAGGTAACCGGACCCTGAGGAAGATTGTGGACAAGGGCCAATTCCAGACCTTCGAGGAACTGTGGAAGGAGTGGACTGGGCTACAGGTGCCGCATTCCCCAGGTCAAGTCACTTTTGAACCAGA
The DNA here is from genome assembly GCA_024760905.1 of Plotosus lineatus. NCBI lineage: Eukaryota > Metazoa > Chordata > Actinopteri > Siluriformes > Plotosidae > Plotosus > Plotosus lineatus. Next base: position 106,195,911 of record CM045728.1, read on the forward strand.
AACAGCGGCAGAAGCGCCTGAACTGGGCTACAGAGAAGCAGCACTGGACTGTCGCTCAGTGGTCCAAAGTACTTTTTTTCAGATGAAAGCAAATTTTGCATGTCATTCGGAAATCAAGGTGCCAGAGTCTGGAGGAAGACTGGGGAGAAGGAAATGCCAAAATGCCTGAAGTCCAATGTCAAGTACCCACAGTACCCGAGTCCTTCTAAAAAAATTAGCATATTGTGATAGTTAATTATTTTCTGGAATGTACTGATAAACATTACACTTTCATATATTTTAGATTCATTACACACAACTGAAGTAGTTCAAGCCTTTTACTGTTTGAATATTGATAATTTTGGCAAAAAAGTAAAGAAAAACTAAAAATCCCTATCTCAAAAAATTAACATATTTCCTCCGACCAATAAAAAAAAAAGTTTTTTTAATACAAAAACAAGTCAACCTTCAAATAATTATGTTCAGTTATGCACTCAATACTTGGTCGGGAATCCTTTTTTCAGAAATGACTGCTTCAATGCGGCGTGGCATGGAGGCAATCAGCCTGTCTCACTGCTGAGCTGTTATGGAGGCCCAGGATGCTTCAATAGCAGCCTTAAGCTCATCCACAGTGTTGGGTCTGGTGTCTCTCAACTTTCTCTTCACAATATTCCACAGATTCTCAATGGGGATCAGGTCAGGAGAGTTGGCAGGCCAATTGAGCACAGTAATAGCATGGTCAGTAAACCATTTAGCAGTGGTTTTGGCACCGTGAGCAGGTGCCAGGTCCTGCTGAAAAATGAAAATCTTCATCTCCATAAAGCTTTTCAGCAGATGGAAGCATGAAGTGCTCCAAAATCTCCTGATAGCTCGCTGCACTGACCCTGCCCTTGATAAAACACAGTGGACCAACACCAGCAGCTGACATGGCACCCCAGACCATCACTGACTGTGGGTACTTGACACTGGACTTCAGGCATTTTGGCATTTCCTTCTCCCCAGTCTTCCTCCAGACTCTGGCATCTTGATTTCCGAATGACATGTAAAATTTGCTTTCATCCGAAAAAAGTACTTTGGACCACTGAGCAACAATCCAGTGCTGCTTCTCTGTAGCCCAGGTCAGGCGCTTCTGCCGCTGTTTCTGGTTCAAAAGTGGCTTGACCTGGGGAATGCGGCACCTGTAGCCCATTTCCTGCACATGCCTGTGCACGGTGGCTCTGGCTGTTTCTACTCCAGACTCAGTCCACTGCTTCCACAGGTCCCCCAAGGTCTGGAATCGGCCCTTCTTTCACTTTTTCCTTCCCACAGACGTCCCACTGAGGTGGCTTGATACAGCACTCTGGGAACAGCCTATTCGCTCAGAGATTTCTTTCTGTGTCTTACCCTCTTGCTTGAGGGTGTCAATGATGGCCTTCTGGACAGCAGTCAGGTCGGCAGTCTTACCCATGATTGCGGTTTTGAGTAATGAATCAGGCTGGGAGTTTTTAAAAGCCTCAGGAATCTTTTGCAGGTGTTTAGAGTTAATTGGTTGATTCAGATGATTAGGTTAATAGCTCGTTTAGACTACCTGAACATGATATGCTAATTTTTTGAGATAGGAATTTTGGGTTTTCATGAGCTGTATGCCAAAATCATCAGTATTAAAACAATAAAAGACCTGAAATATTTCAGTTGGTGTGCAATGAATCGAAAATATATGAAAGTTTAATTTTTATCAGTACATTACAGAAAATAATGAACTTTATCACAATATGCTACTTTTATATATATATATATATATATACTAGTCCTTTTCAAAAATAAAAGTAGCGTATTGTGATAAAGTTCATTATTTTTCTGTAATATATATATATATATATATATATATATATATATATATATATATATATATATATATATATGTGTGTATTCAGAAAAATATAAAAATACAGTGATACCTCTGCTCACGAACATAATTGGTTCCCAGAAAGTGTGTGTGAGGCTAAAAGTTCGTCTTCGAACATTTATTTCCCATAAGAAACCATTAAAATGAGAATAATCCGTTCCCAGGTCCCCATAAAACATAATTTTCTACTAAATAAGCCTTAAAACTACACAAAAATATACCTTATTTTATGTATAATAAATGTCTATTGTATTGTAATTAAAGAAATAAATTGTACTGTATAATAAAGTCGTTTTATTTACCTTTGTGATGGTCGTTGATGGCTTGATGGAATGGAGTGGGAGGAGGAGGAGGGAGGGAGGGAGGGAGGGACTTACTGTTTGGAAGGAGTGTTTGGAAACGCCTACTGTTTGGAAACACCCTTAGCCACACACGCACCCTTAATAGCTTCCTTGTTCTTAAGGATGGTGGTAGACTTAGCGTACTGGTACTGGGACGCTGAGTCACACAAACGCACACCTAGTTCGTGTTTTTCAATGATCTCCGCCTGTGGTGGGGTCTTTTTCGGTCCCATAATAGCAAAAGTACACTCAATATGGTCCAAAATGTCTAGCAAACACAAACCACTTCTGCATTCAAAGAAAGGGGGTGACGAACTGTGACGCCGTGAGCATGCGTCAGCTTCTCGTGGCCGCCACCGTGGCGCTGTTCGACCGCGTGGTTTGATTCGTCCGCCGAAAACTAATTCGTCAGCAGAGACAATATGCTCGCAAATTTAATGTTCTTGAGGCGAAAAGTTCGTGAGCTTAAGCGTTCGTCAGCGGAGGTTTTACTGTATATATATATATATATATGAGTGTGTTAGTACTTTGAAGAGCTGATGAAGGAGGAAAATGAGAGAGAAAAAAGAATAGAAGAGGTGACCATTGAGGAGCAGCATGTAGCAAAGATCAGTAAGGGTGAAGTGAGGAGGGCATTGAAGAGGATGAAGAATGGAAAGGCAGTTGGTCCTGATGATATACCTGTGGAGGTATGGAAGTGTCTAGGAGAGGTAGCAGTAGATTTTCTCACAAGAACATTCAACAAGGACCTAGAGAGTGTGCAGATGCCGGAGGACTGGAGAAGTGTGATGGTGCCCATTTTTAAGAACAAGGGAGACGTGCAGAGTTGCGGCAAGTACAGAGGGATAAAGTTGATGAGCCATACGATGAAGTTATGGGAAAGAATAGTGGAAGCTAGACTAAGGGCAGAGGTCAGCATTTGTGAACAACAGTTTGGTTTCATGCCAAGAAAGAGCACCACAGATGCAATGTTTGCTTTGAGGATGTTAATAGAGAAGTACAGAGAAGGTCAGAAGGAGCTGCATTGTGCCTTTGTGGATCTGGAGAAAGCATATGACAGGGTGCCGAGAGAAGAACTGTGGTATTGTATGAGGAAGTCTGGAGTGGCAGAGAAGTATGTTAGAGTGGTGCAGGACATGTATGAGAGATGTAAGACAGTGGTGAGGTGTGCTATCGGTGTGACCGACGAATTCAAGGTCGAGGTGGGACTGCATCAAGGGTCAGCTCTGAGCCCCTTCTTGTTTGCTATGGTGATGGACAGGCTGACAGACGAGGTGAGACAAGAATCTCCATGGACTATGATGTTTGCAGATGACATTGTGATCTGTAGTGAGAGCAGAGAACAAGTGCAGGAAAATCTAGAGAGGTGGAGGTATGCCCTGGAAAGGAGAGGAATGAAGGTTAGCCTCAGAAAATCAGAATACATGTGTGCGAATGAGAAGGACCTAGGAGGAACGGTGATGTTACAGGGAGCAGAGATAACGAAGGTGGAGGATTTTAAGTACTTAGTCTCAACAATCCAGGGCAATGGAGAGTGTGGAAAAGAGGTGAAGAAGAACGTGTGCAGGCAGGCTGGAATGGTTGGAGAAAAGTATCCGGTGTGATGTGCGATAGGAGAGTGTCAGCAAGAATGAAGGGAAAAGTGTACAAGACGGTGGTGAGGCCAGCGATGTTGTATGGCTTAGAAACAGTGGCCCTGGGGAAAAGACAGGAGGCAGAGCTGGAGGTAGCGGAGATGAAAATGTTGAGGTTCTCTTTGGGAGTAACGAGGATGGATAGGGTCAGAAATGAGTATATCAGAGGGACAGCCCATGTAAGATGTTTTGGAGACAAGGTCAGAGAGGATAGATTGAGATGGTTTGGACATGTACAGAGGAGGGATAGTGAGTATATTGGCAGTAGGATGCTGAGGTTGGAACTACCAGGCAGAAGGCCTCGAGGAAGACCAAAGAAGAGATTTATGGATGTGGTGAAGGAGGACATGAAGGTCATTGGAGTCAGAAAAGAAGATGCAGAGGATAGGGTGAGATGGAGGCGGATGATTTACTGTGGCAACCCCTGAAGGGAACAGCCGAAAGTAAAAGAAGAAAAAGAAAAAGATATATATCACGTGTTACCCTTGTGTTAAGATGTCTCTGTGATCTCTGTGTTTACACTGTTTTGCGGACTTTTGTAACCCTAAGAAAATATGGTTGGTCAGAAGCGTAAGCCTACTAGCATGGGTGCAAGTCTCAGACACAGAGATAAATTAACTATCTGCTCGGATCTGCGCGATTTACCATGCATACTCAGTTCAGTAAAGAGAGTTGTGAAATGAATGAAAACCCGAATCCAGAAAAGAAAGAGAAATCTTTCTAAATACTAAATACTTCTAGAAGAGTATTCAACGGCGCCCTTGCTCACTTGAAAGACCAGAAGTCTGTATAGCCCCTGCTTTGTCTCAAGCACACTACTTTCGGTGTTGAGCGCCTCACTTATTGTCAGCGTTGATTGGCTGTTTTAAGCTTCATGTAAAGTGACTCGGATCAGCTTCATGTAATGTGACTCAGCTCAGCATCATGTCAAGTAACCATCTGTCGACCAAAGTAACCATTCACAAGCAGAAAGATTGCATCATAGTGAATGATAAAGGTATTTGATACTATATTTGGGATATTTGATGAGTGAATTTGATAAAATTTTATGTATTTGAAATTATTTTGCTTAAATTTAACTTATTTGAAATTAATGTTTGATATTATTTGATATATTTGATATTATTTTACAATGTTATGTTTATAATAATTGATATATGGGGTGTTTTATGAGATATGGTAATGCTATTTATGGATATATAGTACAGTATGAATGTCATACGTTACTGGAACATGCAGTAACAACTTACGTTCATTTTCAACTTACGTTCGGCCGTCCGGAACCAAACAAAAAGGTAAGTCAGGGAGCGTCTGTAATTGAAACTAGTACCCATAAAAAGGTTTGTTTGCTACATTAACATGCTGCTTAGTGGAGGTACCCTTCATACTATGACAGGGGTGTCAAACTCATGCCACAAAGGGGCCATGTGGCTGCAGGTTTTTGTTTCAACCAGGCAGCAGCACACCTGACTTGACTCATTTAATCAACTGATCTAGGTCTTCAGGCAGCTGATTGGTCAATCTGTGTGCTCTTTCCAGAGACTGACCAATCAACTGGCTAAACACTCAGCTTAATTGATTAAATGAGCCAAGTCAGGTGTGCTGCTGCTTGGTTGAAGCAAAAACCTGCAGCCACATGGCCCCTTGTGGCACAAGTTTGACACCCCTGCTCTATGAGTTCCCCACAAGTTTAAAACGTCTTCGTGCTGCATATGCATTATTCCATTTGTTGATTTTCATACTATCTACAATAGTGGATCAAAACTTCATATCAACTACTTCACATCTTTTTAAAAGACACAGAAAAGTATTTCTATACTTTTTTACTCACGTCTCACAGTCTCTGTTTCTGACCATCTGCACAAAAGTGAAAACCTCAAGCATCGACAGCTTTTTACCCACGTCCCATGGGATCCTGGCTTCGATTCACGCCAATATATTGAAGTTTTCAACCCCAGTAGAAAAGCTGTGGGCTGAGCAGAAATGATTACAACATTCATGTCAGCCTGCAGTGTGTTTCACTAAGCAACAGGAAATGAATGGCTCCACAGTCGTGCATTAATGTAGTGCAAACCTACACTGCACTCCATCATGCTGAAAGCTGTATTCTTAACTTAAATGCAAAGCCTTTTAGGACCTTTCAGTAAAGAACTTTTAATATGTTGTTTTCTGTTTTTATGTTTTTGAGCTCCCTGTACTTAAACATCATGAAAGACTCTAACTATACGTAATTGATTATAATTAACCATAATTAACTCAAATTCACTACTGCATTAAAAGCAGTTTATTGCCAATAACTATTCAGCCATTATTTTTTATTAAGCTGTTATTTGTCATAAGGAGTTTTGCATTGTTTCTGGAGTAATTTGTTTGTTTTCATGTACAATTTGTACTTGTTAAAAGTGTAATGCTGAATGCTGTTAACCGTGAGTAATGAGGATTTTATACCAAAATGGTGTGTTCGTATTGAGAATTCTGATGTAACTACAATCTGAATCATGACAGATATATATATATATATATATATATATACACACACACCCACGTTTGTGCTTTTTTCAAAGAGTCATTTTGGAATTAACTTTAATTCATTCATTCGTTTCTGAACCACTTAATCATAATTACAGTCGGGGGAAGCTGTCGGAGTACACCCCGGACAGCTCACCATCGCAGAGCAGAAACAAGCTGACAGCTATGCAGCTACTCTTGTCGAAAATCAGCCATGGTTCCTTTACATGTTCCAGACCATAGACAGTGAGAGACATGGCCAGTGTTTGATAACCCGAGCTGCACTCGGGGGACAGTGACAACCTGTTGAGAGTGGAGCTTGAATCCACACCCTTCGGATCAGTGATCCAGCACCTTACTACCAGGCCAACACTGCCTCAGAATTAACTTTAAAATCATATTAAAATTATAAATAAATAAATAATAAAATTAAAATAATAATAATAAAAATGAATAGGGTCAGCTTGATCCTTAGTGGATGAATGTTTTGTCACATTTTTCCGAGAGGAGGAGACCCAACTAAATGTTGGCATTATTTAATTAAAGGAGGAAAGCTTAAATTATTAAACTACAGTGGTAGCTCAACTTATGAGTGTCCCGAATAAAAATTTTTCCATGATACGAGCTTCGATCCCACCAAAAATCTGCCCAACCAATGTGCAAATTTTCTACTTATGAACTCTGCTGGGGAAATGACTTTTCCGGGTTGATTAGCCTTGTATTACTTCCGCGTGTACTGTATTCTGTCTTCCTTTCGGATTTTTCCCTTTTACTCGGGAGTCGCCACAGCAAATCATTATTTCGCACGTTTGATTTGGCAGAGGTTTTTACGTCGGATGCCCTTCCTGTCACAACCCTTTTAGCAAGGGACAGAAACACGGTGACGGCTTTGCAGCTACTCTTTACGAAAGTCAGAAATGGTTCTTTTACATGCCTCTCACCATAGACAGTGAGAGACATGGCCCACCTTTGACAACCCAGTTAGCTGCACTGGGGGACAGTGAAAACCTTGTGGAGAGTGGGACTTGAACCCCCAACCTTTGGATCAGCCGCGCCCACTGCCATCCTCTACACAAGATGACAATGAGAGCGCCACTGCCATCTGGTGTAGAGGATGAGCAATCAGACTTATAAAGCTGGTCCACCAGTTTATTGACTTATTGTTTATTCTTGTTTTATTATTATTTATTGTAAACTACAGTATTAATGTTACTGTACATGTGTTATTATTGTGATAATGTTTATTGTTACATGTTTATCTTAAATATGTACGTCAAAAATACATGTTTGTGTCAGGTTATATGAGTTGGGGAGAGGGTTGGAATGGATTAATTGGTTTTCTATTATTTCCTATGGGAATTTTGTTTCATCTAATGAACATTTCCGCTTACAAGCTTGACCTCGGAACAGATTAATTTCGTAAGTCGCGGTGTCACTGTACTGTGGTATCTTACTTTTACGAAAGTCGCACCAATGAAAAATGCAAGCTACGAAACGCATTTTCCTAAAATGTTGTCTCTGGATATGAAACAGTTCACGTTACGAAAGCGCCCTCTTAAAAATGCAATCGCGCCATTCAAACATTAAAACTCGCCATTCAAACATTCAAACAATGCACAAGCTGCTCTCCCATCAATGACGTTCAAACATTAATGTTCAAACATCTCCCATCAATAACGTTCCGTCCCATTGGCCTCTCACTGGCTAGGAGGGATGACGCAGCTACCTCCCATTGAACCGCATTTTACATGAAAAACATGTGATTCGTTCCAAGGCCCTCATTACCTCCCATAAACCCTTCAAAAATGATAAAAGCATCCCTTTTAAGACCTCCTTCTGCTTTCATATTGTACCGGTGGTAGACGGGTTTGGCCATATTCCTTTGCGATATCACTCCAGCCCGTTTCTTCTTCTCCTCACTCACACCGGAAGTCACTCGAGCGCGCACGCACGCACACACACACACACACACACACACACACACACACACACTCCCATAATGCTTTTCGTGTAAAGAACAGAGTTACTGTTGTCTCATGCTTTATTTCTTGACTCAGGATTTTAACCTTCCATAAACATTTGCAAGATTATAACTCTGTTAAGAAGACATGGTCTACACACACACACACACACACACACACACACACACACACACACACAGAGAAAACACTGACATCCATAGATTATATCCCTGCAGGAAGTTGTCTAATGGATAGACACAGAAGCATCTGTCTGTCTTCCTTTCGGCTTTTTCCCTTTTACTAGTCACCACAGCAAATCATCTGATTCGCACGTTTGATTTGGCAGAGGTTTTTACGTCGGATGCCCTTCCTGTCACAACCCTTTTTAGCAAGGGACAGAAACACGCTGACGACTTTGCAGCTACTCTTTACGAAAGTCAGCAATGGTTCTTTTACATACTTCACACCATAGACAGTGAGAGACATGGCCCGCCTTTGATAACCCAGTTAGCTGCACTGTGATAGACACAGAAGCATCTGATCCATTAAAATCATTACCAAAGATTGTACATTAACACCCGTGCGCATGTGATTTCCGGTGCGAGTGCGAAGAAGAAACGGGCTGGAGTGATATCGCAAAGGAATATTGCCAAACCTGTCTACCATCGGTACGATATTGAAGCAGAAGGTCTGAAAAGGTATGCTTTTATAATCTTTAAAAAGATTCATGGGGTTGTATTGGGAGCCTTGGAACTAATCACGTGTTTTACATGTAAAATGCGGTTCAATATATGAAAAATGCGGATTACGAAAAAGGCTCTGGAACGGATTAATTTTGTAAAGTGAGGTACCACTGCACTGGCATGGACTGGATCAATTGTTATTCTATAAGTTACTGATTAAGAGGTGGAAGCAGTTTTGTTCTTTTAAAATGTAGCCATATTTCTATGAATGTCCCTTTATCATTTATATATGATCATAATTCGCTTTTCATTTTCCTTATTATTTTTCATAATTATTATGTTTTTTATTCATATCATATAATTTCTGACAATTTAGGGGAAAAGAAACATGCCTCATTTTTTTTTCAGGCTGTGTTTTAATTGTGTGATTCGCTGATTGGCATTTTGACTGTACGTAAAATAAATAAATAAATAAATAAATAAACGGGCATGAATTACATGTGGTTTGCTATAGTAAGCTGAATGGCCCACATAGAAATTGACATAAGGCCGATTCTGAAAACGAGAAACTTTCCCCACATAAATATCGATTCAACTCCATGCAACTCTATTACTTTCCGACACTGTCTTTTGATTTTTTTTCTCAATTTGTCTTTAAGCAAAATTATGCCCACACCTCTCCCCAGATTTTCAACAAATTTGGTAGGGACACTGTCCTACCTGAGTCAGGGACAGTGGTGGTCTCGTGGTATAGGGCGCTGGATCGCTGATCCAAAGGTTGGGGGTTCGAGTCCCACTCTCCACAAGGTTGTCACTGTCCCCCCCAGTGCAGTTAACTGGGTTATCAAAGGCGGGCCATGTCTCTCACTGTCTATGGTGAGAGGCATGTAAAAGAACCATTGCTGATTTTCATAAAGAGTAGCTGCAAAGTCGTCAGCGTGTTTCTGTCCCTTGCTAAAAAGGCTTGTGGACAGGAAGGGCATCCGACGTAAAAACCTCTGCCAAATCAAATGTGCGAATCAGATGATTCGCTGTGGCGACTCCCGAGAAAGGGAAAAAGCCGAAAGGAAGACAGACAGACTGTCCTACCTGAGTCAATGAGATATTTTAATTTTAGGCAAACACACGGGACCATTCACACTCACACTTACGAGCAATTTGGAAGAGACAATTATCCTAATGTGGGTGTCCTTAGAATGTCCGAGAAAATCAAAGCACCCAGAGTAACCCATGCAAGCACAGGAAGAACATGCAATTTCCACACAGAAACATCTTTTCCTAGCCCGGGACTGGAACACAGGACTTTCTTGCAGTGAGGCACACATGTTATGCCTCCCTGTTTATAGCACAAATTAATTATTTATCCACAATAAAGTTAAATTCTTAATACTATGCAAACCTAAATATCTGCATGATATAAATACACTTCACTAAAATTTTCCTCATCTCTCCATCCCAAAACTTTGTAAACAAAGCAGTCTGTAGCTTCACATGACGCGAACTATTGTCAATTCTATTGACATGTGACATCTGTCATTATTTCCAGCCCCACCCTCCCAAACATCCCACCAAAAAGCTCTCTTAAACCCAAAGTGCATACATTTAAATAACTTATAGACTTTCTACTTATTTTATTTTTTCTTTAATCAGAAATGCCAACACTCAATTAACAAGTCACTGTGAGGCTTTCACACTCTTCTATAAATCACACGTCTTCTGGAAAGCGTCGAGGCGCTCATAGATTGGCTTAAAGGTCTGGAAACACAGTAAATGATAATTACTGCATAAAACCCAGTCTAATGCTGAAATGTTAATCTGCAGTAATGGATGGCTTTAGAAATAAGGATATGAGGATATGAAAACAATATTGCCAGGCGTGGCTTTATAGCAAGAATGCCATCATGGGACATTTCAGGCACTGTTGCGTGCCCTTGAAGAGTTTAATAGTGTCACGTGTGCAGTTGAAGTCAATGGAGCTCTCATATTGGCGTTAAGACATGCTCCTTGAAAGACTCAACACAAATCAATGTATTCAGGAGACAGTCGATGTCACCAGAGCATCATTCATCTGATCGAGCAGCTCATCATGATTATGAAGAGAGGCATGAAAGTATGCAGTGCTGTGACCTTTGTTCCCCATCTTAACGTACATTATTATCTTTATTTCCACATTAGACACTAAAAGCACGATTGAGAACCAGCGTGGCTATAGAAGGCTCCTTGGGGAAGCATTTCTGATTTCTTTTTTCTTTTTCAGTTCGTAGGAGGAATGAGTACATTAGTCATTTTAATAACTCAAGTAAAAGAGTGAGTACTATGAGCATGCTAGCTCACAGGGAAGGGGACGGGTTTGAATTGCAATGACTATTAGGTGTATTGGGTTTGTGCCCTCAGCAGTCTGGCTAGCATCATTATTTTGGATAAACTTTTTAAAGGTCATGGGACACAGTGGGGATGAGGTCAGCATCTTGTGCAGAACACTCAAGTTCTTCCAGAGCATCCTCACTCACTCACTTAAATCTACTAGATTAGCATGGCATGAAATTAGAAGGGCTATTATAGCACAGTAATACAGAGGCTAATAAAAAATATAAAAAAAACTGAAGCATTTTAAAGTACAGTAGTTATATTTATGAAATCACCAATGAACAATATAACATAATATAAATTCATATTAGCTTTTATGTTTAACTAAATCTGCTAATTTATATCTAATTAGCTGAACACTATTAAAACAAATGGATGAATACTGGTTGTGTCTCTATTATCATAATGCTATAAGTGCCCCCCCACACACCCCCACACCCATCAGATTGTCTTTTATAGTCTTCTTGTGTAAACTTTGATGAGAGTAATATGAGTTTTTATTCACTGTAATTCAGTCTGTAAAACTGAAAATGGCAGGCAAGCATTCGGTGCACCGTGGGTCTGGTTGTTTATAGAGCTCAGAGGCATTTCAGGCACTGATATGTGCATCACAATATAGAACTTTGTGAAATTGGAAAATTGGAGGACAGGAAATGAGAAATATGACCTGAAATCCAAGTTTCATTTGAGAACAGCCCTCAGCTTGGAGGCGGGTGAAATGTAACTTACACGGACCGTTAATAAAGGAATTAATGGACGCCCAATCCTGGACGTTTTTCCTCATGATTGGTCGAGTATTTGCTATCACAGGCATCGATGCTGATTTTATTTTTTTTTAAGCATTACCACAATTGAGGAAATAAGTTTATAATAGAGTTTCAATGGAACATCCATAGCTGTATTTGGGCAGTATTTGTTTCTCACGGAGACGTCTGTAATACAATATTAGCATGTCTTGTCCATGATAAAACTTATGGACATCTCTAAATTAAAATGATTTCATTTCATACAAATCTGCAAAATTGCGTATATTAAATCTTTCATGCAATCATTGATTAAGTTGAACTGCTTAAGCTGGTGGACTAATGGTTAGTACGTTGGGCTCATGATCGCGTGGTCATGGGTTCAAATTCTCATTAGACCTGTACTGTACTAACACCCCTTCGCAAAGTCTTGACCACAAATGTGCCTCTGTCCACTCAGCAGTATCAATGGGTACGAGAAAAATACTGGGAAGGTGACATGTGATGGACGAGCATCCCATCCAGGAGTTGAACTGCAGAAGCTTATGGTTCATCAGATCATAAGTCTCAGGTGTAAAAGGAGAACTGAATTTATCTTTACTTTAATTCTACTTGTAGGGTTATATGGAGATTGGAGCCTATCTCAGCCAACACTGCCAGACTATTGCAGTGTAGAACCAGTCACACTCACACTTAGAATAGCCAATTAACCTCATTTTCTTTTGTTCAAAACTTTGTATGTATATTAGAGTGCCATGGAAAAAAAAAAAGTTTCTAATTTTGATTTCCCCATCCCCTAAATGTGTGCATAATAAGAAAATAAATACAGTTCTAATGTTTGGATGTATTATAATAATTTTTACTGGTAGTGCAATTGTCCCAAAGATACAAAATTATGTGTAATACTCTGCAAACGTATGAAATGGTAATCTCATGTTAAATTTAACATAAAAATATAAAACCGCAGAAATCATCAAAATCAAACACTTCCAGTTTAATAATCAAATGATTTTGAACACAAACAGTTTAATACAGTGTTCAGATTTACTCAATTTATATTATTTGTCCACACATTAATTTTCAGTAGCTACAGCAAGAGCTGTCAACGAGGATTTGTTACTGTTTGGAAAGTCACTTGTTTCTCTACAACTTGCAACAAGAACCTGTTTCTGTTCTTCGTGATTAGTCAGGACTCCATTGAACACCCAAATCAAGGCCACCCCTCGCTCAGCTGCATCAGTGATGACTTTCAGACTTCTCAATTTCCACTGTCCATCAATATAGTCATTGTCACTGCTCCATGTATCTGAGTTGTTCATAAGGAATTGATTTGATATATTCAAGGCTGTAAAAAGCTCTTTGATGTGTTGTGATACAAAATCATACAACTGCTTCTGAGGTACTGTAGGTTTGAAGACAACACGCTGAGGATGAAAAGTTGTTTTCTTGTCAAGGGCCTGTACCATGGCTGACTTCACCTCAGCTGATACTGCAGTGTCAAAGAATACTAGAGCAACCAGGATTTCACTTGCGTACCACAAGTGTCCAGAAAATGATTGTATTGCAGCTTTTGCAACAGCTACTCTATGAAAATATTCCAGCCAATTGAGCTACCAGTAAATATGTACATATTTCTATGAAACCTTTAGTTACTATGCTTCATAAAAGTAACAAAACAAAAAAAAAACAACTAGGGGGTGTGACCTGAAAAATATTTTTATGGAATATATTTTTTGCCATGATAGTCCGTGACACCCTGGTAGTTCAGTTTACAAAATTAATCCGTTCCGGAAGCGGTTTCATAACCTGGACTTTTTGTAAGTTAAACCACATTTTACATGTAAAATGTGTGATTCGTTCCAAGGCCCCCAATACTACCCTTTAAAAATTATGAAAGCATACCTTTTAAGGTACTTACTTCGTCTTGACCATGTCTTCTGAGCAAAATTTTAATCTTACAAATGTTTTTGCAAGGTTAAAAGCCTGAGAAAAAAAATAAAGTTGCAGTGAGCACACTCAAAAAAGTCATGAAACAAGCTGCTGCTCAAGGGAGCTGCATCATCCCTCCTAGCCAATGGGATGTTGGGAGATAGCCAATGAGAGGCCAGTGGGGCAGGATGTTGAGAGATATTCAATGGAAGAGCAACTTGTGCATTGTTTGAATTTTTAAGATGGTGCGTTCGGAACGTGAAAAAGAATAAGAACAAGTGCAGGAAAATCTAGAGAGGTGGAGGTAAGCCCTGGAAAGGAGGGAAATGAAGGTTAGCCTCAGTAAGACAGAATACATGTGTATGAATGACAAGGACCCAACAGGAACGGTGAGGTTACAGGGAGCAGAGATAAGGAAGGTGGAGGATTTTAAGTACTTAGGCTCAACAATCCAGAGCAATGGAGAGTGTGGAAAAGAGGTGAAGGCAGGTTGGAATGGTTGGAGAAAAGTGTCCGGTGTGATGTGTGATAGGAAGGTATCGGCAAGAATGAAAGGAAAAGTGTACAAGACGGTGTTGAGGCGAGCGATGTTGTATAGTTTAGAAACGGTGGCACCGAGGAAAAGACAGGAAGCAGAGCTGGAGGTAGCAGAGATGAAAATGTTGAGGTTCTCTTTGGGAGTAACGAGGATGGATAGGATCAGAAATGAGTACATCAGAGGGACAGCACATGTAAGATGTTTTGGAGACAAAGTCAGAGAGGCTAGATTGAGATGGTTTGGACATGCACAGAGGAGTATATTGGCAGTAGGATGCTGAGGTTGGAACTACCAGGCAGAAGGCCCAGAGGAAGACCAAAGAGATGATTCATGGATGTGGTGAAGGAGGACATGAAGGTAGTTGGTGTAAGAGAAGAAGATGTAAAGGATAGGGTGAGATGGAGGCAAATGATTCGCTGTGGTGACCCCTGAAGGGAACAGCCAAAAGGAAATAAGAAGCGTTCGTAACGTGAACATGTTTCGTATCCAGAGACAAAAATTTTAGGAAAATGTTTTGCATAACCTGGATTTTTCATTTGTTGTGGCTTTTGTAAGTTGCGGTTCCACTGTGTGTGTATTTATATATTTATATATATATGTATATAAGTATATAAGTTTCTGAGTAGATCCTTCCGTAAGAGAGTGCTCAGTACTTTTTCGTAGAGCAAATATAAGTAAAAATAAAAGGACAGGACGAACCAAAATGCTAGTGGTTAGAATGACAGCTTTACAGCCAGAAGGTCCAGGGTTTGAGTCCCAGATTTAGCAAGGGGGTATGAGTGTCCTTTTAATTTTCCTCCCAAACCCCTAAGACATGCAAGTTAGGCTAATTGGTTGTTTCAAATTGCACCT
This sequence comes from Plotosus lineatus, assembly GCA_024760905.1. Taxonomy (NCBI): domain Eukaryota; kingdom Metazoa; phylum Chordata; class Actinopteri; order Siluriformes; family Plotosidae; genus Plotosus; species Plotosus lineatus. The sequence continues at coordinate 106,211,331 of CM045728.1, forward strand.
AGGTGTGAGCACATGTGGTTGTGAGTGTCCTGCAATAGGGTGATGAGCTATTTAGCATCTTCTCCTCCTTCACCGAGAGTCTGCTGACATAGGACCAACCCTAGTAGAAGTAAGCAGCCAGCAAATTAATTCATTCATTAATTTTCTGAACCGCTTAGGCTGCAAAGCCGTCAGTGTGTTTCTGTTCCTTTGCTAAAAAGGGTTGTGGCAGGAAGGGCATCCGACATAAAAACCTCTGCCAAATCAAACGTGCGAATCAGATGATTCGCTGTGGCGACTCCCGAGTAAAAAGGAAAAAGCCGAAAGGAAGACAAACATTTTCTGGACCACTTAATCCTAATTAGGGTCACAGGGAGGCTGATGCCCATCTCAGCCTACTCTGGGCAAGGGTACACCCTGGACAGCTTGACAGGCAATGACTTCAGGACAGCACATTAGGAACTAACTGATAGTTATGCAGTCTAGTCTTGACGAATGTCAGCGGTGATTCTTTTACATACCTCTCTTCACAGCCAGTTGATAACCCAGTCAGCTGAACTGGGGGGGCGGCAGTGACAATAGCTCACAATGGGGTGACAACAGTTTACCCCCAATGCTGTGATCGGTAATCCAGCAAGGGGTGAATGGATGAATAAATACTAATGTGGAATTAATCATTTAAACAGTTCAGATTTTTGCTCCACAGGAAATTGTGAGCATGTTTTGTCTGTCTGTAGCCCACGAGTGTGTAATAGGTCCCAGTAAGTTAATACGTTTCATTTGAGCTAATTTGTTCATTTTATTATTAGACATTTGAGACCTTATGGAAATTGAACTAAAGTAATAGTCATTACGTTTATATAGATATGAACTTTCCAAAAGGTGTAATGCAGGGATCTAATTAGATCATTAGAAGCTCATATTCATTTTCAAATTCGACAGAACATGTGTGTGCCCGAGTATCTATAGCACCTGAAAGGTCAGTGAACGCGTGTGTTTGCTAAACCAGTCGTTTGTTCAGGAAGTAAATTATGTTCATCTGTAAAAGAAAAGTAATTATGTGTGTCAGAACCCTGATGTATCATTGTATGCAGAACTTTATATATAGCAAAGGAACCAATAATCCACCTTGGAAGGACCCCCCCCCCCCCCCCTCGGATTTCAGGGGTCTCTGTTAGTCACAATTGCTCATCTTCCATTCATTCATTTTATAAACCACTGAATTCTAATTAGGGTTGTGGTGGGGGGCAGCGCCCATCTCAGCCGATTCTTGACTAGGGCAGAGAATTATTGCAGGGCAGAAACATGCTATGCAGCTACTCTTGACAAAAGACAGAAGAGGATCGTTTACAGTCTCTTACCATAGACAGTGATGCCTTTGATAACCAAGTTGGTTGCACTGGGGGGACAGGAGTGACTTAAATCCCCAACCTTTGGATCAGAAATCCAGCAACTTAGAACCAGGCCATCACTGCCCCACTCATACTCCAGTCTCGACAAAATGTGTGTCTATGTTGACATCATTCATTTATGACATCATGGCTCTGGAGGGTTAGTGCTCACTCTTGCTGAATGTACATGAGCATGCCATGCTCCATTTATGCACTAGAGCAGGCGTGGGAAAACTATGGCCCGTGAGCCACAACCGGCCCATTGGACTTTTTAAGCCGGGCCGCTGAAAATTGATTGGAACAGAATTCGTGTTTGATGTGAATGATTGATTAATTACATTCATTTGATTTTGACTAGTAATGACAGCATTTCAACACCAGTTGCGCATTAGGCAGAGTCCGTTGATTTTACGGTGTTTGAGCCATTTCCGGTTATCTCTCTTCTACTGCACAGAGCCCATCAGCAGCAATGTCAGAGAAAAGTCAACAGTGAGTGCCAGGTAATTCATAAGGAATGAACACCTAAATAATTTTTACTAGAGTCTGGTCAAAGGCTGCATGTCTTATTTGCCAAGAAAACATTTCGGTTTTAAAGAAATACTTCAGCCGCTACTTTTCCACCAAGCATGCAAATTACACCAACAATGTGTCACTGCAAGAACATCTGGCTACCGCTGAAAGGTTGGCTTTGAGCTTGCAGGCTCAGCAAAACACCTTTATCCAAGCAACTTCCATCCAAGAATCAAGCACAAGGATATAATAGATCATAATTCACCAGGAATCACTGTGTACATCCGTGGTGCAGCTCGGCCACATAGTGAAGCTGGTTGTGAAACACGTGAAGTTTATTTGAAGGCGGGGACTTCACTATCATCAGTTTATTAATTCTGATGGGATTGAACTGGTTCAGACCAATTTCAACCGGTTCTGACGGGTTCCGACCAGTCTGACCGGTTCTGACCAGTTTGAACCCTTTCCGACTGGTTAATTTGGTGAAGGTTATTTGAGCGGGAGGGACTTCACCATTGCCAGTTCATTCATTTTCCTGAAGAAACTGGCGCTGATCACAAAGACTTGCATTACATTCTAATGTCCGCTGGTTCAGTTTGAGGAAAGTATGTCAACGAGTCTGGAGCTCAAGTAGGAGATTATTTAATTTTTGGAGCTACGTGAGAACAGTGTTCCTGAGCTGAAAGACACAGATTGACTTTGTGACTTTAAGCTTTTATTGTGGGCAAACTGACCCACATCAATGAGCTGAATGTGAAGCTACAAGGAAAAAACAGCTTGTGCATGAAATGCAAGCAAACGTCAGAGCCTTCAAAACCAGACTAGTTTTGTTTCCAAAGCAAATGTCAGACAAGTCATTCGCTCATTTCCTCCACACTGGCCACGTTAAAAGACACCCTGCAATATCTGAACAAATCCAAGAAAGCACTGGAGGACCTGCATGAAGAATTCGGTCATCGGTTTTGTAATTTTGGAAAAATTGACTTGGCACTTCAGCTGGTGTCAGGTCCCTTCTCACAAGAGCCTGAAACGGTACCACAGGAGTTGCAGTTGGATCTGATTGGTCTCCAGTGTGACATGATGTTAAAGGAGAAGTTCAACTTC
>CM045728.1:106224314-106246814 GCA_024760905.1 Plotosus lineatus
AGAGAGAGAGCTAGAGAGAGAGAGAGAGAGAAAGAGCGAGAGAGAGAGAGAGCAAGACTGTGAAAGAGAGAGAGAGAGAGAGAGAGAGAGATAGAGAGAAAGAGCGAGAGAGAGAGAGAGCAAGAGAGAGAGAGCAAGACAGTGCGAAAGAGAGAGAGGTTAGAGAGAGAGAGAGAGAGAGAGAAAGAGCGAGAGAGAGAGAGAAAGCAAGACTGTGAAAGAGAGAGAGAGAGAGAGAGAGAGAGAGAGAGCAAGACAGTGTGAAAGAGAGAGAGCTAGAGAAAGAGAGAGAGCTAGAGAAAGAGCGAGAGAGAGAGTAAACGTACCCCAGGCAGAGTCTTCTGCTCATGGAGAGCGCTCTGGGCCTTCAGCGCAGACTCCCTGGCACAGTAAGTTAGAAAGGCACATCCTGAAAACACACAAACACAAAATCAACCTCACAAGAATCAGTGATGAACTTCTGCTTCTTCTTTTCCTTTTTTCACAGGTCGCCATAGTGTATCATCACATGTTGGATTTGGCATACTAGTCGGTTTTTACGTCGGTTGCCCTTCCTGAGACAAGCCTTTAGCGAGGGGCAGAAACACGCTGATGGCTTTGCAGCTCCGCTTTACCAAAGTCAGCACTGGTTCTTTTACATCAACCTCTCACCATAGACAGTGAGACACATGACCCGCCTTTGATAACCCAGGTAGCTGCACTGGGGGGGTGACAACCTTGTGGAGAGTGGGACTCGAACCCCCAACCTTAGGACCAGTGATCCAGCGCCCTATACCACCAGGCCACCACCACCACAGTGATGAGCTTTGATATCATTCTAAAATATTTAAAATAAAAACAAAAAACTAAACTAAAAACATCTCCAATGGAAAACTGGATATTTGCTTTTGTGCTATTTGTGTAGAGTATATATATATATATATATATATAAGAAAATAATTAAATACATATATAAATTATTATGTGTTTGTTAAGCAAGGCTGAGGTTTTGTTTGTTTTTTTGCCATTGCAGGGCCAACAGTCACACAACCATTCACAGTCGGTCCTTGGGGGGAGGGGAGTGGAATAGCCAATTAGATTAATCTGGATGTTTTTGGGCTGTGGGAGGAAACAGGAGTATCCCAGAGGAAACCCACATAAGCACAGAGAGAACATTTCAACTAAACACAGAAACGGCCGAGCTGGGACTCAAGCCCAGGCCTTCTTGCTATCAGTACTGATCACGACACCACAGTGCTGATAAGCCCAGTATTTATTTATTTATTTATTTATTTATTTGTATTTTAGTCCATTTATTTATTGGTCTGTTGTTTGTTTACTTTTTTTTTTGTTTGCTTGTTTGTTTTGTTTAATTACCCATTCATTTTTTAATTTGTCTGTTTGTTGATTAGTCCTTTCATTTATTCGTTAATTTGATTGGTTGCTTGTTTGCCTGTCTATTTATTTATTTGCCCGTCCGTTTTTCAGTTAGTTAGTTGGTTATTTATTTATTTAGTGAGTTAGTTAGTTGTTTTCCTTATTTGTTTGCTTCATTCATGTACCGGTGTACATATACATGACTTTCATGCACTTATGATTACTTTTTTCTTTTAATTCTAGTCTGGTAGGTGAGAATTTTTAATGTTTGTATTTGTTTGTTTGGTTGTTTTCCTCTTTACCTCCACAAGGAGGTCATGTTTTTGTTAGTGTTTGTTTATTTTCTTGTTTATCTGCTTGTTTCTGAACAACCTTGTGAAAACCATTATCCACAGATTTTCTTGAAATTTTCAGGGAAGGTGGAGAAGGGATCAAGGAAGAAATGTTTAGTTTTTGGTTTAGCTCCACTCAGAAACAGATCCTATAAAATCATTTTTAGTTGTTATTTTTCATTTTATAATCAATCCCATGCAGAAGGTTGGGTTGCTGCTGTAGATGAAGTGCCGAAGTTGTCCCATTGATTGAGGGAAAACAGCAGAGAAACTGTGCTACCTTGGCAGAGGTTTGCGCTCTCTTGGTGCTTATTGTTTTTTTTTGTGTTCTTTTTTTGATGCTTTAATGTACGTTAGTACACAACACACACACACACACACACACACACACACACACACACACACACACACACAAGGGGGGGTGAAAAGACCATACACTGTACATAAAGGATGCATAGTGTGCTTATCTGGGACAGTGGCAGTCTAGTGGTATAGGGTGCTGGTTGGGGGTTCGAGTCCCACTCTCCAGAAGGTTGTCACTGTCCCCCCAGTGCAGCTAACTGGGTTATCAAAGGCAGGACATGTCTCTCACTGTCTATGGTGTTAGGTTCATGTAAAAGAAATATTGCTAATTTTCCTAAAGGGTAGCTGCAAAGCCGTCGGGGTGTTTCTGCCCCTCGCTAAAGGGTTGTGTCAGGAAGGGCATCCGGCGTAAAAAAAAAAAATATGCCAAATCAAATGTGCAAATCATTCACTGTGGTGACCCCTGAAAAAAAGGGGAAAAGTTCAGTTCATTTTCTGTAACCGCTTCATCCTAATTAGGGTCGCGGGGAGGCTGGTGCCCATCCCAGCCAACTCAGGGCGAGGGCAGAGTACACCCTGGACAGCTCGCCAGGCCATCGCAGGGCGGAAACACGCTGACGGCTGTGCAGCCTACTCTTGTCGAAAGTCAGCAATGGTTCTTTTACATGCCTCACACCATAGACAGTGAGAGACATGGCCGGCCTTTGATAACCCAGTTAGCTCCACTGGGGGGATGGGGGCAGTGACAACCTTGTGGAAAGTGGGACTCGAACCCCCAACCTATGGATCAGTGATCCAGCACCTTATACCACTAGACCACCACTGCCAAGAAAAAGTCAAAAGGAAATCTCAGTGTGCTAGCTTACATTAAAGTGTGTGTGTGTGTGTGTGTGTGTGTGTGTGTGTGTGTGTGTGTGTGTTGAACCTTTTTGTTGTGCTTTAAATACTTTTATTATCATTTATAATAATAATAATGATAATAATAATAATAATAATAATAATAAAAATGATAATAATGATAATAATGATAATAATGATAATAATGATAATAATGATAATAATAATAATAATAATAATAATAATGATAATAATAATAATAATAATAATAATAGGGCATCGGTAAGGTGCTGGATCACTGAGCCCAAGATTGGGGGTTCAAGCCCCACTCTCAATGGGTTGTAATGTTTCTGCCCTATGATGGCCTGGTGAGCTGTCCAGGGTGTACTCTGTCCTTGCCCAGAGTCGGCTGAGATGGGCGCCAGCCTCCCCGTGACCCTCACTGGGATCAAGCAGTACAGAAAATGAATGAATGACATCAGCAAGAACAACAACAATAAGACAATTGCGGTAAGAGTTCATGTAATTTGATGTTGTGAGAAGGAGATACAAAGGTACGAAGAAGTCCATCCAGCAGCAGAGGACAAAAAGGTTTGCCTCATTCTAAATTCTTAAAGAGCATTCACTTCCACTACTGACAATCGTTCTGCATTGTTTTTCATGTCATCACTGGATAATAAATCTTATGAGTTGTTAAATTAAAAAACTTCATGAAACATTAATCAGTTCTGCAGTTATGAAACTGAGAAAGCACCGTCAGTTGTGCGGAAGGAGTGAGCGAGCGAGCGAGTGAGAACCAGGTGACCTCTGTGTTATTTGTTACTGTAAAGCCCACAGTTATTCCCTCATTGCTCCACAGCTTTCCCATAGAAGCACAAAAATCACTCATCAGTTCAAAGCCAGCTTTAAATCCTGAGCTCTAATAACCTTTTCCCTCCTCGTGGTCCCGACTCAACTCAAACTTTTCAGTTTTTAACTGAGTAAAAGTTGTGGATGGGGCCTGCTAGCTTGGACTCATTTTGGGGATTTTTTGGTATAGTGCAGTGGTTCCTAACCTGGGTTTGATCGAACCCTAGGGGTTCGGTGAGTCAGTTTCAGGGGTTCGGCAGAGGTCAAGACACACACCTGACTCATATTCATGACGACACGCCCCGCTTGGCCATCACTGGCTGCAGGTGATCACGCTACATTGCTTGGCGAATCTGTGCTGCAGGAAATTTGGTGCGCTCAGGAGTCGAATTGTGACTGTTGTGATGGTACGTCGTGTGATTTCTTTCTTAATGTTTTAATCCAGACTATGTTGAGTAAAAAAGAAAGTGGTCGGACGAATATGTACAACATGGATTCACATATATAACGGAACGTGATATTAGTCTGCGTCCTATCCGCATGATTTGCAAAGTAGGATCAACCCTGTGCTGACTGACGTATACGTACATGTATATGTACATATAATATCAATAAACACATATTCAATAGTATGAATGCTTATAATAACGATTAAACATTCAAAAATAATGCATAAGCTGTAAATAAAACAAATACACACACATACAGACGCACGTGCGCACGTACTGAGATGCGCACCTCACATAAAAATGTAAGTAGTTGTGATGGGGGAGTTCATGCATCGTATTGGTTTTGTTCTTTGAACACAGTGATGTTAATGCACGATTCATTTTGGTGCCCCAATAAAAACATATACCGATGTCTTGAATTTGAAAAAAAAAATCATATTTTATTTTTCACTAAAGAAGGGTTCGGTGAATAAGCATATGAAACTGGTGGGGTTCAGAACCTCCAACAAGGTTAAGAACCTCTGGTATAGTGTAATCTTCATCAGCAAAACCTACAGCCTGCTGATTGGCTAAAAAAAAAAAACATCAACGTGTGAGATGGCATGGTCACCATTTCTAAATAGCAAGTTGTGGCGCTTTACTCATGTAGTAGTATCTGTCAGGCGGCTCTGTTCTTCAGCTGCTGTGACAGGGATGATGTTATCATCTCGTATTCTCGACCAAGGAAATGTGTGGTTTGTTTGGGTGGTCCGGTCCTTTCACACTGAAACACGCTGACTGCTATGCAGCTACTCTTGACGAAAGTCAGCAATGGTTCTTTTACAGCCTCACACCATGGACAGTGAAAGACATGGCCGGCCTTTGATAACCCAGTTAGCTGCGCCGGGGGGAAGCTGGGCAGTGGCAACATGTTGAGAGTGGGACTCAAACCCCCAACCTTAGGATCAGCGATCCAGTGCCCTATCCCACTAGGCCACCACTGCTCTTTACTCACAGCAACTGATATCCACTTCCTCATGCTCATCATTGGCTGAATTGCTTACTCCTATTACAGTCACGGGGAGACTGGAACCTATCTCAGACTACTTTGTGCGAAGCTTGCCAGACCATCACAGGGCACCATACACACACAAGCACTCATAACCATTCACACTCACATCTGGGGCAATTTGGAACAGTTCATGGTTTTTAATGTGCATGCCTTTGGCTTGTGGGTGAACATGCAAACTATACACAGAAATGCCCCGAGCCGGGGACCCTTGAACCCAGGATCTTGTTGTTGTTCAAACTATACCACTTTTCCAGCCCAATAACCTTTCTTTTTTTTTTTTGCTTGTATATTTATTTATTTATTTTCATGGGCTGGAATGGTGACATAGGCTGATTGGCTGTTTCAAATACATCTTTGGTGTTAGTGAGAGTGTGAATGGTTGTGCGTGTTGGCCCTGTGATGGTCTGGCGAGCTGCTCAGGGTATATTTCACCCAGCCGAGTCAGGTGAGATGAGTACCAACCTGCCCATGAAGTTCTTCGTTCATCTTTTTCTTTCAGCTTTTGTCCTTTTTCAGGGGTCGCCACACTGAATCATCTGACTCGCATGTTTGATTTGGTAGAGGTTTTTACATCGGATGTCCTTCCTGACACAACCCTTTAGCAAGGGGCAGAAACATTCTGATGGCTTTGCAGCTACTCTTTACGAAAGTCAGCAATGGTTCATTTACATGACGCTCTCACCAGAGACAGTGAGAGACATGGCCCGCCTTTGATAACCCAGTTAGCTGCACTGGGTGGACAGTGACAAACTTGTGGAGAGTGGGACTCAAACCCCCAACCTTTGGATCAGGGATTCAGCACCCTTTCCCATCAGGCCACCACTGCCCCGACCTTCCCACAAACCTAATTAGGATTAAGTGGCTTAGAAAATGAATTAATGCATTAATAATAATAATAATAATAATAATAATAATAATAATAATAATAATAATACGGGCAGTGGTGGCCTAGTGGTAAAGGTGCTGGATCACTGATCCTAAGGTTGCCCCCCCACCCCTACCCCACACACCCCCACACCACCCCCCGCACAGTGCGGCTGACTGGGTTGTCAGAGTTTGGTCATGTCTCTCACTGTCTATAGTGTGACGCAGTAAAAGAATCATTTCTGACTTTCGTAAAGAGTAGCTGCAAAGCCATCAGCATGTTTCCACCTTGCGATGGCCTAGCGAGCTGTCCAGGGTGTACTCTGCCCTCACCCGGAGTCAGCTAGGATGGGCGTCAGCCTCTCCATTACCCTAATTATGATTAAGTGGCTACAGAAAATGAAAAGAAATGAACTAATAATGATGATGATGAGGAGGAGGAGGAGGAGGAGGAGGAAAAGAAGAAGAAGAATAAACTATTTGCTCAGATGAAGATCTAGTTATTATTATTAGTAGTAGTAGTATAAATATTGTTTATGATTTCTACTCATGCAAGATCTGTCGACCTTAAAACAATTTCATTTTCATTTCAGAAACATGAATCTTTTTTTTTTTTAATAAATTGTGTCACACAACATTTTCAACCAAGAGCCAGGCTTTGGTGTAACACAATAAAAAAAAAAAAGCAGGAATAATCTCTGGTACTTTGCTCAGTATTTATTGATGCCATCTCTGATTTAAAGTTTCTGAAATGTGGACTGAATATGAACAAAGCAAGAACTACTAACAATCAAGCTATTGAGTCGAGGCTGATTTCCATATGCGCTCTGGTTAAATAAATGTCAATAGAAAAGTAAAGTATTGGGGAAGGGGTGGAGGCGAGTGGGGAGAGGAGAAGATCAGGTATTTTAATTCAAAATCGTTTTCTGAAGCAGTGCTGCAACCATAATTGTCACAACCTAAAAAGAGAACACACACACACACACACACACACACACACACACCTTTACAGAACTGAATTCATTTATATTCTAATGATACCTCATTATTTTTTTTATTTTTTTTTCTGGAAAAAGAAACAGTTAATACTGATGCTGCTGTGGTAATAATCATGATAATCCTTTGCGCTACATGTTAATTATTCTGATAACCTGCAGGAATTGATCTAGAGGGAAGGAAATGCTTAAAGAGTCTTAAAACAAGCGCCTTAACCTCAACACCAAAACAAGCCCAGGATCTCTCTGATAATGATGAGGAGCGATACAGCAAATGAGATGCTCGTGGCCATTGATATCAAAAAGAAAGGGTGACCTCAGTTTGATTTTAGTTTACCAATGATATCATTAACCCAGGCGGACAGATCTTATCCAAACGCCATCTCAAAAATAACCAAAGTGAGACCTGGTCCGAGCTCACAAAATAAAAAGGGACTTCTGATTTTCTTTGCTTTTGAGCATGAAACAAGTATTTCGCGTGTAGCTCTATATGGACCTCAAACATGTAATAAAAATGCTTTAAACATCAGCAGATTATTTGCTGTATAAAAAAAGAATAAAAGAAAACATGACTTCATGTGCACCCAGGTGTGAGCATGAATGGTTGTGTGTGTTTTTGCCTCGTGATGCTCTCGTGAACTGTTCAGGGTGTACAGCCTCCTTATGTAGTAGTAGAATTAAGCAGGTCACTAAAGGATGATGATGATGATGATGATGATGATGATGATGATGATGATGATGATGATGATGATGATGATGATATTATTATTATTATTATTATTATTATTATTATTATTATCCCAGTTTATATTTGTCACACAGGGAATCTTTTCTAAATTGTTGGTGACTAAAAATCTTTAATTGGTATTTCAACATCATTTAAAATAGATGGAGTTGTGAATGAGGACTTTATGAAGATTAATATTGGTTGGGTGGCTGACGTAAATGGTGAGGCTGCATATCATCTGTCCCTCTGGACGAGCGAGCAGTGGATATGTTCCTCACACACTTTCATACAGTGTCATCATTCAGGCTGATCCTCTGGGTACCTCAAAGCATCACATTTCATTTTCTTTCATCACAAATTAATCACAACTCTTTATTATTGCTATACAGTGGGACCTCACCTTACGAAATTAATCCGTTACAGAGCATTTTTCTTAACCTGGATTTTTCATTAATTTAAACCGCATTTTACATATAAAACATGTGATTCGTTCCAAGGCCCCCAATACTACCCCCTGAACCCTTTAAAAATTATAAAAGTATACCTTTTAATACCTCCTTCTGCTTCAATATCATACCGATGGTAGACGGGTTTGGCCATATTCCTTTGTGATATCACTCAACCACATGCCACAAGCCCGCTTCTTCTTTTCACTCGCACCTGATATCACACATATGCAAGTGTGCGTGTGTGTGTGGACGCGTGTGTTGATCATGTCTTCCCAGCAGAGTTATAATCTTACAAAGGTTTATGGAAGGTTAAAAGCCTGAGTCAAAAAATAAAGCAATGAACACATTTAACAAACTCATGAAACAACAGTAACTCTGTCCTTTACATGAAAAGCATTATGGGAGATGCGGCTCCATAATAGCCAATGGGAGGGAGCTGCGTCATCCCTCCTAGCCAATGGGAGGCCAGCGAGGCGGGATGTTGGGAGATAGCCAATGGGAGGGAGCTGCGTCATCCCTCCTAGCCAATGGGAGGACAGCGGGGCGGGGTGTTGGAAGATAGTCAATGAGAGAGCAACTCGTGCATTGTTTGAATATTTGAATGGTGTGTTTGGCGTGTTTTGTAAGGAGAACTTGTTTCGTATACAGAGACAAAAAATTTTGGAAAATGATTTTCATAACCTGGATTATTCGTTTGCTCGGACTATCATAAGGTGAGGTACCACTGTATCTGGTTAATCAATTCTAACTCATTACAGACTAGTACTGCACATTAATATTATTATTAGTAGTAGTAGTAGTATTATTATTATTATTATTATTATTATTATGCAAGTTATTTTGAGCACTTTTCAGAGTACAAGAAGTTTTCCGAGTGAAAATATCGTGGCATGAGCATAACAGCAAGATTTTTTTTTTTTTTTTTGTCCTTGCAGATCCCCTTACTGTCCACCAGGATATGAAACCATGTCCCACCCCAACAGAAATATTAAAAGATCATTAAAAGATCATTCTCTCCGAGTAATCCTTTATTGTCTTATTCACTTCTTTGCCAAACCAGTTACTCCTACTCGGGTCATGGTGAGTTGGAAGTCTAACCCAGCCAACTCTGGGCGAAGGCGGGGTATACCTTGAACAGCTCTAACCATCACTGTGCAACCCACAAACACAATTTATGTGACTGACTGGTGAGTATCTCGGAAATATCTAGAATAATCCAAGTTAGGCAGGATCATTCAGTATATCAATTTATTGAAGCAGCGAGAGAGTCAGAGTGAGTGGATGCAGGTCGACAGTGGCTCGCAGTGTGTAATGTCTGCATTGTCCGGGTTTTGACACGGTCTGTTGCGGGGGGATTGGGGGGGGGGGGGGGTCTGAAGCTCAGAGCCCTCTTCTCTTTTATATCCTTGTTTACTCCCATTTACACTCACACCTCACACCTGTGGGCATTTTGGAACAGCCAGTCAGCCTAACATGTATGTCTTGTGCATGATTGTGGAAGGAAACCAGAGTACCTGGAGGAAACCCATTCAAGGATGAGGAGAGCATACAAAATATACCCAGAAATGCCAGAGCCGAGAACTTGAAACCTTGCATGGCATGGCATAATGATAAGCAAAATGAGATTGGGAATGAGAAAGTCACTGATTTGACTTCTGAACCAGCAACAGAAATGTGTGGTGGTGATGGTGGTGTTGGTGGGGAGGAGGGGGCGGGTTCCTTTTCTCTACCCTTCCCTCAGCCTCATGTCTGAAGTGCCTTTGAGCCAGGCACCTAACTGCTCCCTACGTCCTGCAGTGCAGATGTCTAACTGTTTATGTGTATGTGTGCTCACTTTGGACTAATGTAGTAAATTTAAAAAAAAAAAAGAAAAAAAAAGGGACCTTCTTGCTGTGAAGCGGACATGCTAACCACTTCAACATCATTCTAGCTTGTTTAAGCTGTATATGGAAACTTTAATCCTGGCTAAATTACTATTCCTCTTAGATTCTGCATCAGTGGAACCGTGAACATGAGAAGGTTAATTTAAGATAATAGTAAGAGAGATCACATCAGCCTACTCTGAATTGCAGGTTTAGTTTCTGCTCATTTTTATCTCTCGGTTACCTCATGCCAGCAATTTCATACCCTGTCACAACACAAAATTGGTGCAAAAAAAAAAAAAAAAACCCAAGCTAAAAACCCATGGCATCGCTGATACCCTGTCAGCATGTATGAGTCATTTTTGAAAACAGCATTTGGTGCCAATTTTGTCTCCAATCCTCATTCAACTGGTATTTCATGTCACTGAAAATAGACCTTCAGCAAGATGTAATTTTGTCCATCTGTGAGTCACAGTGGCTTCTAAAAGTCCCGGGGAAAGGGGTGTGGCCTGTGAACCTGTCAGTAATAGTGAACGGGTGTGGACTCTGAGTCTGTCACCCTCAGAATCTGTCGGTAATAATAAATGTGGTGTGGTCTCTAAGTCATTCCATTCCAGTGAGAGAGACATGATGTTGAAGCTTGTACATCCCAATAAAGAGGGAGTGGCCTCTGATCTTGTTAGTCCAAGAGAAGGAGACGTGGCCTCTGAGCTTAGCGGGATGAATTAAGCCTGTCAATCTCCGTGACGGAAGTGCAGCATCTCAGCCTGCTTGTTACAAGGATAATTAAGTGTCTACTGTGATTTTCAGTTTCAATGAACAAGGTGCGGCATATGGGCTTTCTTTTCAGAGTGAGTATATCTACAAGTCACACAAATGAAGTGTGGCCTATGAAGCTGTCAATCACAGTGGCAGACATTGCAATTTTCATATTGGTCCATACCAGTAAAAAATATAAATAAATAAATAAATAAAGAGCCTCTGCTCTTGTGCTTTAATGAATACTGTAGGTGTGGTCTCTGGTATTGTCAGTGACTGTAAAGGTAATGTGACCTTTGACCTGCCAATCATAGTGATGAATGCATGTTCTCTGAGCATGTCAGTCTCAATGCAGGAGACATGGCCTCTCCTTAATTCAATCTCAGTTAAACAGATGTAACTTATCAACCTGTTTCTGATTAAAAAGGGGGTGTGGCCAATGTGTAAATTAAATGTATAGATGAATAACTTCTTTACTGTTAATCCTATTAATGACAGAATGGCTGGTCAGTTGTAGCCTCAATTTATCCAAATTTTATACAGCACGGAAAAAGTGATGGTGTTCTGCTGATGATACAGGAAACCACAACAAAAAACTGAAATAACTCCGTTTCACTTCACAAACTATTGTATCATATTAGCCCATTCAGTGTCTGGGTGCACAACTGTATGTCCGCCTTTTTACCCCTGTCAGAGGCAGCGGTTCCACAGTAGGCAGTTTCAGTACCCAAGCACACAATTGTAAATGTGTTGGCCCTGCATGAAAACAGGTGCGACATCTGGTGGTTGATGTTGATGTTGGAACAAGACGTGTTGCCTATTTTTAACATGGCTGCCTACATGTTGGCAGCATGTGACGTAAAGGGCAAATTCGTTCCCAATTACAGCAAAACATAAAACAATGAATTCAAAAATGTCATGTACAATTGTACATTGTGTGACTCAATTCGACCGTGGTCAAATCATGCGTGGGGCAGGATTTATTTTCTGAGGTTAGTGCCCTATAAGGATGTTCAAGGCAACATTTTTTTTTAATTATTATTCAGAATTACTGCAAGGTTGCTAAAGGAGTAAGTGCAAAAGTGGATTATGCCCTTCCCTGAACCGCTTGCCAGTCCATCGCAGGGTAACACAAACAACATCATCACACTTATAGATTCACATCTAGGGGCAATTTGGAACAGCTAATTAGCCTAATCTGTTTATCTTTGTACTGTGTGAGGAAACCAGAGTACCTGGAGTGGAACCCACACAAAACTTCATACAGCCAGCAACTAGAACCCAGAACCCACTTGCTGAGAGGAGCATGTGCTAACTATTACGTTGCTGTATCACTCTTGCAAGAGAGGTTTGGTTATTTAAATATCTACAATTTCAATATATAAGCTCCATCAATAAAAAAATAAATAAATAAATATCAATCAGAGACAAGGATATGCAATGTAGAGGAAGAAATAACAATTCACAAAGCTGCCTTCCTTTTCAGCCCCGCAATCTATCCTGGCTCGTTAAAGCAGCACCATCTTTCCTCTGACATTTTCACACTTTTGTATGCAGTAGAGTCCATTTGTAAAGCTATTTAAAACCAATTACATCTTTTATACAAGACTATTGAGGCACCAAGTAATGAATGATAAAATTAAACATTACACAGATCAGGCTCGGTCCCACAGTGGTGCACCTTTGTGAGCTCAGGAAGTGGCCGGTAAAAAATATGAACGGTGACTTTGCTAAGCTGCATGACTTGGCTCTCTCTCTCTCTCTCTCTCACACACACACACACACACACACACACACACACACACACACACACACACACACAGACACACACACACACACACACACACACACACACACACACACTCAGGAAAGCTGATGAATGCAAGGGGATGCTCACCTGCTGTCTAAAAATACCTGCGCACTGACCAGAGCACTGAAGGTAGAAAAGCTGAATTGCTCTTATATCTCAGGGGTGAAAACAGAAAGTTCTGGGAACACTCAGATTTAATAATGAATGAAATATTGTTAGGAGAGTGTATATTTTTAAATCATCTGTATTTAAGCTGTGAAAAGTTTACGAAAGACTTCAGAGTAATAATATATAATAATAAAAACTGAAGAGTTAATTAAATAAAATTAATAAAATTCTACTTAAACAGACCTTCATAATTAAAAATATTGTTTTCACTTCTTTACAAACTAATATACTCAGGTTTGAAGTAAATGCAGATGTAAATAAACCAAATAATAGTGAATGTATATTTATTTACATATTTACATATCTTTTCAGTAAATGTGTGTGTGTGTGTGTGTGTGTGTGTGTGTGTGTGTGTGTGTGTGTGTGTGTGTGTGTGTGTGTGTGTTCTCACTGTGATTAGTGAGATTTTCATAGTGTCCCCCTCCCTCCTCCAAAATTGGCTGAGATAGTTTTCATCACTGTAGTAGGATTAAATGGTTTGGAAAATAAATAACTTCATTATTATTAGTATTATTATTATTTTTTTTTTAGTGTTGTATTGTCAGACTACTATTACTACTACTACTCAACTCCTTACAACAACAACAACAACAATAATAATAATAATAATAATAATAATAATAATAATAATAATAATAATAATAATACTGGCAGTGGTGGCCTAGTGGTAAAGGTGCTGGATCACTGATCCTGAGGTTGGAAGATCACTTATCCTAAGGTTGCCCCCACCCCTACCCCACACACCCCCACACCACCCCCACACCCCCTCCAACAGTGCGGCTGACTGGGTTGTCAGAGTTTGGTCATGTCTCTCACTGTCTATAGTGTGACGCTGTAAAAGAACCATTGCTGACTTTCATAAAGAGTAGACAGCAAAGCCATCAGCATGTTTCCACCTTGCGATGGCTTAGCGAGCTGTCCAGGGTGTACTCTGCCCTCACCCGGAGTCAGCTAGGATGGGCAAAAAAATAGATATATATATCTGTCCTGCGATGGGCTGGCAAGATAGAATTAGATCATTGTTTTTTTGTTTTTGGGGTTTTTTTTTTTAGGTTTTTTTTTAGTTTTATTTTGTTGCTGTTGTTTATTTGTTTGTTTAATTTCTGGGCCCACCAACACTTTATACATTGTTATAATTTACTGCTTGGAATTCAAGTCATCAGATATTTCAGAGCCCTGACCTGGGTGTCTTAGAAGAGGAAAAACATCCAGATGTTTGAAAGGGGAAATATATATATATATATATATATATATATATATATCCATCCACACATCTCTGTGTGTGTGTGAGAAGCTGCAGAAGAAGGGTAATAGTGTAGTGTATATCCAAACAGTGTGTTTGCAGAGATACATGTCCTGATTACAATATTTTCTTCCTAAGTATCAGCCGAATTCTCACAGTCCTGATTCCGCTTATCATCCCATGAGACGAACCTGACATGCAGCAAACCTTCAGCCTTAAATACACACAGATAATTATTATTAATTATTAATAATAATTATTATTAATAATAATTAAATACACACAGATAAACTGTGTGCCATATGGACAGGTGATGTTGCATATTCTTCTCAACTGCTACAAATTTGTTTTACTCTTTTGATATCACTCTCACATGGACATGACTAAAGCACAAACCCTCTCTATCAGGTCTGAGTCAAGGATTGTAGCAGATACAGTGAATGGCAGACACAGTGGGCACAGATAAACTTCAGGGCTCTGGAACAGGATGCTGCTGTTAGTCGTGTTTCTGTGTAACTATTCCGAGACACTCCAGAGCCCTTCCATGTCATGATGCTGAAGCAGCAACAGGTTGTGGTGAGGAAAAATCTGCATTTTTAAATTTAGCAGCATGTGGCAATGCTTTAGTGGGCAGGAAGACTTGAAGAAGCTCTTTAATGCATACATGCATACATACATACAAACAAAAATTAATACATAAATGACTAATTTAAAATATATGTGGCACAAACAGATCATCGAAAAATCCTGATTTATTCAATGGGGTTTTTAATTCCATTTAATGAGCTTTAATTTTGTATTGCATTGACCAGTTAAATATATATTTCTTCAGGGGGCTGCTGTGTGTGTGTGTGTGTGTGTGTGTGTGTGTGTGTGTGTGTGTGTGTGTGTGTGCGCGTGCATGCGTGCGTGCGTGCATGTGTGTGTGTGTGAGAGAGAGAGAGAGAGAAAAAGAGAGAGAGAGAAAGAGGGGGAGTGAAAGGAGAGAGAGAGAGAGAGAGAGTGTGTGTGTGTTTTTTAATGAAACTGAATGTCACAAGGCATCCACAGTAACCTGCACCAACCTGTTTTTTGTTTGTTTGTTTGTTTGATTTTTTTTTTTTTTTTTTTGCTGCTGTTATGCTTTGATCTTATACCTCCAAATCTAGAAATGATAAATAAAGTGATCCCTTTTTATGTATTTTAAATAATTTTTGAAGTTTTCAGAAAAAGAATATGCTCTATTGGTAGTATTATTCCAAAGGTAAAGGTAAAGTCTGTTGGGTTTTTACACTCGAGCCTAGCGGCTCATCAGGCCGGTGCTTATCCCCGGTTTCCGTAGTGTGAAGCGACCAGGAGCTCAACTCCTCCTGGATGGGATGTTAGTCCATCGCAGGTTACCTTCCCAGTATATTTTTACTGGTACCCATTTATACTGCTGGGTGAACAGAGGCACACTTGTGGTTAAGACCTTGCCCAGGGTTCTTAGCACAGTGGGGGTCTAACTGGGATTCGAACTCACAACCTCCCGATCATGAGCCCAACACCCTAACGACTACACCCACCGACCCCTGTATTTTTCTAAAAGCCAGTATTAATTGATTATACCAAGACTTATTTTATTTATTTGTTAGTTAGTTAGTTAGTTGGTTAGTTATGAATTAGCTTGGACTGTTATGAAATGAAAAAAATGTTGAAGTGGACATTACTGATTCTCTCTTCAGGTTTGAAAGTAAACTTGCTTTATACACAAGCCTGATATTTTGAATTAAATCATGCTGATATATCCCCCCCCCATCTCCCTCTTATGGTTTCTGGTCTACGTTGTACTTTTGGCAAGTCGAGATTAACTCCAACTTATTGGATCCTCATTTTAAACTTTAGATTAATTCTATCTGTCCCTCAAACACCTGGCAACATCCGAACCGTGTCACTGAAATAGGTTCAAATAATCCTCATCACCGAAATATCACTGGAGCTCTGTTTTGACGGCGTTGTTGTTCTGAAGAAATTATTTTGGCAAAGTAGCTGCTGTTCACGTGGACGTGGGAAGGCTGGGAGCATGCACGGACACGTGCAACTATACACACGTACTCGCGACACAGAGAAACACGCACACGCAAAGATGCATGCTCACGCGCTTGCTCGCGCGCGTAACACACACACACACACACACACACATACCACACGCCGTCCACTTGAATATTGCATACACTTGTGTTGCGTCCTGAATATCAACCGGAAAAATGTTTCCTTGGTGTAAAGGCGACAGAAGTGAATGACCGACCTTTATGCATCCCCGTAAATCTGTCTTTGAGCACGGTGAGTTCATAAATCTTGCCGAATTCCTCAAAGAGCGGCTTGAGATCTTTCTCTTCCAGGTTGCGTGGAATCTGACCCACGAACAGCTTGATAGCGTCGTGGTCCTTCATGGGAATGGAGCTCTGACCGAGAGCAATGCCGTTCATTCTGCTGGAGCTGTTCGCGGTGCTGAAGCCATTCTCCTGCTGCACTCCGCTCGCCGCCACTGTAGCCATCTTTCTCTCTCTCTCTCTCTCTCTCTCTCTCTCTCTCTCTCTCGCACACACACACAAAACTCTCTCACTTTCTCCCTCCCCCTTCCTGTCACAGTCGCCCCTCCTCTCTTATACACATATAGTCGTGTTCTTTCACTCTCTCTTCCCTTTCCTCTTTCTCTCTACCTGTACGCCACTCTTTATGTTTCTCACTTTTCCGATTTTCTCTATTCTCGTCCCTGCCCCCCTCCTCCCACCCGCTCTCTCCCTTTCGGGGTCTCTCTTCATATTATTTTTGTTCTTTTCTGTGCTCCCTTTTCCAGTTTTTATTCCTGTTTCTTTTCTCCGTTCTCTTGTAACGTGACGTCATATTCATTCGTAGGCTTCGGGACTAGTCTCCACCTACTACCACTGTAAATTTGCATATAGAGTCTGAGACAGCCAATGACTGAGCAGCATGGCCGGCGGCCCGCAGGGTGGAGTGAGAATCCAAACATTTGTGCAAGGGGAGCACGGGGAAGCAAACGTCAGGACAGACACACACGCACGCGCGCGCGCGCGCGCGCGCACACACACACACACACACACACACAGGGAGAGATATCTTATACACAAGTTGAGCAGCCTATTCAACGCTAAATAATGAAACATTCTATTATAAAATTTGATTATTCAAACGTAACAACCGTAATATAACTGTCCTGAACGCCCCGAGCACGCGCACTTGTTGCTGTCCGTGGTTCTGGAACTCCACGCGTTCAGGCGGCTTTTTATCAATATTTAGTAACTTCTTTCTCCTTAACAAAGTCATTAGTCGAGCTCGAATCCACGAGGAACAATGCAGATTGATTAATCATTTTTACTTGCATGACCTTGGAGTTCATATTATTATTATTATTATTATTATTATTGTTATTATTATTTATAAGTAGTAGTGGTAGTACTAGTAGGTGTCGTTGTCGCAGTAATATTAGTATGGTGGTGGTGAAATAATACAAATTGTATCTAGAGACAGGTAGCATAACATAACACTGAGCCAGTACACAAAAAAGGAACAATCAAATAAAATAAAAATAAATAAATAAAATAAAAAATACAACTTTTATTTATTTATTTATTTATTTATTTTTGCAAGGTCGGGTAATTATAAGACACGATGTATTAGGATGCAACAGGAATCAGCTGTGCAAGAGAATTCTGGTGAACCTGCTGATTATTACTGACAGTGTCTCTCACAGTATTCATGTGCTATGTCTAAGAACAGATAGTCATGCATGTTTAGCTCCAGATGGACTCACCAATGCTGCAGAAAGGAGCAGAACAGGAAGCCTTTCATATCTACTACGAAATTATCCACTAACATTTTAGGATGATATGTATTAATGTGACAGTCCTGCATTTTTTTTTCTTGTGTACTTTGTTTATTTGCTATTTTTAACCATTATACATTTCACTAATTAGTTTGTTCCTTCTGTATTTGTCTATTAACTTATTTTATCTGTGTATCTACCCATCCACTTGTCTCTTTTGTATTAATAGCTCCAGCAATATGTTTGTATGCGTGCCTGTTTTTTTTTTTTGTTTGTTTTTTTGCTGTTTGTTAGTAACTTCATGCAAATAATTATGAACTGCTTAATTATTTTTTTTTAAAAATATGGATTTTTTAATAAATTTATTATTATACATTCACTCATTTTCTGAACCACTTAATCCTAATTATAGTTTATGGGGGGCATCTCGGTCGACTCTAGGTGAGGCCAGAGTTACACCTTGAACAGCTCGTGAGGCCATCGTAGGGCAGAAACATGCTGATAGCTATGCAGCTACTCTTGATGAAAGTCAGCAATGGTTATTTTACATGAATCTTACCATAGACAGTGAGAGACAGGGCCCACCTTGGATATCCAACTTATCTGGGGGGGGGGGGGTATTACTGACAACTGTTGACAGTGGGGCTTAAACCAGTAATCCAGCACCTTACCACCAAACCACCACTGGCCCTTATTATTATTATTATTATTATTATTATTATTATTATTATTATTATTCACATTTGTATTAGCATTAGCATTAGCATTTTACTAAAAGGGTTACAGCCACTGAGAGGCTGGGGCAGTTTAACAATTTTATGTACAGATTGAAAAAAACTAAACTCATGCGGGCTTGATGACCTGGTGGTAAGGTGCTGGATCACTGATCCCAAGCTTGGGGGTTCAAGTACCACTCACAACGGGTTGTCACCTACCACCACCACCAGTGCAGCTAACTGGGTTATCAAAGGCTAGACAAAGGTCGAAGGTCACTGTCTATGGTGAGAGGCTGTAAAAAAAAAAAAAAACATTGCTGACTTTCCTTAAGAGTAGCTGCATAGTCATCAGCATGGTCAGCGGTGTACTCTGGCCTCCCCATGACCCTAATTAGGATTAATCATGAGTGAATACACTTCATGCATAAAAAATAGAGTACAGCATCTAAATAAGATCTTTGAAAAGATTGTTTTTTTCACAGAAATGAAAACAAGGAGGTAAATGAGCTGCTTTAGCTTAGGTTTGTGCTCTCTAAGTGCTTTTGAGTTTATTGTTTTTCTTGTTGTTCATACATTGTACATACACACACACACACACACACACACACACACACACATATATGTATATTATTATTATTATTATTCAGTCAGTTATTCATTTGCTCAGCCACATTATCCTTTAGTAGGTCACTGGGAGACTACAGCCTATCTCAGTTGACTCTGCTACACCCAAAAGAGCTTGCCAGTCCAACGCACTGCCAACACACACAACCATTCACACATGCACTTATACATAGGAGCAATTTGGAACCAAAAGCTAGACTAATGTACATGACTCTGGATTGTGGGAGGAAACCAGAATACCCAGGTGAAACCCACACAAGCTTGAGGAGAACATGCAAACTCCACACAGAAACACCTGAGTCCGAGACTTAAACCCAGGACCCTCTTGCTTTAACTTGGCCGTGCTGAGTAATACACCACCGTGCTGCCCCCTGGAGGTTCATATGTCTAGCTAATACAGTACGTACATCCAAACATCATGACTTCATTATAAATTAAGCACTCTTAATAGTACAGTAGGACTTTTTTATTATTATTTCATGAGTGAACTTGATCATTGTAGTCGAGTAAATTCAGTTTCACATTTCGCACATGAAGTACAGAATCAGAATGACCTGAGTAAGAATGTTTTGGGTTCATAGCAGCTATTGTTTTCCTTCATTTCTTTTGGTCTCCCTTCATCAGCTTAGGCAAGTGAAATGCTCATGAAGCTCGACAGGAGATAAACCAGTTGATGTTTAGAAGGTAACTATTGAATATTCATGTTTTCCGCCCCATCATATATATTCATAGTACATCACTCTTAAAGATCTCCTATTGTGTTAATGTGCTGAGCGGGGCATGGACGCACCACGGGCTGCTTCTCAGTATTCATTTCCAAAAAGACATCACTAATTCCGCCTCACTGATTCTTATCAGGCTTGCTTTGTTTTCTTTTGGTTTCCTTCATCTGTTGTTACGCAGCAGGCGTTCTCACAGCTGTTTTGGTTTTCCGAAACATCTCACGAGGAGAGATGCTTCTACTTCATACTATCCAGTCTCATGGTGCCTCATGCTAAGAGAGTGAAAGGAAGAGTTTGAGGAGTTGTTGGACTTGGCAAAATTGTTAAGGGGGGGGGGGGACACCTGCACAGCTGGAAGAGCCAAGAGGAGCGAGTACTCATGCAGAACACTGGCAGCTGGAGGTGGAACCCACTGAGAGACTCGGAATCTGAATCAGAACGTAGATCTGTTATGGAGTACGTTTAACAGCTTCATTCAGGTTTATTCAGTGTTATTACAGGCAACAGTGGCTGAAGCATGAAGAGGCAAAAATCGAACGTATTCACACCTTTAAAAGGCTATTAAACAGCACTTCTCTGTGGGGGGTTAAATTAATTATTTTATAAATTTATGAATCAATTAATTTATTTATTGTCTCAGTCGCTTAAATCTAGTTGCAGGAAGGCTGAAACCTATGTCAGCCAGTTCTGGCAGAAGGCGGGGTAGACCTTGAACAATGATGATGAGTCGCTCATAGTTCCAACACACACACACACACACACACACACACACACAGGAACCCCACAGCGTAATGGGAAAAACTCCACAGGGGACATTCTTGATGTGAGGTGGATGAGATGACCACCAAGGGCGTAGGCTGGGGGGGATGCACAGGGTGCACCCACCTCCCCCCCACCCCACAGCAGGAGTTGAGTTCCACTGGACAAGAAATTATGTGTATTCAAAATCTTATAAATAAACTTAATGACTGTTATTGAAGAGAAAGTCGGAGATAAATTCCGCATGACTCGAGTCAGGAAGTAAACCGGAAGTTAACGTGTAATGGGCACTGCGCATGTGCACGTCCGAGCTGACCAATCAACAAACCTATTATCAGTAAGCAATAATAGCTGAACACTGTCAATCAAATAAAGTGCGAGTGTGAGAATAAAGCAGTTTGTTAGTCCCGCCTCCGGCTCCTGCACGTGTTAGAACACAAACATTGACGCACAGAGAATGAAAATGGATAAAATAATCATAATCCATCCTAGAGCACCACAGATGCAGTGTTTGCCTTGAGGATGTTAATGGAGAAGTACAGAGAAGGTCAGACGGAGCTGCATTGTGCCTTTGTGGATCTGGAGAAAGCATATGACAGGGTGCCGAGAGAAGAACTGTGGTATTGCATGAGGAAGTCTGGAGTGGCAGAGAAGTATGTTAGAGTGGTGCAGGACATGTATGAGAGATGTAAGACAGTGGTGAGGTGTGCTGTCGGTGTGACAGAAGAGTTCAAGGTGGAGGTGGGACTGCATCAAGGGTCAGCTCTCAGCCCCTTCTTGTTCGCTATGGTGATGGACAGGCTGACAGACGAGGTTAGACAAGATTCCCCATGGACTATGATGTTTGCAGATGACATTGTAATCTGTAGTGAGAGCAGAGAACAAGTGCAGGAAAATCTAGAGAGGTGGAGGTATGCCCTGGAAAGGAGGGAATGAAGATTAGCCTCAGTAAGACAGAGTACATGTGCATGAATGCCAAGGACCAAGAGGAACGGTGAGATTACAGGGAGCAGAGATAAGAAAGGTGGAGGATTTTAAGTACTTAGGCTCAACAATCCAGAGCAATGGCGAGTGTGGAAAAGAGGTCAAGAAGCGTGTGCAGGCAGGTTGGAATGGTTGGAGAAAAGTGTCGGTGTGATGTGTGATAGGAGGGTATCGGCAAAAATGAAAGGAAAAGTGTACAAAACGCTGTTGAGGCCAACGATGCTGTATGGGTTAGAAACAGTGGCCCTGGGGAAAGACAGGAGGCAGAGTTGGAGGTAGCAGAGATGAAAATGTTGAGGTTCTCTTTGGGAGTAACGAGGATGGATAGGATTAGGAATGAGTACGTCAGAGGGACAGCACATGTAAGACGTTTTGGAGACAAAGTCAGAGAGGCTAGATTGAGATGGTTTGGACATGTACAGAGGAGGGATAGTGAGTATATTGGTAATAGGATGCTGAGGCTGGAACTACCAGGCAAAAGGCCTAGAGGAAGACCAAAGAGACGATTCATGGATGTGGTAAAGGAGGACATGAAGGTCGTTGGTGTAAGAGAAGAAGATGCAAAGGATAGGGTGAGATGGAGGCAGATGATTCGCTGTGGCGACCCCTGAAGGGAAAAGCCGAAAGGAAAAGAAGAAGAAATCATAATCCATCCAGCCTGGATCTGCAGCCTAATGGTCAGTACATTTATAAAATTAATAGTATGTCTTTGTGCTGTAAATATGTATTAATATTTGTTTGTGCCTTTGAATAGATAAATAACTTTAGCTTGATTTGTAAATGTATTTAGCACATGTACTTGCAGATGTAGTTTGAAATATATTTGAGAATGTTTT
>CM045728.1:106251814-106441814 GCA_024760905.1 Plotosus lineatus
TCACCCTATCCTCTGCATCTTCTTCTCTTACACCAACTACTGTCATGTCCTCCTTCACCACATCCATAAATCTTCTCTTTGGTCTTCCTCTAGGCTTTCTGCCTGGTAGCTCCAACCTCAGCATCCTACTAACAATATACTCACTATCCCTCCTCTGTACATGTCCAAACCATCTCAATCTGGCCTCTGACTTTGTCTGCAAAACCTCTTACATGTGCTGTTCCTCTGATGTACTCATTCCTGATCCTATCCATCCTCGTTACTCCCAAAGAGAACCTCAACATTTTCATCTCTGCTACCTCCAGCTCTGCCTCCTGTCTTTTCCCCAGTGCCAGTGATTCTAAAACATTATATATATATATATAAAAAGTAAAAATAAAAAGGCAGAACAAAGACTTTCTATTGAAACTTCATTTTCACTACAGATCTGTTTCGAGGGGCGGCGAAACCATCCTCTCTCTTCAGGTGATTACAGAAGAATGTTTCAATAGAAAGTCTTTGTTCTGTATTTTTATTTTTACTTATATTTGCTCTACGAAAAAGTATTGAGCACTCTCATAAGGAAGGATCTACTCAGAAAATTCTCTATGTATATATATATATATATATATATATATATATATATACACACACTATGCTGCAGACAACTTGAATCATTCAGATTGAATGTTATAACTGACTGACTCACTTTTCATTATCTTAAAGCAACCTAAACAAATTTTACAATTTATCCAACAATTTTAGATTTCCTGTTCAAGTTTATTGGCAACTTCTGAAGTGTTACTATTGACACCTGTAGCAATGCTGGTTGCATGACCGCTGTCAAACCTCTAGTCTGGGGGTTTCACTCTGTGGCTCTGTAATTGGCTCAAAACAATCTTCAGTAAAATGGTCTCGACAAATAAAGAAATTAATGTCGGGCACTTTCCAGTCTGCCCGTGTTGGTTTAACTCGCTTAATCCATTCATCACATTGTTTTGCTGGGTTGGTCGGTCAGGGTTCAGGGAAACACATAATAAATCGACCACATTCTGTATATATACACTGTTCGTAATCATTTGGGTTTACAAGATTCCTCCAGCATCATCATTTCCCATAATTCATTGCACAATACACATACTTTATTAATATGCTGGGCTTTGTTCAGTGTAGCAACCCATAGTCTTAAGAAGAACCAGCAGTGGAGAGTGTTTAATAGGTGTATGATTGTTTATTCATTATTAAGTCTTGCAAACACAGGGAATGCTATGAAATATAAATCTTTTTTTTTCTTTGCTTTCTAAACAAATGGCATTTAAAAATGTCAAAAGTGGGGCAGTGGTGGTCTAGTGGTATAGGGTGTTGGGTTGCTGATCCTAAGATTGGGGCTTCGAGTCCCCACAAGGTTGTCACTGTCCCCCCCCAGTGCATCTAACTGGGTTATCAAAGGTTAGCCAAGTCTCTCACTGTCTATGGTGAGAGGTTCATGTAAAAGAATCATTGCTGAATTTCGACAAGAGTCGCTGCAAAGCTGTCAGCGTGTTTCTGTCCCTTGCTAAAGGGAAGGGCATGTGTCGTAAAAAAACCTATGCTAAATCAAACGTGTGAATCATTCGCTGTGGCAACCCCTGGAAAAGGGAAAATCCAAAAGGAAATCTTTCATTTAAAAATGTCAGAAACAACATGAATTCAAAGCATAACATTTTCACTCATTCACCAAAAACTATGAGATTGTGAATACAGTGATCCCTCTGTACTTTGAGCTTCAGTTTCTGCAGCTTAAGTGCATTGCAGGCATTTCAAAAATATTCATCGAAAAATAAAAAAATAAGGAAATTTAGGAAAAATAGGGGGAAAGTTGAGAAAAATGCTGCAATGAAAGGCCAATTATGTAAAAAAACAAACAAAAAAAAACCAACCCAAACCCTCCAACAAAACTACTTACATTTTTATGTGAGGCGTACATCTGTGTGTGTATTTATATTTTATTTACATCTTATGCATTAATTTTGAATGTTTAATTGCTATGGCAACCCCTGAAGGGAAAAGCCAAAAGGAAAAGAATAAGAAGAAGATAAACATTTATAGCATTGAATATGTGTTTATTGATATTATACATACATACAGTGGTATGAAAAAGTATCCGAACCTTTTGGAATTTCTCACATTTCTGCATAAAATCACCATCAAATGTGATCTGATCTTTGTCAAAATCACACAGATGAAAAAACAGTGTCTGCTTTAACTAAAACCACCCAAACATTTATAGCTTTTCATATTTTAATGAGGATAGCATGCAAACAATGACAGAAGGGGGAAGAATAAGTAACTGAACCCTCTGCCGAAGGAGACTTAAAGAGCAATTGAAACCAATTTTTACCAAACAATTTAAGTCAGGTGTGTGCCCAATCACTGATGAGTGGCTTAAAGCTGCCCTGCCCACTATAAAACACACACCTGGTAAGAATTGTCTTGATGAGAAGCATTGTCTGATAAGAGCTGTCTGAAGACCTGCGATCAAGAATTGTTGATTTGTATAAAGCTGGGAAAGGATACAAAACCATCTATAAAAGTCTGGATGTTCATCAATCGACAGTCAGAGAAGTTGTCTACAAATGGAGAGAGTTTGGCACTGTTGCTTCTCTCCCAAGGAGTGGCCGTCCACCAAAGATGACGCCAAGAGTTCAGCGCAGAATACTCAGAGAGTTAAAAAAAAAACAGAGTGTCTGCCAAAGACTTACAGAAATCACTGGCACAGTCCAATATCTCTGTGCACACATCAACTATATGTAAAACAATGGCCAAGAATGGTGTTCATGGGAGGACTCCAAGGAGGAAGTCACTGCTGTCTAAAAAAAAACATTGTTGCTCGTTTAATGTTCACAAAAAGGCACTTGGACACTCCACAGAAGTTTTGGCAAAATATTTTGTGGACTGATGAAACCAAAGTTGAATTGTTTGGGAGGAACACACAACGTCATGTGTGGAGGAAAAATGGAACAGCTCACCAACATCAACACCTCATCCCAAGGTTCCATAGTAGAGGGTGCATCGTGGTTTGGGGCTGTTTTGCTGCCTCGGGGCCTGGACAACTTGCAATTATTAATGGAAAGATGAATTCAAAAGTTTATCAGGATGTTTTGCAGGAAAACCTGAGGCCGTCTGTCAGACAGTTGAAACTAAAAAGAGGATGGATGCTGCAACAAGACAATGATCCAAAACACAGAAGTAAATCAACTTCAGAATAGTTTCAGAAGAACAAAATGCACGTTCTGGAGTGGCCAAGTCAACGTCCAGACTTGAACCCCATTGAGATGCTGTGGCATGACCTCAAGACAGCGATTCATGCCAGACATCCCAGGAATCTGACTGAACTACAGCAGTTTTGTAACAAAGAATGGGCCAAGATTAGTCCTGATCAATGTGCCAGACTGATATGCAGCTACAGGAAGCGTCTGATTGAAGTTATTGCTGCCGGGGCGGGGGCGGGGCACAAAATATTAAATGTGATGGTTCAGTTACTTACCCCCCCCCCCCTTCTGTCATTGTTTGCATGCTATCCTCATTAACATATGAAAACCTATAAATGTTTGGGTGGTTTTAGTTAAAGCAGACACTGTTTTTTCATCTGTGATTTTGACAAAGATCAGATCACATTTGATGGTGATTTTATGCAGAAATGTGAGAAATTCCAAAAGGTTCAGATACTTTTTCATACCACTGTACATGTACAGGGCAGTGGTGGCTTAGTGGTATAGGGTGCTGGATCACTGATCCAAAGGTTGGAGGTTTGAGTTTCACTCTCCACATAGTTGTCGCTGTCCCCCCCAGTACAGCTAACTCGGTTATCAAAGGCCTGCCATGTCTCTCCCTGTCTATGGTGAGAGGCTGTAAAAGAACCATTGCTGACTTTCGACAAGAGTAGTCTGCAAAAGCCATCAGTGTGTTTACGTCCTATGATGGCCTGGCGAGCTGTCTAGGGTGTACTCTGCCCTCGCTTGGAGTCGACTGGGATGGGCGCCAGCCGCCTCGCGACCCAAATTAGGATAAAGCGGTTACAGAAAATGAACTGAATTGATACACATGTAAGTATACGTCAGTCAGGGAGGTCAATCCTACTTTGTGGAAATTGGTGGTCTTGGTCCCCATTAACCATGGAAAGTGAGGGATCCCTGTATATAAGAACATAGATTAAACCATTAAACCATTAAACCAACTCGGAGCCAAAGTTTGGTCCGTATTGGTAACAACAGGTCGAATTTGTTTCCGGTGGGAGTTGGAGTCCGCCAAGGCTGTCCTTTGTCACCGATTCTGTTCATAATTTTTATGGGCAGAATTTCTAGGCGCAGTTGAGGGGTTCTGGTTTGGTGGCCATCGGATCTCATCTCTGCTTTTTGCGGATGATGTTGTCCTTTTGGCTTCATCAAGTCGGGACCTCCAGTTCTCATTGGAGCGATTTGCAGCTGAGTGCGAAGCAGCCGAGATGAGGATCAGTACCTCCAAGTCTGAGGCCATGGTTCTCAGTCGGACAAGGGTGGAATGCACCCTCCGGGTCGGGAATGAAGTTCTGCCCCAAGTGGAGGAGTTTAAGTATCTTGGGGTCTTGTTCACGAGTGAGGGAAGGATGGAGCGAGAGATCGACAGACGGATCGCTGCAGCCTCTGCTGTTAAGTGGTGCCTGTACCGGTCCGTCGTGGTGAAGAAGGCGCTGAGCCGCAAGTGAAGCTCTCAATTTACCAGTCGATCTACATTCCAACCCTCACCTATGGTCACAAGCTTTGGGTAATGACCGAAAGAACAAGATCACGGATACAAGCGGCTGAAATGAGCTTCCTTCGCCGGGTGGCGGGGTTCTCCCTTAGAGATAAGGTGAGAAGCTCTACCATCCGTGGAGAGCTCGGAGTAGATCCGCTGCTCCTCCGCATTGAGAGGGGCCAGTTGAGGTGGCTCGGACATCTGGTCAGAATGCCTCCCTGGTGTGGTGTTTCGGGCATGTCCAACCGGGAAGAGACCCCGGGGTCGACCTAGAACACGCTGGAGGGACTATGTCTCTTGGCTTGTCTGGGACCCCCTGGGAGAGTTGGAGGAGGTGGCTGGTGAGAGGGACATCTGGACCTCTTTGCTTAGGTTCATAACATAACATAAATGAAAGCGGTAGAAACATTGATGAAAATGCCAGAACAAGTAACTGCTCATTCTGTTGTGTTGCATCATGGATAGTATTAACGGGTCTAATGACATCATTTGCCGACACACCTGCCGGACCGAGCTCATCTGGTCTTCGAATCCACTGCTAGTAAGTGTCTTTTCAGGCAACCTGACATCAAGCCATTCGCTACTTTTTATTGACTTGACTTTTTATATTAAAATATGATGTTTCTTCGTAGCTGTCCATATAACTTGATTTTAGTGATTATTTTAATTGTTTATTCATAGAAATAATGGAAAACCAGATATGGTGGGGATATTAGGTCCATTTTTGTAACCGCTTAATCCTAATTAGGGTCACGGGGAGGCTGGCGCCAATCCAGAGTACACCCTGCACAGCTCCCCAGGCCATCACAGGGCAGACACAAACTGACAGCTTTGCAGCTACTCTCGTCGAAAGCTATCAACGGTTCTTTTACATAGACAGTGAAAGACATGGCTGGCCTTTGATAACCCAGTTAGCTGCACTGGGGGCTTGAACCCCCAACCATAGAATCAGTAATCCAGCACCTTTACCACCAGGTCACCACTGCTTTATCGACAGTGGGGCTTGGACCCTCAACCTTAGGATCGGTAATCCAGCACCTTACCATCAGGCCACCATTGCCCATATTCGGTCCAAACTCGAGAAAAAGCAGTTCTCACTGTTTTTTATATGCTTACCTACTGTGAGCAGAGCTACATCTCTTTCATTCATTCATTCATTCATTTTCTGAACCGCTTAATCCTAATTTACCCCAGCGACTGGCACCCCATCTCAGCTGACTCTATGTGAGGGCAGAGTACACCCTGAACAGCTCTGGCAGATGCAGGGGTAAGAAACAGCTCAAAGATAACTGATAGCTTAATTTTTAAGGTTTTATTTGTTTTTTTGAAGACTTTCATATACGGAAAGTTATTTATCACATGATAAGAACCACCTTGAATGTTGGGTAAATGGGCTCACTCAGTACTACATCACGTGTCATTCATTTAAAAGGAGAAAGATGCCATTCTGAAAACTGAAAGTTGGGTGATTACATAAACCTCAGCACCACTTCTTCCTCTGACTTTGTAGTGCTTTAGCTGTTATTGGTCAGAATCCATGGAAATAGTCATGTAAATTAGGCAAAGAGCAAACCAGGGACGTCAACCTGCTGCAGCGAGATCGATTTGATTGTCTGCACATACCATCTACACAAAATAATGGTATTCAGTGAAAAGTTTGAGCTAACTATTACTATCGAACAAATATTGCAATGGGGTGCATTGGTGCACCCGACACCACCCATGGATTGGAACCTAGGGTTTCTTACACACTTAAAATTGATTATTTGGGGTGTAGGCCAAAATAATAACAATAAAGGTGATGGTGTTTTGTTGATGCCATAAGCAGCACCATTTGAGAGTGTAATAAATAAAGAATAATTATACAAATGAAATGACAGGTATACCAGGGAATTAACAAGGGGCAGATCTCAGAGCTATTAGTCAGTGGAATGTGAAATGAAAGCGCTAAGTCAGATAAGTAATTAATGTTGTGTTGGGAGCATGTGGCTCAGGCATGAATATGAATTATGTTTGCTCCTGAGGCGTCACACTGGCTCGACGGCTTCTGATTGTCTGTAGACGACTAATGACCTGGTAAAAGCTACACAACTGCACAGTAACAAAGGCTTTTTGAAATTCTTCTCTACCACTACCCATTTTGTCATTTGCGTGTTTACCAAATCATATCAAAAGATGTGTGTTTACGTAGATGATTGTGTTTGATTTAATTATACATGATTATCTTTGTCAGCAACATTAACACCTCATGATCATGGGCATCTGTGATATCATGTATACATAAGTAGGTGGATAGTGCTTGTAGTGCTTAGGCTACCTTAGAAGTACAGTAGCATGCAATTGCCTTCACCATCATTGATTGGCTGCTGTACTGATAGGGAGGAGTTGGCTGATGGGTGGGGAAAAGTTAGAGAAAAACAAGCAAACGAGTTTCAGAGTAGCATTTTATGTCATGCCACTGGGGCTGAAGTAACAGATGCATATAGAGATGCAGACCCAAAACTATGTTTATTTGCATGCCAGGTCATCACATTTATAAGACAAATATATAATTAAGAGCTTACGAGACTGGGAAAAATGTGGGAAAGCTAGACACTCCAGAGACTTAGGCAACAAATTAAAGACAAGAAATGGACATAACCCGAGATATTGACTTACATGCTGGTATACTGGTCCAGATACACATTAAATGCTCCGTGGCTGTATAGCATCTTGGGTGTGTTTATATTGTCCTCAAATCTGACACTCAATTGTCAACAAATGCAAGCAATCCGTAGTCTGCGCTTCTGCATTTCCTGCTGAGTCTCCTGGGATGGATTCTATGTGCAGTTCAGTTCTTTAGCGTGTGAATCCAGACCTGCTGAGAATAAGGCTTGTGCACCACTCGAGGCCGAAGCTCGGCTGCACAGCATATGACAGGGGTTGTGAGTAGATTGACACAACTGTTAAACAATAATCAAAGCAATATGCTGAATATGTTAATTTGTATCTGATTAATGTTTTAAATATTCTGAATTATAAGACAGTTAATTACAGTCAGTCATTTGCCAAACAGCTTAATCCGACTAGAGTCATAGGGAGGCTGGAACCTCTCTCAGTCAATAATGGGGTACAACCTGAGCAGCTGGCCAGATTAAGGATTTAAACTTAGGACCTTCTTGGTCTAGGTGTGTGTGTGTGTGTGTGTGTGTGCGTGTGTGTATGTCTGTGTATGTGTGCTTACCCACTTTGCCACCATGCAACCATTCACCAAATATGTGATAATTAAACCTAGTTTTAGACTGTCTGTCTGTCTGTCTGTCTTCCTTTCGGCTTTATCCCTTTTACTCGGGAGTCACCACAGCGAATGATCTGATTCGCATGTTTGATTTGGCAGAGATTTTTACGTCGGATGCAGTTCCTGTCACAACCCTTTTTAGCAAGGGACAGAAACACACTGACGGCTTTGCAGCCTAACCGACTTATTTCAACATGAAATATTTTACTTGTATTTAGGTAGTTTTTGACCTTAGAGTCAGTATTAGGGTTTTTTGTTTTGTTTTGTTTTGTTTTGTTTTTTAACTTCCAGGGTTAAGAAATGGGGAAAGTAATGTTTTAACCAGCGTCTCTTGGTTTGTTTGTGTCTTTACAAGAGTTAAAGGTACAAATCAATTTTTAAACTTAAACATGGAGCCTGCGCCTGGAAAGAATCCATTCAACTTTGAAGGTGAGCTATGCGTGAGATCATGTTGAAAAAAAATCCTGAAATCCACCTGAAATCATTGTCATATTATTAATATTCACCTGGTTCCCACTAGGGGAAGACATTTCATTATTACCATGGGAAGCTATAATAATCTATTTGTGTCTGATGGAGGTGCCTTTTTTTGCATACATATGAAACACATAATAAAAAAGGTCTCCTTTTTTTGTAATAATGGATGCAAAGTCCTCTATTCAGTACATCACTGATAGTCTGGAGTTTGCGCCAGAGTGTGTACTACAGAGAACAAAATGTGTTTATCTGTGTGGAGTTTAATAAGTTTGTTTACAGGTGAGAGGAGATATTATGGATGTGTAATGAAGAAGCTATTGTGTTACAACACCGTGACAGGCTGCTTGAGAAATGCATTTTTTTCCCTTTGCACTGTGATAAAATGTAAATGGGTTGATTATGGCAAAGACCGCTTGACAGCCCACTCTATGTTTAGCGGGGTTTTTTTGGGGGGGGGGCTTGGCTGTGCTGAACCATGCCATTCGGATATTACCGCAATGACTCACAGACTCCCAAACACAGCCCACTCACACACACACACACACACACACACTGCACATGCTCACACATGAAAGACAGTATTAAATGCATCATTACTTGCTCTTTGGTATTCAGGGTTTTGGTTAAAACTGGTTGATAAACTTGACGCAATCAACCACCGACAGAGAATCATTTAAAATAGCCCATGAAGTAAAAAACTTACTGTATGCTGAATGAGGTTTGAGCTCATGTGCAGCATATGCACTTAACCATACGCATACAGGGAATCCAAACCTGACACTGGGAATGATGGTTCAATTAAAAACAAGCACTAAAGCACTTAATTATGTAATAGTAAGAATGAGTGAAGGATGTCTTTCTTCTAGCATTTCTTGGTGAAGTGGTTACCACACCCACTTTACTGCAAGAAGGTTCTGGGTTCAAGTTCAGGGTTTAGGCATTTCTGTGTGGGGTTTGCATGCTCTCCCCTTGCTTGACGGAGAAACACCCAAGCCTGGCCCAGGACTCAAGACCAGTTCTGTGATATCCATGAGGCGACTGTGCCAACCACATGCATCTTATCTCATACTTACTCAGTCATTTGCTAACCCAAATAAGCATGAAAAGAACAATCATACTTCACACACGGAATTTAGGATGGGAATTGAACCCAAGATATTTTTGCTGTGAAGTGGACATGCTACTCATTACCTCACTATGGTGCCATGAGAAAAACTCATAAAGAAAATCGTGTCTGAGATTTTTGTGTGAGCCTGAAAAAAGTGCCCGCTGAAAAATATCTAGGGGTCATGTGTTCCAGATTTTTGGAGCATAAAAACAAAAGGGCACTTCCCCAATTTTCTTGCTTTGTACCTCAGGGGATGTTGAGCAAGAAAACAGTTGATAGTCTTAAAGCTCAATTCAGAACAGACCGTCAAGCATTTAGAGATATATAACTGTGTTGCTACAGCTCCCTTGGTTGCTCGTGTAATACATTTTAAGCCAACTGTGACGCCACCTTTTTTTATCCAGTCTCTCTCTCTCCCGTGGTTTTCTCCGTTCCCCTAATGAATGAACCCTTCTGCTTTCTGTATTTTTGTAATTAGAGGAAGGGAACGAGAGGAGTAATGAGCTAGCTAGAGAGACTGGCATAACCCAGAGCAGCAGTATAAGTGTACAGTAGAGAAGTTTGAAAAATCTGATAAAAAATAAGGAAAGGAGTGAACAGAAAGAGAAAGAGAGAGGGGGGGGGGGGAGAGAAGAGAGAGAGAGAGAGAGTCTTATTTCTCTGCCCATTGCCTTGGCCCAGTCATATTTGATAGGCATTTCAATGCTGGCCAATGACCTTATTAATTAGTGCACAACCATGAAGAGTACTTAACACTCAGATAAAGACGTTGGATGATTGCAATGTGTAACGGCCAATGTGTTTAGCCCAGGAGGAAACTAATCACAGCCAAACTAAATCAATCCAACTGTAAACAATTTACTAATCATACAGTTAAAGCTGGAAGGCGAAGGAGAAGGTGAAAGAAAAGCGCAGTGGAAATAGCATTGCTGCGTCATAACTCCAGGTTTCATCCTGAACACCGGTATGCTATTGTGTATTCTCAAAATATACAGGATGATGCGCTGACATGTTCCAAATTGCTCCTTAGGAGTAAGTGTGAATGGTTGTGCCAGTATTTGCCCTGCAATGGACTGGCAAACTGTTTAGGATGGACCAATACTCCAGTTTCAGCCATCCATCCATCCATCCATCCATCTATCTATCTATCTATCTATGTAATATTTTTTTTTAACAAAAACAAATCATTCAATCAGCTACATTCAGATAAAAACAAACACATTTTATTGAATTTCTAAAATAATTATGGGATCAGGTAATGTTGACTGAGAAGCCAAGTGAAGCGTAAAACATCAACCTGTTCAATTATGTTGTCTGAAAATGTAGCCAAGTTTGCAAATGCTAATATATATAGCATGTAAAAATCTATCAAATGTAAGTTTGAAAACCACACTTATAGTTTAGGGTAACATATTCATAAAAGAAAAACTATTCACGGAGTACTTCTTCATCTTATTGATTGATTGACAGGTAAGAGGGTCAGACCGAACAGCTAGTAATGCTAGTAAACCTCGTACATTTAGTTTGCTGTGCTCCTGGCTGTTGAAGTGAGACTGAGCACCATGGTGAGACCCAAAAAGCTGTCTGAAGCCCTCAAAAAGAAGATTGCGGCTGCTTATGAGTCTGGAAATGAATAGTTTTATGACCCCCACCCATGAATACTGTAACCCACCTAGAATGGTATAAATACTCTGTTCACCTCTGTAAGCCTCGGTGAGCTTGTAAATAAAGAACGTGACTTTAATTCGCTCTTTATTGCAAGCCACCCCAGAGCTCGGGGTGACACAGATGACTGATCCACGAGATGACTAGACCGCGCTCAGAATCAGCGAAAGAAAGAACTAGACAACGAAGAGAAATCCAAACAAAAAGATATCAAAAGAATTTGACATCAGCCATAACACCATCCACAAAATTGTTGACAAGTGGAGGAAATTTAAAACAACTGCCACCATGCCCAGGTCTGACCATCCAAGCAAATTCACCTCACAGCAGACCACAAGATGCTAAAAAAAAAAAAATCATCAAAGGTCCTAAAATATCATCACAGGAGTTACAGCAGCTCTTGTTACTGTTGATGTGAAGGCACATAACTCTGCTCTCAGAAGGAGACAGCAGTTTGACTTTCATAGGTATGCAAGGAGGAAACCTTTGCTCTCTAGAAATAATATTAAGGTCAGACTGAAGTTTACCAGAGAGGACAGAGACAAAGGTCAGGTCTTCTGGAATAATTTTCTTTGGTCAGAAGTGTCTAAAGTTGAATTATTTGGACACCAGACATGTTTAGTGGAAACCAAATAATGCAATCCAGGGAAAGAACCTCACACCAACTGTGAAGCATGGAGGTAGAAGTATCATGGTTTGGGATTGCTTTGCTGCAACAGGACCTGACCGGCTCATCATAGAATCCACCATGTACATCTATTGTGTGTCAAAGTACTTGAAGATCATGTGAAACCATCTTTAAAAAAATAATAAATAAAAAATAAAAATAAATGAAAATAAAAACTAAAGGTGAGGTGGAACTGAACACTGCGACATGACAATAGCCCAAAACATACCAGCGAATCCACCAAGAACTGGTGAGAGTTCAAAGGGAGAGTCCTGGAATGGCCCAGTTAGAGCCCGAATCTTAATCCCATTGACATGCTGTGGGGTGACTTGAAACGGGCTGGGCATGCAAGAAACCCCTTAAACATCTCACAGCTGAAAGAATTCTGCATTGAGAACTGGGGCAACCTTTCCTCAGATTGATATCAGAGACTGGTAGATGGCTACAAGAAGCATCTCACTGAACTTATTACAGCCAAAGGGGGAAACACTGGTCAATATGTGGTAGGAGTCCTAAGTTTTTCATTCACTGAAATATGCATTGTTGCTCATATCTTTTGTTTGAATATTAATTTATGATTAATTCCAATGAAATCATGTTCTTTACCAGAAGTAAATAAAAACAAGAGTGGACATCATGTAAACATTTCTTAATAAAGAGTTGACTATTTAATGGGGTGTCTTGATTTTTTCACTTGACTGTTCATTAACTTTGGCCTTGATATAAATATTGATTATTAATGACAACCTTACGATTTAGATTGAATACGCCGGGACAATGTTTCGCTAGAAAATGTTCTCCTTGTGTGAACTAAGTTGTTTTTTTGCTTTTTTTTATTTGATGAAGGGTAAGTGTGCTTTATGGTGGCGGGATGCCATTCTGTAATTACACACTTTTGGCAGCAAGCTAGAGGTATGGGGGTGCAGAGGGATCTTACCAGACACCATGTGGAGGTTCCCGGTACATGTGTGATTATTGAATGTATTAAATGATGTGGAAGTAGTGAAGAAATTCAATTTGGGGGGGGGGGGGTGCTCTCACAAAATTGCTGTTGCTGTGGGTCAATGTAATCAACCATTCTCAGGGGCCCCTCCTTAGATCTTGGGGCCACAGGCAATTGTTCACTATTCCCTTGTTTGCATGGCCAACAAAAACCATAAATGATCCTATTTACCCAAGCTTGGGTCTTTCCCTTATCTCATAACATTGACCATCAAGGGAGTGCAAAGGTTATCATATGTTTCTTCTGAGGGCCTGTGATGCCAGTCAACAATACTTTTTTCAAAATTCTGCACATGCAGCATCAGCAATGCGACTCAGCCGACCTTCTACCCAGCTTTGCGTGCATGGCGTCACAGATGCCCTTGATTGGTCCATGAGTGACAGGGAAAAGAGCATAGATAGGATGAATGCTTTTCTGTTGAGCCTTGGAGAAAGTAGTTTAGATTATTTAGTGCATGCCTATGGACACAAATGTGAATAGCTGAAGCACTAGACATGTGCAGAGAGTGGTACATATTGCTTTACACTCTCTGTGTGCACCCTACTAATGCATTGTGTTGTTTCTAAAAACACCAGTTGATTTATTACCCTTAACTCTACTGCACAAAAGATTCCAGGTCGAAGAATTTAGGAAATTAAACATTTGGAAATGGAGATGAAAATGTTGAGGTTCTCTTTGGGAGTGACAAGGATTGGATAGGATCAGGAATGAGTACATCAGAGGGACAGCACATGTAAGAGGTTTTGGAGACAAAGTCAGAGAGGCGAGATTGAGATGGTTTGGACATGTACAGAGAAGGGATAGTGAGTATATTGGTAGTAGGATGCTGAGGTTGGAAACTATCAGGCAGAAGGCCTAGAGGAAGAAAAAAAAGAGGAGATTTATGGATGTGGTGAAGGAGGACATGAAGGTAGTTGGCGTAAGAGAAGAAGATGCAGAGGATAGGGTGAGATGGAGGCAGATGATTTGCTGTGGCGACCCCTGAAGGGAACTGCTGAAAGGAAAAGAAGAAGAAAACATTTGGAAATGATTCATGATGGGCGGCATGGTGGTGTTGTGGTTAGCCCTCCTGCCTCACAGCAAAAAAGTCCTGAGGTTAAGACCCCGTGTTTCTGTCTGGAGTTTGTATGTTCTTCCCATGCTTGGATAGATTTCTTCTGTGAGCCCCATTTTCCTCTCACACTCCAGACATCCACATTAGGCTAATTGGACATCTTTGATTACCCCTACGTTTAAATGTTTGAAAGATTGTGTTTGTTGCCTCCATGATAGTCTAGTGAACTGTTCTAATTGCACCACGCTTTTGCTCAGAGTCAAGTGGAATGGACCTCCTTTTGCACGTAATAAAGAATAAAGCGGTTTAGAAAATGAGATTAGATGATTTGTGATTGCAGCATTGTGGTGTAGTGGTTGGCATGTCCGCCTCACAGTAAGAAGGTCCTGGGTTTGATTCCCAGCCTTGGCATATGTGTGTGGAGTCTGCATGTTCTTCTTGGACTTGTGTGGGTTTTCTCCGGATGCTCCGGTTTCCCCCACAGTCCAAAAATATTCACAGTAGGTTAATTGGCTGTTCCAAATTTCCCCTAGGTGATAGAATATGAGTTTGAATGTTTGTGTGAGTGTTGCCCCCGCATTGGCATGGCGAGCTGTCCAGGGGGTACCATCACCCAGAGTCAGCTGAGATGGGCGCCAGCCTCCCCACGATCTTAAGTAGGATTACGTGGTTCAGAAAATGAATAAATTAATGAATGATCTGTGATGTAAAAAAAAACTATGAGGACAAGACAGAGTCATGAGCAGCTAGAGCAGCAGAGGAAGCATGTCAGCATTATCATTATCACCTTATAATACAATTAACATCCTACTGCTTCTGCTGCAAGCCTTTCAGTGTGTAGTGTTTGTGTCAATTGTGCTTTTCTATCACTGTGAATTTAATTTAAGATTAAAGAAGTGAATATATCAGCATGTTGTTTTGTTGATGTTGTATTAATGTCAAGGCAAATATTTGTATCTACAGTATAACTCAATTTAAGGTGAATAGTGGAACTTTGTTTTATTATTCGTGCTGTGAACTGCCATGATATATTTAACAATTAATCACTGAAGAATAAGGAAACATTGTTAAAATATCCCAGAGTGTAAGTAGACAGAACGGCAAGGGTAAATAATTGTGTAAGTATAAACTAGGAAGGAAGCCTGGCAATATGGCCTTTACAACTTTTCAAGGTAAGAGACACTTTTTCAAACTGTAAGGTTCAAGAGAGGTCATACTGGTGCATGTGGCCATTGTTAAACTTGTAATACAACAATAAACCAAAAATTCTCGTCCTAGTTTGCTTTTCTTATGTTTGTGATATATGCTGTTGCCATACAGTACCGTATATGCTGTTGCTATATCATATATGTGCTGTTGCTATATTGTATATTGCAGTGGTCTCCAACCACCAGTCCGCAGACCGGTACGGGTCCGTGGCTCAATTGGTACCGGTCCAGAGAATAAATAATTAATTATTTCCGTTTTATTTATTATCTGAGTCTGAATGATATTTAATTTTGAAAAAGTATTTTATTTTGAAAAATTACCAGATTCTCTTGGTTATATTGTCGGTTATTTGAGCGCTAAAATGTAACCCACAAGGGGACAGCACATGAACAGAGGCATGCTGGACATGTTTCAAACAATAGTGGGGATTTTGGGTGAGACTGAGCCTTCATTCTCCCAGCTGGTGCACCATCACCTGTTTTTGTTGTTGTTGTTTGTTTGTTTTTTAAATTTCAAGCTCTACTTCCCAACCAACTTTAGTTCAGCTGTTGAAAAATAACATTCATGGAGTTCTTCTTCTTCTTCTTCTTAATAATAATAATAATATTTGATATAAGTGTTATATTTCAATACAAACAATCTATGACACACACACACACACACACACACACCCAGTCCGTGGTAAATTTGCTAAATGCTGACTGGTCCGTGGTAATAAAAAGGTTGGGGGCCACTGGTATATCGTACGATGTTGCTATATCGTTGCTTACAGCATGTAATCTTTATGGCATTCTTTCAACAAACTTAAGCAACATAACATTTATTTCCATCCAGTGTTGGGTTTATTTCTCACCAATGTCTTGAACTGATGAGGGAAAAACTAAACCACTCCAGAAAGTCTTCCCCAACACATCCTGAAAATTTTCAATACAGTTAAGGTCAGGATTCTTGGGTGGCAATACATATGTAAAAATGATTCCTCATGGTTCCTGAGGCATTCATGCATTTTCTGAGTTGTGTAATCTTAATTAGTGTCATGAGGAGACTGGTACCCATCTCAGTTGACTCTGTTTGAGAGCATAGTACACCCTAGACAGCTTGCAGGCCATCACAGGGAAGAAACACGCTGATGACAACCCAATGGCCTACTCTTTTCGAAAGTCAGCAATGGTTCTTTTACATGCCTTTCACCACAGGCAGCAAGAGACATGACTGACCATTGATAACTCGGTTAGTTGCACTGGGGGTGCAGCAGTGGCAACTCAAAGATAGTGGGGCTTCAGATCAGTAAACCAGCATTCTGCCACCAGGCCACCACCTGCCCCTTCCTGAATCACTTTTTCTCCATTTGAGAAAATTCTAAATCCATGCCATCATGGGAAAAAAGAACACTGATAGGTCATCAGCTGACTTTGTGTGATTGCCATATTAATGCTGCCAAGCCTCTACCTGACTAACTGGAGCAACAATGCCATGGTGATTTTGTTCGAAGATCAATGCTAAAGGCTCTGCATCAAAATATTAGACTTTTTACTGAGCCGGGCAGTTTAATGCAGCCGTGGTGGGGGGCACAAACCAGTGTCTCTCCCTCACGCCGGTCCCAAGTCCGGATAAATGCAGAGGGTTGTGTCAGGAAGGGCATCCGGCATAAAACAAATGGCAAATAAAATATGCGAATCACAAGAAAGAATCACATACCGGATCGGTCGAGGCCCGGGTTAACAACGACCGCCATCATTGCTGTTAATCAACAGGGTGCTGGAGGAAATTGGACTACTGTTGGTCGAAGAAGGAGAGGCGGGAGGCGTGTATGTAGGCAGAGAGAGAAGAGGAAGGGCATGAGTCTAGGACTGAAAGTAGGGACTTTGAATGTTGGAACTATGGCGGGAAAAGGTGGAGAGCTGGCTGACATGATGCAGAGGAGGTAGGTGGACATACTGTGTGTTCAGGAGACCAAGTGGAAAGATAGCAAGGCTAGAAGCTTAGGGGCAGCAGTTTTTTTTTCATGGTGTGCATGGGAAGAGAAATGGAGTCGGAGTCATCTTGAAGGAGGAGTTTGTCAGGAATGTTCTAGAAGTGAAGAGTGTCAGACAGAGGGATGAGTCTCAAGTTAGAAATTGAGGGCGTGATGTTCAGTGTTGTTAGTGCTTATGCCACACAGGCAGGATGTGAGCGAGAAGAGAAGGAGAGATTCTGGAGTGAGTTAGATGAAGTGATGCAGAGTACCCCCAGAGGTCAAAGAGTGGTCATCGGGGCAGACTTCAATGGACATGTTGGTGCAGGAAACAGAGGGGACAGGGAAGTGATGGGCAGGTTTGGTATCCAGAAACGCAGAAGGACAGATGTTGGTAGATTTTGCAAAAAGGATGGAAATGGTTGTGGTGAATACTTTCTTTCAGAAGAGAGAGGGGCATAGGTCAGGTAAAAAGGTAAAGGTAAAGTCTGTTGGGTTTTTGCTTATCCCCGGTTTCCATAGCATGAAGTGACCAGGAGTTCAACTCCCCCTGGATGGGATGCTAGTCCATTGCAGGTTACCTTCCCAGTATATTTTTACTGGTACCCATTTATACTGCTGGGTGAACAGAGGCACACTTGTGGTTGAGACCTTGCCCAGGGGTCTTAGCACAGTGAGGGTCTCAGTGGGATTCAAACTCACAACCTCCCGGTCATGAGTGCAGCACCCTAACCACTACGCCACCGGCCCCACAGAGGAGCATAGGGTGACTTATAAAAGTGGAGGCAGGAGCACACAGGTAGACTACATCTTGTGCAGGCGATGTAATTTGAAGGAAGTCAGTGACTGCAAAGTAGTAGCAGGTGAGAGTGTTGCCAAACAGCAGAGGATGGTGGTGTGCAGGATGATGCTGATGGTGAGGAAGGTGAAGAAGGCAAAGGCGGAGCAGAAGACAAAGTGGTGGAAGCTGAAAAAGGAAGAGTGTCGGGTTGTCTTCAAGGAGGAGTTGAAACAGGCTTTGGGTGGCCAGGAAGTGCTTCCAGACAACTGGACAACGACAGCTAATGTGATCAGGGAGACAGGTCAGAGAATACTTGGTGTGTCATCTGGAAGGAAAGTAGATAAGGAGAATTGGTGGTGGAATGAGGAAGTGCAGGAGAGTGTACAAAGGAAGAGGTTAGCTAAGAAGAAGTGGGACATTGAGAGAACCAAAGAGAGTAAACAGGAGTACAGGGAGACACGGCGTAAGGCAAAGGTAGCGGTGTCAAAGGCTCAACAGAGCGCGTATGATGACTTGTATGCTCGATTGGAAAGTTAAGAGGGAGAAAATGATTTATACAGGTTGGCACAGCAGAGAAATAGAGATGGGATGGATGTGCAGCAAGTTGGATTGATAAAGGACAGAGAGGGAAATGTATTGACTGATGACAGAAGTGTGCTGGGAAGATGGAAAGAGTACTTTGAAGAGCTGATGAATGAGGAAAATGAGAGAAAAAAAGAGTTG
Source organism: Plotosus lineatus (assembly GCA_024760905.1). NCBI lineage: Eukaryota > Metazoa > Chordata > Actinopteri > Siluriformes > Plotosidae > Plotosus > Plotosus lineatus. Next base: position 106,270,467 of record CM045728.1, read on the forward strand.
AAGAGGTGACTGTTGAGGACCAGGAAGTAGCAAAGATTAGTAAGGGTGAAGTGAGGAAGGCATTGACGAGGATGAAGAATGGAAAGGCAGTTGGTCCTGATGACATGCCGGTGGAGGTATGGAAGTGTCTAGGAGAGGTAGCAGTAGATTTTCTGACAAGAACATTCAACAAGGTCTTAGAGACTGAGAGGATGCCAGAGGAATGGAGGAGAAGTGTGCTGGTGCCCATTTTTAAGAACAAGGGAGACATGCAGAGTTGTGGCAACTCCAGAGGGATAAAGTTGATGAGCCATACAATGAAGTTATGGGAAAGAATAGTGGAAGCTAGACCAAGGGCAGAGGTCAGCATTTGTGAACAACAGTTTGGTTTCATGCCAAGAAAGAGCACCACAGATGCAGTGTTTGCCTTGAGGATGTTAATGGAGAAGTACAGAGAAGGTCAGACGGAGCTGCATTGTGCCTTTGTGGATCTAGAGAAAGCATATGACAGGGTGCCGAGAGAAGAACTGTGGTATTGCATGAGGAAGTCTGGAGTGGCAGAGAAGTATGTTAGAGTGGTGCAGGACATGTATGAGAGATGTAAGGCAGTGGTGAGGTGTGCTGTCGGAGTGACCGACGAATTCAAGGTGGAGGTGGACTGCATCAAGGGTCAGCTCTCAGCCCCTTCTTGTTTGCTATGGTGATGGACAGGCTGACAGACGAGGTTAGACAAGATTCCCCATGGACTATGATGTTTGCAGATGACATTGTGATCTGTAATGAGAGCAGAGAACAAGTGCAGGAAAATCTAGAGAGGTGGAGGTATGCCCTGGAAAGGAGGGGAATGAAGGTTAGCTTCAGTAAGACAGAATACATGTGCATGAATGACAAGGACCCAAGAGGAACGGTGAGGTTACAGGGAGCAGAGATAAGGAAGTACTTCGGTACTTAAGTACTTCGGCTCAACAATCCAGAGCAATGGAGAGTGTGGAAAAGAGGTGAAGAAGCGTGTGCAGGCAGGTTGGAATGGTTGGAGAAAAGTGTCCGGTGTGGTGTGTGATAGGAGGGTATCGGCAAGATGAAGAAGCATGAAAGGAAAAGTGTACAAGATGGTGTTGAGGCCAACGATGCTGTATGGTTTAGAAACAGTGGCCCTGGGGAAAAGACAGGAGGCAGAGCTGGAGGTAGCAAAGATTAAAATGTTAGGGGCGCTTTGGGAATAACGAGGATGGATAGGATTAGGAATGAGCACATCAGAAGGACAGCACATGCAAGACATTTTGGAGACAAAGTCAGAGAAGCTAGATTGAGATGGTTTGGACGTGGACAGAGGAAGGATAGTGAGTATATTGGTAATAGGATGCTGAGGCTGGAACTACCAGGCAGAAGGCCTAGAGGAAGACCAAAGAGACGATTCATGTATGTGGTGAAGGAGGACATGAAGGTCGTTGGTGTAAGAGAAGAAGATGCAAAGGATAGGGTGAGATGGAGGCAGATGATTCGCTGTGGCGAGCCCTGAAGGGAAAAGCCGAAAGGAAAAGAAGATGAGCCGGGTAGTTTATATACTAAAACAGTTACAGACGCTCCCCGACTTGCGTTTTTAATTGGTTCCGGACGGCCGAACGTAAGTTGAAAGTGAACGTAAGTTGTTACAGTGACGTATGATGTATGACGTGTGACGCTCATACTGTTCTATACATCCATAAATACCATTACTGTATCTCATAAAACACCCCCAAATCAATTATTATAAACATAACATTGTAAAATAATATAAAATATTATCAAATAATATCAACATTAATTTCAAATAAATTAAATTCAAGCAAAATGATTTCAAACTGATAAATTTTAAGCAAATTCACTCGTCAAATATCAAATACAATATCAAATATAACCTTTAGCATTCTCTATGATACGATCTTTCTGCTTGTAAATGGTTCCGATGGTTGACGGATGGTCACATGACATGAAGCTGAGCTGAATCACATGACATGAAGCTGAGCCGACTCACTTTACATGAAGCTTAAAACAGCCAATCAACGCTTACAACATGTGAGGCGCTCAATACCGAAAGTAGTGCACTTGCTGAAAGTAGTTTATTTACTTGAAACAAAGCACGGGTTGTACGGACTTCCGGTCTTTCAAGTGAGCAAGGGCCCCGTTGAACTCGTTTAGTACTCAGCCTGCATTGATGTGAATCACCAGCAGAGCAGAGAGTTCTCTCTTTCTTTGGTTTTCATTCATTTTACAACTCTCTTTGCTTAACTGAGTATGCAGATTGTGCCAATCTGATCAGATAGTTAATTTATCTCTGTGTATGAGACTTGCACCCATGCTAGTAGGCTTACGCTTCTGACCAACCATATTTGCTTCAAGTTACAAAAGTCCGCAAAACAGTGTAAACACAAAGATCACAGAGACGACATCTTAACACAAGAGTAACACACTCTCTCTCTCTCTCTCTCTCTCTCTCTCTCTATATATATATATATATATATATATATATATATATATATATATATATATAAAAAACAACTGGGAAGAAAAAGGGGCATGTTCAGTCTGTCGTTTGTAAACAAAGGACGCAGCATCATTACATCATTGCGTCATTACGTCAGCGTACTACGTAGGTACGTTTAAACTCAAAATTTGACTTAAAAAAAATGTAAAATCGAAAAAACCTAAAACAGATGAACGTAAGTCCGGGAGCGCCTGTATGTACTTCTAGCTTAGTAAATACATCTGTGTATATACCTCACTTTCAGAGAATACTTTAATTCCAAGATAGCAAACCAATCAGATCACACCATTTATGCATACCTGTAGTATAAAACATATTAAATAATAATATATAAAGCCTTCCAGCATTAACAGTCTACTAGAGTTAATATGTACTGGAGAATGTAAGACAGAAAAGAAGACGGGGCTAAGTGTCATTTTTACAGACACACCAACTCCATTCATTACCTTGCCACGTATTCCACGTTGTCATAATAATTGCATCTAGGAGTATTAATTAAAGACTCATAATGGTAGTCAAAGCTGTTGGCAAATGAATCAACAGACAATGGACAAAGCGTAAACAGAAAACACAGACATCACCGACAAATGAATAAAGGATTTTTAAATGATGGATGAGATGGACATGTGCACATACATCACATGGGAAATCAAATCATGCCGTAATAACAGTGCAGTGTAAGCATATAAATTTCAAATGCTACAACTAACTTATCTCTCTCTCTCTCTCTTAGATTGCTTCTGTGGTTTAATTCAAAGTGCTAACTCACTTATTATGCAGATTTCTTAATCCTTTTAAAAACTTATCTCAGCCAACACTGGTCAAAGGCGGGGTACAACTTGAACAGCTCGCCAAACTTTCACAGGGAAACATACCATATTTTCCAGACTACAAGTAACAACACTTTTTTTTCATATGTGGGCTGAAGGTGTGACTTATTCGGTTCGTCATAATAATAATAAACATAATTTCACATGTTTGTTTGTTTTTTTTACACTCACAACCACAAAAGGGCACTCTACAATTAGTTGGGTACGAGTCCTGCCCATTTTGTACCAGTGAAGAAATATCCCCAAAAAGAAAGTCCTATTCTGTGTAGTACAAGCTGCAAGTACAGTAGGCCCATGACATTCGTGGGGGTTCGGTTCCGAGCCCTCCCGCGAATTGAGATAATCCACGAGTTCTGTATCCGGAAGTAAAACCCCATGTATCACGTCACATGCGCGAATGAGCAGCCGGAACTAAAATACACTATGTATCTATTACATGCAATTCTTAAACACATTCTATAGACAGTCTTACTCATTAATACAGTATTAATGTAGTAAAATATAGTAATGATTAAGAAAAACTTTTCAATTTTTACTCTTATTTTTATTAATGATAAAATATAAACATTATACAGCATATACTGTTGTAAAGCACTTGTTTTAAAGTCTTTTTCAATTATTATTCCAGTACAGTACCTAAGATAATTCTGAGAATGTTTGTGCATGAGATTTTATGTTCTGTAGCATGTCTAACAAATGATACCAAAAGGATAAACTTTATTACGCTTCATGTCCTTTTACATTGAACTTGGAGTGAGGTCTTGGAGTGACCTCTCCAAGATGGCACTGCCTAGAGGGCAACGTCGTAGAGTTCTCAGACTCAAATTGTTTCTTTGTTCGTTTTAATTTGTTTTATTTGTTTGTTCATGTTTTGCACTATGCTTGTCTATGATCGGTCGACCCTACTATAGCTATGAGCAGCTTCAACTTCTGGCAACTAAGCACGCAACAACTTCTATCTTAAGCTTATATGCTATGGGAGCTCAATGTTAGCGGTTACCGGCTAAGCCCAGGCAGAGTTCTCAAAGGCTTGGTTAGCACTTCCGGCCATACTACTTGAAAATGTTCGGTCCCTGCGAAACAAGATGGACAAGCTTCATGCTCAGATTGCAGCGCAGAGGGATCTACAGGATTGTGTTTCTGTGAAACATGGCTCAAGGAGAGTACACCCGATGAGACGATTGCTCCAGCTGGCTACACGGCCTTCATCCTCTCCAATCCCAAGCGCTGGAGTCACCATTTGGCCCCTTCCCGCGTGGGCTTATTGCTAGCTGGGATGCAGCTCGCATTGAGCTGCCTACCATAGCATATTATCTCTGCTAATAGCATATTAGATCTGCTAGCCGGATCCCAGCTCACAAGCCCAGTTGAGCGTGCTTAGTTATACACACCCGAAGATAGTCCAATGTTATAGCTGTAGTAGAGTCGACCGTTGTAGACGAGCATAGTGCAAAACATGAACAAATAAAACAAATTAAAACGAACAAAGAAACAATTTGACTTTGAGAACTCCACGACGTCGCCCTCTGGGCAGCGCCATCTTGGAGACGTCACTCCAAGTTCAATGTAAAATGTAAAAAAGTGTAATAAAGTTTATCCTTTTGGTATCGTTTGTTAAGCACGCTACATAACATAAAATCTCACGCATAAACATAAACTTGGGTACTGTACTGGAATAATAATTGAAAAAGATTTTAATACAACAGTTCAGAGAAAACAGTCATTTCTCAGGCGAAAGTCTTATGTCTTCAGAAGAGACAGCCAGCGTTTTCTATCACTTAGCCAGAGAAGACACATAGCGTTTGAGTAGTATCATAGAGCTTAACGGGTAATTAAAACACACACAAAAAAGAGGCTCATTGACAACTTGTGCGAGAATGAGGAAAAAGGGCCGGGATATCAGCTCAACCAATCAGAAGAAAGGAGGACAGCCATTGGCTGAATTTGAATCACATGCCGGTTACTCGGCAGTCAGCGAATACACAAACAGTGGGTGCAAAACCGCAAATAGTCAAGGGCCTACTGTAGTGAAATATGCAGCAGAAAATGGTAATCAAGCCACAGAAAGAAAGTTTGGAGTCAACGAGAAACTTGTGAGGGGCTGGAGAAAAGCGGAGATTATTATTACTGCAATGAAGAAAACATAAAAAGCTAATGTCGGGCTCAAAGCTAGACGGCCACAGCTAGATTAAGGAGCTCGCACATGGTGTGCTTGAGCAACGTGCCTCAGGGAGGAGCTTGTCAACAGTGCAGTTGCGTCTCCACACCCAGGTAGTTGTCAAGGAGATGAATATAAATTACTTTGCATGAGGACTTTCTTGGTCTTACCATTTCAGGCAACGTAACCCCCTCTCTATCAGAGCAAGGACCATGTCACAAAAACTGCCAGCAGATTTCCAAGCAAAGGTAGACAGTTTCCATCAGTTTGCGATTTATAGTCCCGTGCAACTTATATACTGTATGTTTTTTATTTTCTTCTTTATTATGCATTTTTTGGCCAATGCGACTTGTACTCCGGAGCAACGTATAGTCCAGAACATATGGTACAATCCCGCACACTCACACTTAAAGTCAGTTTGGAACAGCTTAATGTGCATGTTTTTAAACTGTAGAATGAAACCGGAGTACCAAGGGGAGCCCACACATCCACAAGTAGAACATGAAAACTTCACACGGAAATCTGGGACCTGAACCCATGACCGTCTTGCTGTGAGGAAGATGTGCTGACTACTACACCACCGTGCCACCTGGGGGAAAAGCAAGGGACTCAAAAACATGAGAATGTGGTTTCTTATCCATAAAAAGTGAATAATAAAGATATGAAAGTGGCAGACTGCTTTGCAGTATTGCTACCTGGGAACAGTTTAAACACCTACTGTTGGTCTATGCTTAAAAGATGGATGGACAGAGTGATAAAATGATGAATATGGGTGGAATATTCAAATTTAAAAAATAATAGCTCATCTAATATTTATATCCAAGACCAATGCAACAAAGTTTGAATTAAGGTTAAAATTAATTTACTTTTAAGAAGGATTTGTACTGTTTGTGCTGTTTCTTGTTTTATGCTAGTAGGATATATATATATTCGACAAGAGTAGGCTGCGAAGCCGTCAGCGTGTTTCCGCCCTGCGATGCTGCGATGGGCTGGCGAGCTGTCCAGGATGTACTCTGCCCTTGCTCGGAGTTGGCTGGGATGGGCGCCAGCCTCCCCGCGAGACTAGTTAGGATTAAGCAGTTATAGAAAATGAACTGATGATGATGATGAACAGTTACTCCAACTCCAAATTTATCTCCAATTTAATTCTGTTCATTCACTAGCATCAATCCAGAGGTTATATTTCTATTTTATATTTTACTTATTTTTATTTATTAAGTTCCGTGTATATAATTGCTTGTGTTTATATTCTGCTCTTGACAGTGCTGATTGCCGTTTATTTTCTTGTTTGCATTTTTTTTAACTTGAAGTTGAAAGTCTCATACAAAATTCCATTGTGTGAACATAATGACAATAAAATCTTGAATAGAGTTAGAAACCAGGGAGTTAAGGTTAACATATTCTTCTTCCAAGATATTCGAAATCATTACAAATGCTGCTTGTGATGCATCATAGAGCAGTATAACACATCTGAGGAAAATGATATCTTCTTTCTCCGGCCATTGAGAACTCCCTTGGGTATTGCTGGCAGTTTCTGTTATTCAAAAATAGCCTTGGGTGCATTGGACTCCATATTGGCATAGAACTATCTTAAGTTGGTGTTGAAATGTGGCAGGAAGTGAAGCAGCCTTTGTATCCAACTGAACCAGAAAGTTTTAAATTAAAATAAGACTTTTTTTTTTTTTTCTGTGTACAAATGTAAATGTTTGCAAGTAAAGAAAATGTTGCAAGGTGAAGGTTGGCACCATGGCGTAGTAGTTATTTCGTCTCCCTCACAGCAAGATGGACCTAGGTTCGGGAATTTCTGTGTAGAGTTTGCATGTTGTCCTCATGTTTACATGGGTTTCCTCTGGATATTCTGGTTTCCGCCAACAGTCCAAAGACAAGTACAATAGACTTATTGGCTGTTTCAAATTTCCCTGAGGTAGGGTGGTGTGTGTGTGTGTGTGTGTGTGTGTGTGTGTGTGTGTCTGTGTGTTGGCCTTACAGTGGTCTGGTGAACTGTTTGAAGTCTACTCCATCATTGCTCAATGTTGGCTGAGATTGGCTCTGGTCTTCCTCTGACCCTATCAGTATGAATCGGTTTATCAAATTCACTAATTTTTGAACTTCAAAATAAAAAAAGAAATTATATTGTTTTGAAGTAGCTTAATACTAAGCTATATTATTAATTATTATGAACATCAGTGGTCTCAAAAAGCAGTAGACTGGTGGCCATATGAGAAACCTTGGGAGGTAGCTGAGGAAATGGGGTAAACTGATAGAAATAGTTGAGGAAGTCCTGAATGCCCATACCCCAGAATATAAAAGTAGTACCAGCTCTGGTATACCCATGATGCAATACTCAACATAGCACTCTCATCACTCGATGAATATTTCAACAGAATTCACTGAGAGTTTCCAGAGTCACCCTTTAGCCAATATGCACAGGCTTACAGCCCTCTACAATTGTTTTGATTGACAAGGAGAATGTATGCCATCCCTCCCACCCAGCAAGCACAGCCAATTTTGCTGTCTTGGCTTCTATTCACTTTGTATAAGAGCATCTGCCACATGCTGTAGATGTAAATGTTAATGATTTGAACTTTTAGACAGTTTCACTTTTCTCAGTGTGACATTCAAACTCAGTTTGACCTGATTACAGTGCAAATGTCCACACCAAGTAAATGATAGATAAGTTTTAAGGCTCTGACTTCCCTTAATTAAGACTTCAAGCTTTTAAACTTACAGGACCCATCACTGGATATAGCCATACATTCAACACTCTCCAAACAACATGCATTTTAAAGATTGTTAGGTTTAAAATCATGGTTAATGTGGCGGTACAGAGGCAGAGCAGCCAGCATTGTGATTTCACAGTTGGATTTTGACCTTGAGCCTTTGTAAGGAGTTTCCATGTTCTCCTTATTGTCCAAATGGATTTCCTCTGGAGTCCTTCAACCTTCCAAAATTATAGAACAACAGACGTTCCCTGACTTACGTTCATCCGTTTTATGTTTTTTCTCCCAAAAAAAAAAAAAAAGTCAAATTTTGAGTTTAGACGTACCTACATAGTACGCTGACGTAATGACACAATGACGCTGCGTCCATTGTTTACAAAGAATAGACTGAGTGCCCCTCCTTCCCAGTTCAGTTTTATTTATATATATATATATATATATATATATATATATATATATATATACTAGTCCTTCTCAAAAAAATTAGCATATTGTGATAAAGTTCATTATTTTCTTTAATGTACTGATAAAAATTTAACTTTCATATATTTTAGATTCATTGCACCCCAACTGAAATAGTTCAGGTCTTTTATTGTTTTAAAACTGATAATTTTGGCATACAGCTCATGAAAACTCAAAATTCCTATCTCAAAAAATTAGCATATCATGAAAAGGTACTCTAAACGACCTATTAACCTAATCATCTGAATCAACCAATTAACTCTAAACACCTGCAAAAGATTCCTGAGGCTTTTAAAAACTCCCAGCCTGGTTCATTACTCAAAACCGCAATCATGGGTAAGACTGCCGACCTGACTGCTGTTCAGAAGGCCATCATTGACACCCTCAAGCAAGAGGGTAAGAGACGGAAAGAAATCTCTGAGTGAATAGGCTGTTCCCAGAGTGATGTATCAAGGCACCTTAGTGGGACGTCTGTGGGAAGGAAAAAGTGTGGCAGAAAAGGCTGCACAACCAGAAGAGGTGACTGGACCCTGAGGAAGATTGTGGCCGATTCCAGACCTTGGGGGACCTGTGGAAGCAGTGGACTGGGCTACAGGTGTCGCATTCCCCTGGTCAAGCCACTTTTGAACCAGAAACAGCGGCAGAAGCGCCTGACCTGGGCTACAGAGAAGCAGCACTGGACTGTTGCTCAGTGGTCCAAAGTACTTTTTTCGGATGAAAGCAAATTTTGCATGTCATTTGGAAATCAAGGTGCCAGAGTCTGGAGGAAGACTGGGGAGAAGGAAATGCCAAAATGCCTGAAGTCCAGTGTCAAGTACCTACAGTCAGTGATGGTCTGGGTGCCATGTCAGCTGCTGGTGTTGGTCCACTGTGTTTTATCAAGGGCAGGGTCAATGCAGCTAGCTGTCAGCAGATTTTGGAGCACTTCATGCTTCCATCTGCTGAAAAGCTTTATGGAGATGAAGATTTCATTTTTCAGCAGGACCTGGCACCTGCTCACAGTGCCAAAACCACTGGTAAATGGTTTACTGACCATGGTATTACTGTGCTCAATTGGCCTGCCAACTCTCCTGACCTGAACCCCATGGAGAATCTGTGGGATATTGTGAAGAGAAAGTTGAGAGACACCAGACCCAACACTGTGGATGAGCTTAAGGCCGCTATTGAAGCATCCTGGGCCTCCATAATACCTCAGCAGTGCCACAGGCTGATTGCCGCCATGCCACGCCGCACTGAAGCAGTCATTTCTGCAAAAGGATTCCCAAACAAGTATTGCGTGCATAACTGAACATAATTATTTGAAGGTTGACTTTTATTGTATTAAAAACACTTTTTTTTTAATTGGTCGGATGAAATACAGTAAAACCTCCGCTGACGAACGCTTAAGCTCACGAACTTTTCGCCTCAAGAACATTAAATTTGCGAGCATATTGTCTCTGCTGACGAACTAGTTTTCGGCGGACGAATCAAACCACGCGGTCGAACAGCGCCACGGTGGCGGCCACGAGAAGCTGACGCACGCTCACGGCGTCACAGTTCGTCACACCCCTTTCTTTGAATGCGGAAGTGGTTTGTGGTTGCTTGACATTTTGGACCATATTGAGTGTACTTTTGCTATTATGGGACCGAAAAAGACCCACCACAGGCGGAGATCATTGAAAAACACGAACGAGGTGTGCGTTTGTGTGACTCAGCGTCCCAGTACCAGTACGCTAAGTCTACCACCATCCTTAAGAACAAGGAAGCTATTAAGGGTGCGTGTGTGGATAAGGGTGTTTCCAAACAGTAGGCGTTTCCAAACTCTCCTTCCAAACAGTAAGTCCCTCCCTCCTCCCACTCCATTCCATCAAGCCATCAACTACCATCACAAAGGTAAATAAAACGACTTTATTATACAGTACAGTTTATTTCTTTAATTACAATACAATAGACATTTATTATACATAAAATAAGGTATATTTTTGTGTAGTTTTAAGGCTTATTTAGTAGAAAATTATGTTTTATGGGGACCTGGGAACGGATTATTCTCATTTTAATGGTTTCTTATGGGAAATAAATGTTCGGAAGATGAACTTTTCGCCTCACACACACTTTCTGGGAACCAATTATGTTCGTGAGCAGAGGTATCACTGTATACTAATTTTTTGAGATAGTAATTTTGGGTTTTCATGAGCTGTATGCCAAAATCATCAGTGGTAAAATGATAAAATAATGAACTTCATCACAATATGCTAATTTTTTGAGAAGGACTAGTGTATATATATATATATATATATATATATATACACACACACACACACACACACACACACAATGCAGCCGTGAGGGGGGGCACAAACCAGTGTCTCTCCCTCACGCCGGTCCCAAGCCCGGAAAAATGCAGAGGGTTGCGTCAGGAAGGGCATCCGGCGTAAAACAAATGACAAATAAACTATGCGAATCACAAGAAAGAATGACATACCGGATCGGTCAAGGCCCGGGTTAATAACGACCGCCATCAGTGCCGTCAACCAACAGGGTGCTGATGGAAATTGGACTACTGTTGGTCGAAGACGTCGAAGAAGGAGAGGCGGGAGGCGTGTTCGTTGCCAGAGAGAGAAGAGGAAAGGCATGAGTCTAGGACTGAAAGTAGGGACTTTGAATGTTGGAACTATGATAGGAAAAGGTAGAGAGCTGGCTGACATGATGCAGAGGAGGAAGGTGGACATACTGTGTGTTCAGGAGACCAGGTGGAAAGGTAACAAGGCTAGAAGCATAGGAGCAGGGTTTAAGCTGTTTTATCATGGTGTGGATGGGAAGAGAAATGGAGTCAGTCATCTTGAAGGAGGAGTTTGTCAGGAATGTTCTAGAAGTGAAAAGAGTGTCCGACAGAGTGATGAGTCTCAAGTTAGAAATTGAAGGTGTGATGGTCAATGTTGTTAGTGCTTATGCCCCACAGACAGGATGTGAGCGAGAAGAGAAGGAGAGATTCTGGAGGGAGTTAGATGAAGTGATGCAGAGTACCCCCAGAGGTGAAATAGTGGTCATTGGGGCAGACTTCAATGGACATGTTGGTGCAGGAAACAGAGGGGACGAGGAAGTGATGGGTCGGTTTGGTATACAGGACAGGAACGCAGAAGGACAGATGTTGGTAGATTTTGCAAAAAGGATGGAAATGGCTGTGGTAAATACTTTCTTCCAGAAGAGAGAGGAGCATAGGGTGACTTGTAAAAGTGGAGGTAGGAGCACACAGGTAGACTACATCTTGTGCAGGCGATCTAATTTAAAGGAAGTCAGTGATTGCAAAGTAATAGCGGGTGAGAGTGTTGCCAAACAGCATAGGATGGTGGTGTGCAGGATGATTCTGATGGTGAGGAAGGTGAAGAAGGCAAAGTGGTGGAAGCTGAAAAAGGAAGAGTGTCGGGTTGTCTTCAAGGAGGAGTTGAAACAGGCTTTGGGTGGTCAGGAAGGGCTTCCAGATGACTGGACAACTACCGCTAATGTGATCAGGGAGACAGGTAGGAGAATACTTGGTGTGTCATCTGGAAGGAAAGTAGATAAGGAGACTTGGTGGTGGAATGAGGAAGTGCAGGAGTGTGTACAAAGGAAGAGGTTAGCTAAGAAGAAGTGGGACATTGAGAAAACCGAAGAGAGTAAACAGGAGTACAGGGAGACACAGCGTAAGGCAAAGGTAGCAGTGTCAAAGGCCAAACAGAGCGCGTTTGATGAAGTCTGGAGTGGCAGAGAAGTATGTTAGAGTGGTGCAGGACATGTATGAGAGTGTAAGGCAGTGGTGAGGTGTGCTGTCGGAGTGACAGAAGAGTTCAAGGTAGAGGTGGACTGCATCAAGGGTCAGCTCTCAGCCCCTTCTTGTTTGCTATGGTGATGGACAGGCTGACAGACGAGGTTAGACAAGATTCCCCATGGACTATGATGTTTGCAGATGACATTGTGATCTGCAGTGAGAGCAGAGAACAAGTGCAGGAAAATCTAGAGAGGTGGAGGTATGCCCTGGAAAGGAGGGGAATGAAGGTTAGCTTCAGTAAGACAGAATACATGTCAATGAATGACAAGGACCCAAGAGGAACGGTGAGGTTACAGGGAGCAGAGATAAGGAAGGTGGAGGATTTTAAGTACTTCGGCTCAACAATCCAGAGCAATGGAGAGTGTGGAAAAGAGGTGAAGAAGCGTGTGCAGGCAGGTTGGAATGGTTGGAGAAAAGTGTCCGGTGTGATGTGTGATAGGAGGGTATCAGCAAGAATGAAAGGAAAAGTGTACAAGACGGTGTTGAGGCCAACGATGTTGAATGGGTTAGAAACAGTGGCCCTGGGGAAAAGACAGGAGGCAGAGCTGGAGGTAGCAGAGATGAAAATGTTGAGGTTCTCTTTGGGAGTAACGAGGATGGATAGGATTAGGAATGAGCACATCAGAGGGACAGCACATGTAAGACGTTTTGGAGACAAAGTCAGAGAGGCTAGATTGAGATGGTTTGGACATGTACAGAGGAGGGATAGTGAGTATATTGGTAATAGGATGCTGAGGCTGGAACTACCAGGTTAAAGGCCTAGAGGAAGATCAAACAGAAGATTCATGGATGTGGTGAAGGAGGACATGAAGGTCGTTGGTGTAAGAGAAGAAGATGCAAAGGATAGGGTGAGATGGAGGCAGATGATTCGCTGTGGCGAGCCCTGAAGGGAAAAGCCGAAAGGAAAAGAAGAGAAGATACACACACATACCCCCTCCCTGAATCACCACCTTATCGTGGTGGAGGGGTTTCCATGCCCTAATGATCCTAGGAGCTATGTTGTCGGGGGCAAATGCCCCTGGTAAGGTCACCCAAGGCAAACAGGTCCGGGGTGAAGGTCCAGATGACGTGCGATTCAAAAAACCCCTATGACACATGACATCTGAGAGAGAGCACAGGAAGCAGTCTCCCTTGCCCGGACGCGGGTCACCAGGGTTCCCTCCTGGAGCCAGGCCCAGGGGAGGGGCTCGAAGGCGAGCGCCTGGTGGTCGGGCTTATGCCCATGGAGCCTGGCCGGGCCCAGCCCGAAAAGGAGACATGGGTCCGCCCTCCCATGGACCCACCACCCGTGGGAGGAGTTTTAGAGGTCGGGTGCAATGTGAGTTGGGTGGCAGCCAAAGGCATGGGTTCTGTCGGACCGATCCTCGGCTACTTACTCTGACCCTCGGGACATGGAATGTCACCTCTCTGGCGGGAAAGGAGCCTGATTTGGTGCGTGAGTTGGAGAGATACCGACTAGATATAGTCAGGCTCACCTCAACGCATAGTTTGGGCTCTGGAACCATCCATCTCGAAAGAGGCTGGACCTTCTTCTATTCTGGAGTTGCTCATGGGGAGAGGCGGCGAGCCGGTGTGGGTATTCTTGTTGCCCCCCGTCTCGGTGCCCAAATGTTGAAATTCTTCCCGGTTGACGAAAGGGTAGCTTCCCGCCGTCTTCGGGGGGGGGGACGGTTCCTGACTGTTATTTGTGCTTATGCACTAAATGACAGTTCAGAGTCCCCAACCTTTTTGGAGTCTTTGGGGGGATGTTGGATAACGCTCCCTCAGGAGACTCACTCGTTGTCTTGGGAGACTTCAACACCCATGTGGGCAATGATAGTGTGACCTGGAAGGGTGTGATCGGTGGGTAAGGCCTCTCCAGTCTGAATCCGAATGGTGTTTCGTTGTTGGACTTCTGTGCTCGTCATAGTTTGTCTATCACGAACACCATGTTCGAACATAAGGGTGTCCATAAGTGCACTTGGCACCAGGACACCCTAGGTCGCAGTTTGATGATTGACTTTGTAGTCGTGTCATCGGACTTGCAACCATATGTTCTGGACACTCGGGTGACGAGAGGAGCTGAGCTGTCTCCCGATCACTACCTGGTGGTGAGTTGGCTTCGGTGGTGTGGGAGGTTGCCTTCCAAACCTGGTAGGCCCAAGCGTGTAATCAGGGTCTGCTGGGAACGTTTGGCGGAGTCCCCTGTCCAAGAGGCCTTTAACTCCCACCTCTGGCAGAGCTACAACCACATTCCGGAGGAGGCGGGGGACATGGAATCCGAATGGACCATGTTTCGTGCCTCCATTGCTGAGGCGGCAGCCCATAGCTCTGGCCGTAAGGTCGTTGGTGCTTGTCGTGGCGGTAATCCCCGAACCCGGTGGTGGACAGCTGCGGTGAAGGGGGCCGTCCAGCTAAAGAAGGAGGCCTATCGGTTTTATTAGCCTGTGGGACTCCTGAGGCAGCAAACGGGTACCGGCAGGCCAAACGTGCTGCAGCCAAGGCTGTCGCAGATGCAAAATCTCGGGCGTGGGAGGAGTTCGGTGAGGGCCTGGAGAGTGATTATCGGTTGGCCTCAAAAAGGTTCTGGGCCACCATCCGACGCCTCAGGAGGGGGAAGCAGTTCTTCACAAACACTGTTTACAGTGGAGGTGGGGAGCTGCTTACCTTGACTGGGGATGTCATCGGGAGGTGGAGGGAATATTTTGAGGACCTCCTCAATCCCACCAACATGCCCTCCGTGGAAGAGGAAGACCCTGGGGGTTCAGGTGAGGGTCCGCCTATCACTGGAGTGGAGGTCACTGAGGTTGTCAAAAAGCTCCTCGGTGGTCGAGCTCCGGGGTTGGACGAGATCCGCCCGGAATATCTCAGGGCTCTGGATGTTGTAGGACTGTCTTGGTTGACACGTCTCTGCAACATCGTGTGGTCATCAGGGGCTGTAACTCGGGATTGGCAAACTGGGGTGGTGGTCCCAATTTTTAAGAAGGGGGACCGGAGGGTGTGTTCCAATTATCAGGGAATTACACTCCTCAGCCTACCTGGGAAAGTCTATGCAGGGGTACTCGAGAGGAGGATCCGACCGATAGTCGAACCTCGGATTCAGGAGGAACAATGTGGTTTTCGTCCTGGCCGTAGCACTCTTGACCAACTCTATACGCTCCACAGGATTCTGGAGGGGGCATGGGAGTTTGCCCAATCTGTCCACATGTGCTTTGTGGATTTGGAGAAGGCTTTCGACCGTGTCCCTCGAACAATCTTGTGGGGCGTGCTCCGAGAGTACGGCGTTCCGGACCCGTTGCTACGAGCTATTCGGTCGCTGTATCACCGGAGCCAGAGTTTGGTCCGTATTGGTAAGAGCAGGTCGGATTCGTTTCCAGTGGGAGTTGGAGTCCGCCAAGGCTGTCCTTTGTCACCGATTCTGTTCATAATTTTTATGGACAGAATTTCTAGGCGCAGTCGAGGCGATGAGGGGTTCTGGTTTGGTGACCATCGGCTATCGTCTCTGCTTTTTGCGGATGATGTTGTCCTTTTGGCTTCATCAAGTTGGGCCGTCCAGCTCTCATTGGAGCAATTCGCAGCTGAGTGCGAAGCAGCCGGGATGAAGATCAGTACCTCCAAGTCCGAGGCCATGGTTCTCAGTCGGACAATGGTGGAATGCACCCTCCGGGTCGGGAATGAGGTCCTGCCCCAAGTGGAGGAGTTTAAGTATCTTGGGGTCTTGTTTACGAGTGAGGGAAGGATGGAGCGAGAGATCGACAGACGGATCGTTGCAGCCTCTGCTGTTAAGCGGTGCCTGTACCGGTCCGTCGTGGTGAAGAAGGAGCTGAGCCGCAAGGCGAAGCTCTCAATTTACCAGTCGATCTACGTTCCAACCCTCACCTATGGTCACGAGCTTTGGTTAATGACCGAAAGAACAAGATCACGGATACAAGCGGCTGAAATGAGCTTCCTTCGCAGGGTGGCGGGGTTCTCCCTCTCCCTTAGAGATAAGGTGAGAAGCTCCACCATCCGGGGAGAGCTCGGAGTAGATCCGCTGCTCCTCCGCATTGAGAGGGGCCAGTTGAGGTGGCTCGGGCATCTGGTCAGAATGGCCCCCCGGACGCATACCTGGTGTGGTGTTTCGGGCATGTCCAACCGGGAAGAGACCCCGGGGTCGACCTAGAACACGCTGGAGGGACTATGTCTCTCGGCTTGTCTGGGACCGCCTCGGTGTCCCCCCGGGAGAGTTGGAGGAAGTGGCTCGGGAGAGGGACGTCTGGACCTCTTTGCTCAGGTTGCTGCCCCCGCGACCCGACCCTGGACTAAGCGGAAAATGATGATGATGATGATATATATACACATACATATATATATATATATATATATAAGTTATACAGCATGTTACCCTTGTGGTAAGACATCGTCGCTGTGATCTGTGTTTACACTGTTTTGCGGACTTTTGTAATCCTCAGCAAATATGGTTGGTCAGAAGCATAAGCCTACTAGCATGGGTGCAAGTCTCATACACAGAGATGAATTAACTATCTGCTCAGATCGGCGTGATCTACCATGCATGTTCAGTTTAAGTAAAGAGAGTTCTAAAATGAATGAAAATCTGAATCCAGGAAAGAGCTCTCCGCTCTGCTGGCTCCACATCAGTGCAGGCTGTGTTCTAAACGAGTTCAACGGCACCCTTGCGTACTTGAAAGACCGGAAGTCCATATAACCCACAGCAAGTACACTACTTTCGCAAGTACACCACTTTCGGTATTGAGCGCTTCACATATTGTAAGCGTGATTGGCTGTTTTAAGCTTCATGTAAAGTGATTCGGTGTCAATAAGTGA
This sequence comes from Plotosus lineatus, assembly GCA_024760905.1. Lineage (NCBI taxonomy): Eukaryota > Metazoa > Chordata > Actinopteri > Siluriformes > Plotosidae > Plotosus > Plotosus lineatus. Next base: position 106,287,727 of record CM045728.1, read on the forward strand.
CTTTTTTGAAATTAATGTTGGTATTATTTGATATATTTGATATTATTTTACAATATTATGTTAATAATAATTGATTTAGGGGTGTTTTATGAGATATGGTAATGGTATTTATGGATGTATAGTACAGTATGAGCGTCATACATCACACGTCTTATGTCATATATTACTGTAACAACTTACGTTCGACCATTCGGAACCAATTAAAAACGTAAGTCGGGGATCGTCTGTATTTTCATACTGGTCTTTCTTCTTCTCTTTCCATAAGATAATACTAGTAAGGCCTGTAGCTTATCATGTCTCAGAGAAGCTAAATAAAAGCCATTTCTGTCTGAAAATAAAAGGTCTTGAATACAAAGCAAACAAGCGAAATCTGATAGCATATTGCAGTTTAATGGAAATGAAGATGGCAGATCCAGTTTCGAATAAAATCCAGATAAATTTGCTTACTGCATCTCAAGCGTAATAAATTAATTTAATCCAGAATATACAATTAGCCTAATGTGCATGGCTTTTGGACTGTGGAAGAAAATTGGAGCTCCCAGAGGAAACCCACGCAATGTGTATTGTGCTTGTTCATATTATCTCATCAGCCAACATTCTTGTTTGTTTTTTTTTGTTTGTTTGTTTATTTTCTAGGACAGAACATCTAAACTCTGGCTGAACATGTGGCTTAAACCCAATAGTTTTGTGCTATGAGGCAAGGGTGCCAACCCCTACACCATCAGGCCCTCTTGAACTGATTCTCAACTGAATTTAAAATATCCTTCCAACTGACAATATTAATTTGGGGATTTTTTTATACCAAGATCTATGATTTTATGGCGTTTAATAGAGCTGAATGATGACAAAATGTTTTAATAAAAAGGGGTTCAAAGGGATCACTGTAGAAATGGGAGATTTGAATACTTTGTATGGATCGACCTCATATAGAGATGGAGCAAACATCTATCATGTTATACCAGGAAAGACCCTGGGGCAAGATCAAGAACCTGCTAGAGAGATAGTATCACAATGGATTTGTAAATGTATGAGAATTACCAAGGAGAAGCTAGAATCTGCGACTGAAAAAGAGAAGTCCAGACTAACCCTGTTGGTCCGTTGCTCTTGTGGCTTTTTACACCCGAGCCTAGTAGCTCATCAGGCCAGTGCTTATCCCCGGTTTCCATAGCGTGAAGCTACCAGGAGTTCAACTCCTCCTGGATGGGATGCCAGTCCATCACATGTTACCTTTCCAGTATATTTTTACTGGTACCCATTTATACTGCTGGGAGAACAGAGGAACACTTGTGATTAAGACCTTGCCCAGGGTTCTTATTTAATTTTATTATTTTCTTGTGGATGCTTATATAGCGCAATTTCATACTCACGTATGCTCAATGCGCATGAGACCCCAGCGCTCCCTGTGCTCCGGGTACCCGTCGCCACTGTACAGCACCAGTTGTTGCGTCGCCCTATCCTTTTTTGATGCTGCGCACCAAGCAGGAAGCAACAACTCTTGGTATGCCGTGGCCGGATTCGAACTCCGACCTTCCAGAGGATAAAGCGGATGCTCTACCAACTGAACTAAATCCTCGGTACACAGTAGGGATTCAGACACACAACTTCCTGATCATGAGCCCATCACCCTAACCACTATGCCACCAGCTCCATGGTTGGTTGGTCTAGACAAGAAACACAAAAACCTTGAAGGCTCGATGTTTGAAGTTTGCCAAACAGATTGATCTTCAGATCAAAAATCGGTTCCCAGATTTCACAAACGCAGCCAATCCTTTCCTTTCGGCTTTTTCCCTTTCTCAGGAGTCGCCACAGCGAATCATCTGATTCGGCATAGATTTTTACGTCAGATGCCCTTCCTGTCACAACCCTTTAGCAAGGGACAGAAACACACCGCTGGCTTTGCAGCCGACTCTTTATGAAAGTCAGCAATGGTTCTTTTACATGCCTCACACCATAGACAGTGAGAGACATGGCCCGCCTTTGATAACACAGTTAGCTGCACTGGGGGGGACAGTGACAACCCTGTGAGGACTCGAACCCCCAACCTTAGGATCAGCAATCCTGCGTTCTATCCACTAGACCACTGCCCTGCACCACCACTGCCCCGCCAATAAATAAATAAATATATATATATATATATATCACTGCCCCGCCAATAAAAAAAAATATATATATATATATATATTTTTTATTATTATTAATTTTTTTTATTATTATTATTTTGTCAACTGTTATTGTTCGCATCAAGTTAAGCTCACCCATTTCAATCTCGAGTTAAAGTTTTACGTTTGTGTTTCAGCTGAAATCCTTTAAGTTATAGCTTCAGCCTTCAACATTCGGTGTGAATAAGGAAACTTTTTCACTTGGCTGAAAGGATCTTTTTTGCACCCCAGATGCAGCGGCATAAGACTCAATCCATCTGTGTCATCATGTCTGATTTTGTATCACCTCCAATCTGAAGGTTGTGTCTACCTTCAGGCTGAGATTGATATTAGCTTGTTGGAGTGCATAAATGCACAGGTGGCTAAGCAGAGCCATGGGGTAAAAGTGGTGGTGATGTCTTTGGTGATCAATTTGAGGGCACTCGGATGAGGGCTGAATGTGATACAGGAGAAGGAGGTGAGGTTTAACAATTCTGGTTTGTTCAGGTTTTTTCAATTTGGAACACATTTATTCTGGATACGTTAATGAACACTGCATAAAACGCCCAAGACTGATGGATTCAGACATTCAGAACTGCAAACCAGATGACACTTTTACTTTCTTTCTCTTCATCTTTCTCTTTTCTCTTCATTTTGCTCTAAGCTGTAAAGCTGAGTCTGTTTCCTGCAGGGTAGGAAAGAAATGCAAATTCAGAGACATGGGTAAAGTGTTCATCCAGTCTGGTGCTGCCTGATACGGACGAGCTTGCGGCTTATTTGATTAGCTTAATTCTAGCCTCCTGTGGTCCTCCTCTGAGATGTTCGTCATGGGCCATAGTGAAAAATCAAGGCAAATTATTTCATGTCACTATTTAATGAGCAGTTTGTTTAGAACAGTTAAAAACAACACACTATGCTTATATGTCTGTATGTACTGCCCACACAGTAAATATCTTTGGTTTCCCGGCTTTAAATGTACAACACTTCTCTTTCATCTCCAACTTCCAAAAGATAAGAGAATTCTCTTATTATTTGTTATGATGTGGGGCTTGCAAGTTGAATGTTGTGTGTGCGTGTGTGTGTAAAAGACATGGCTGAAAAAGAATATCTGAGGGTGGTAGAAATGGAATCATCTCTTTATCTTTTGCCCCTAAGTAGCATCTCGCAATGATCATGAAGAAAAACTTGACAACACAAGCAGCTTAAAAAGTTAGGATATTTACTGAATGAGTTCATCTTAGCTCATCAGTGTGAGGACTCACTCACTTATATTTAATTTGTCGTGGGAAATGTGTGTGTGTGTGTGTGTGTGTGTGTGTGTGTGTGTGTGTCTGTCTGTCTGTCTGTCTGTCTGTGTATATACAATGGTACATCGTCTAATGAATGTCCCTTATGATGAGTTTTCCTTGATACGAGCTTCGAACTCGACAAAAATCTGCTCCATCCAACAAGCAAAAAAAAAAAAAAAAATATATATATATATACACACACATCTTCTTCTTCTTTTCCTTTTTTGGCTTTTCCCTTCAGGGGTCGCCACAGTAAACCATCCGCATCCATTGCACCCTATCCTCTGTATCTTGTACTCTTACTCCAACTACCTTCATGTCCTCCTTCACCACATCCACAAATCTTCTCTTTGGTCTTCCTCTCGGCCTTCTGCCTGGTAGTTGCAACCTCAGCATTCTACTACCAATATACTCACTATCCCTCCTCTGTACATGGCCAAACCATCTCAATATAGCCTCTCTGACTTTGTCTCCAAAACCTCTGACATTTGCTGTCCCTCTGATGTACTCATTCCTAATCCCATCCATCCTTGTTACTCCCAAAGAGAACCTCAACATTTTCATCTCTGCTACCTCCAGCTCTGCCTCCTGTCTTTTCCCCAGGGCCACTGTTTCGAAACTATACAGGTCTTAATTAGCATATTGTGATAAAGTTCATTATTTTCTGTAATGTACTGATAAAAATTAAACTTTTATTGTTTTAATACTGATGATTTTGGCATACAGCTAATGAAAACCCAAAATTTCTTTCTCAAAACATTAGCATATCATGAGAAGATACTCTAAACGAGCTATTAACCTAATCATCTGTATCAACCAATTAACTCGAAACACCTGCAAAAGATTCCTGAGGCTTTTAAAAACTCCCAGTCTGGTTTATTACTCAAAACCGCAATCATGGGTAAGACTGCCGACCTGACTGCTGTCCAGAAGGCCATCATTGACACCCTCAAGCAAGATGGTAAGACAGGGAAAGAAATCTCTGAGCGAATTGGCTGTTCCCAGAATGCTGTATCATGGCACCTCAGTGGGATGTCTGTGGGAAGGAAAAAGTGTGGCAGAAAACGCTGCACAACCAGAAGAGGTGACCGGACCCTGAGGAGGATTGTGGAGAAGGGTCGATTCCAGACCTTGGGAGACCTGTGGAAGAAGTGGACTGAGTTTAGAGTAGAAACATCCAGAGGCACCGTGCACAGGCGTGTGCAGGAAATGGGGTACAGGTGCCGCATTCCCCAGGTCAAGCCACTTTTGAACCAGAGAAGCAGCATTGGACTGTTGCTCAGTGGTCCAAAGTACTTTTTTCGGATGAAAGCAAATTTTGCATGTCATTCGGAAATCAAGGTGCCAGAGTCTGGAGGAAGACAGGGGAGAAGGAAATGCTAAAATGCCTGAAGTCCAGTGTCAAGTACACACAGTCAGTGATGGTCTGGGGTGCCATGTCAGCTGTTGGTGTTGGTCCACTGTGTTTTATCAAGGGCAGGGTAAATGCAGCTAGCTATCAGGAGATTTTGGAGCACTTCATGCTTTCATCTGCTGAAAAGCTTTATGGCGATGAAGATTTCATTTTTCAGCAGGACCTGGCACCTGCTCACAGTGCCAAAACCACTGGTAAATGGTTTACTGACCATGGTATTACTGTGCTCAATTGACCTGCCAACTCTCCTGACCTGAACCCCAGAGAGAATCTGTGGGATATTGTGAAGAGAAAGTTGAGAGACACCAGACCCAACACTGTGGATGAGCTTAAGGCCGTCATCGAAGCATCCTGGGCCTCCATAACACCTCAGCAGTGCCACAGGCTGATTGCCTCCATGCCACGCCGCATTGAAGCAGTCATTTCTGCAAAAGGATTCCCGACCAAGTATTGAGTGCATAACTGAACATAATTATTTGAATGTTGACTATTTTTGTATTAAAAGCACTTTTTTTATTGGTCGGATAAAATATGCTAATTTTTTGAGATAGGAATTTTTGGTTTTTCTTTACTTTTTTGCCAAAATTACCAATATTAAAACAATAAAAGGCTTGAACTACATCAGTTGTGTGTAATGAATCTAAAATATATGAAAGTCTAATGTTCATCAGTACATTACAGAAAATAATAAACTTGATCACAATATGCTAATTTTTTGAGAAGGACCTGTACAACATCGCTGGCTTCATCACTGTCTTGTACACCATTCCTCTCATTCTTGCCAATACCTTCCTATAACACATCACACCGGACACTTTTCTCCAACTATTCCAACCTGCCTGCACACGCTTCTTCACCTCTTTTCCACACTCTCCATTGATCTGGATTGTTGTACTTAAAATCCTCCACCTTCTTTATCTCTGCTCCCTGTAACTTCACCGTTCCTGTGGGGTCCTTGTCATTCACACACATGTAGTCTGTTTTACTGAGGCTCACCTTCATTCCTCTCCTTTCCAGGGCATACCTCCACCTCTCTAGATTTTCCTGCATTTGTTCTCTGCTCTCACTACAGATCACAATGTCATCTGCAAACATCATAGTCCATGGGGAATCTTGTCTAACCTCATCTGTCAGCGTGTCTATCACCATAGCAAACAAGAAGGGACTCAGAGCTGACCCTTGATGCAGTCAAACCTCCACCTTGAACTCTTGTATCACACCGACATCACACCTCACCACTGTCTTACATCTCTCATACATGTCCTGCACCACTCTAATATACTTCTCTGTCACTCCAGACTTCCTCATGCAATACCACAGTTACTTTTTTGGCACCCTGTCATATGCTTTCTCCAGATCTGCAAAGGCACAATGCAGCTCCGTCTGACCTTCTCTGTACTTCTCTATTAACATCCTCAAAGCAAACACTGCATCTGTGGTGCTCTTTCTTGGCATTAAACCAAACTGTTGTTCACAAATGCTGACCTCTGCCCTTAGTCTAGCTTCCACTATTCTTTCCCATAACTTCATCGTATGGCTCATCAACTTTATCCCTCTGTAGTTGCTACAACTCTGCACGTCTCCCTTGTTCTTAAAAATGGGCACCAGCACACTTTTCCTCCATTCCTCTGGCATCCTCTCACTCTCTAAGACCTTGTTGAATGTTCTTGTGAGAAAAACTTACCGCTACCTCTCCTAGACACTTCCATACCTCCACCTGCATGCCATTAAGAACAACTGCCCTTCCACTCTTCATCCTCTTCAATGCCCTCTCACTTCTCCCTTACTAATCTTTGCTACTTTCTGGTCCTCAACGGTTCCCTCTTCTACTCTTTTTTCTCTTTTGTCTCTCTCATTTTCATCAGCCCTTCAAAGTCCTCTTTCCATCTTCCCAACTTGCTGCACGTCCTTCCCATCTCTATTTCTCTGTTGTGCCAACCTACATAAATATTTTATCCATCTTTACTATCCAACCTAGCGGCAGTGGTGGTCTAGTGGTATAGGGCGCTGGATCGCTGATCCAAAGGTTGGGGGTTCGAGTCCCACTTTCCACAAGGTTGTCACTGTCCCCCCCAGTGCAGCTAACTGGGTTATCAAAGGCAGGCCATGTCTCTCACTGTCTATGGTGAGAGGCATGTAAAAGAACCATTGCTGACTTTCGTAAAGAGTAGGCTGCAAAGTCGTCAGCATATTTCTGTCCCTTGCTAGAAAGGGTTGTGACAGGAAGGGCATCCGACGTAAAAACCTCTGCCAAATCAAACGTGCGAATCAGATGATTTGCTGTGGCGACTCCTGAGTAAAATAGAAAAAGCCAAAAGGAAGACAGACTGTCCAACCTAGCATAAAAGTCATCATACGCCCTCTGTTTGGCCTTTAACACCACTACTTTCTCCTTTCCTTGTGTCTCCCTGCACTCCTGTTTACTCTCTTTGGTCCTTTCTATGTCCCATTTCTTCTTAGCTAACCTCTTCTTTTGTACACACTCCTGCACTTCCTCATTCCAATACCAAGTCTCCTTATCTACTTTCCTTCCAGAGGACCTGCCAAGTATTCTCCTACCTGTCTCCCTGATCACATTAGCTGTAATTGTCCAGTCATCTGGAAGCACTTCCTGACCACCCAAAACCTGTTTCAACTCCTCCTTGAAGACAACACGACACTCTTCCTTTTTCAGCTTCCGCCACTTTGTCTTCTGCTCTGCCTTTGCCTTCTTCACCTTCCTCACCATCAGCATCATCCTGCACACCACCATCCTATGCTGTTTGGTAACACTCTCACCCACTACTACTTTGCAGTCAATGTCTTTCTTCAAATTATATCGCCTACACAAGATGTAGTCTACCTCTGTGCTCCTGCCTCCACTGTTATACGTCACCCTATGCTCTTCTCTCTTCTGGCAGAAAGCATTCACCACAGCCAGTTCCACCCTTTTTGCAAAATCTATCAACATCTGTCCAGCTGTGTTCCTGTCCTGGATACCAAACCTGCCCATCACTTCCTTGCCCCATCTGTTGCTTGCACCAACATGTCCATTGAAGTCTGCACCAATGACCACTCCTTTCACATCTGGTGGTACTCTGCATCACTTCATCTAACTCACTCCAGAATCTCTCCTTCTCTTCTAGCTCACATCCTGCCTGTGGGGCATAAGCACTAACAGCATTGTACATCACACCTTCAATTTCTAACTTGAGACTCATCACTCTGTCTGACACTCTTTTCACTTCTAGAATATTCCTGACAAACCCCTCCTTCAAGATGACTCCTACTCCATTTCTCTTCTCATCTACACCATGATAAAACAGCTTAAACCCTGCTCCTAAGCTTCTAGCCTTGCTACCTTTCCACCTGTTCTCCTGAACACACAGTATGTCCACCCATGTCAGCCAGCTTTCTACCTTTTCCTGTCATAGTTCCAACATTCAAAGTCCCTACTCTCAGTCCTAAACTTATGCTTTTCCTCTTCTGTCTCTGCCTTCAGACATGCCTCCTGCCTCTCCTTCTTCGACCAACAGTAGTCCAATTTCCACCAGCACGCTGTTGTTTAACAGCATTGATGGCAGTTGTTGTTAACCTGGCCCTCGACCGATCCATTATGAAATTTGTCTTTATGGTCTATTGCATGAATATCAGCAGTTGGACAGATTTCTCAAAAATACTTTGAATGTGCACACACACACATGTATACACACACACACACACACACACACACACACACACACACACATATACAAATATATATATATATATATATTTGAATTATGAAAAAAAAAACAAAAAAAAAAAACAGTGAGCAAGTTCGGTAGTGGTCAGCTCGTCTCACCTCAGAACACGAAGGTCCTGGGTTTGATTTCTTAAGTGTTTCTGTGTGGAATTTGCAATTTGCAAGCTAACTGGGTTATCAAAGGCGGGCCATGTCTCTCACTGTCTATGGTGAGAGGCATGTAAAAGATCTATTGCTGACTTTCGTAAAGAATAGGCTGCAAAGTCGTCAGCATGTTTCTGTCCCTTGCAAAAAAAGGGTTGTGACAGGAAGGACATCCGACGTAAAAACCTCTGCCAAATCAAACGTGTGAATCAGATGATTCGCTGTGGCGACTCCCGAGTGAAAGGAAAAAAGCCAAAAGGAAGATAGACAGACTCCTCTCTTTAAGTAGGTGTCTGCTGTGTAGTCTGGTTTCCTCCTACAGTCTATGCACATTAGGTTGTCCAAAAAAGATGTGAATGAAAGTGTGAATGGTTGAGTATGTGTTGTCCTGTGATAGTCTTGCAACTGGTTTACGGTGTACCCTGATGAGATATGAGCCAGCTTCCTCACGAGCCCAGTAGTAGAACTAAGAGGTTTAGCAAATGAATGAGTGAGTAAAGAAAACCATGGACAGGATCAAAACCAGGAAGCACATAATGGGACATTCATAGAGTGGGGGTTTTGTTGTTGTTGTGGGTGATTTCTGGTCTTCATCTTCAGCTAAATCTTACTGGAAACTTTGCAACCCAGAGTCCATCGTTATTTCAATTCAGATGAAAAGAGTCCAGTGAAAAACAATTTTGGGAACATTTCGACAATATTGCCACAATATAAGATTTCATATAAGGTCAAAGAAACAGAATGAGAGATATTACAGGAGTCGTGATAACCACTCAAGATGTGAGTACCCAACTCAATTTTTCTCCAATTTCGTTTTAGCCAATTCCCACCTGCTATCTGAGTCTTTCCTATCAAACTCACTTATGGGCTGAGAGAGCGAAAAATAAAAATGTAGCATCTGGTCATCGGTAGAGACCATATCTTTGTGAAACTGCTGTTCATGTAATATAATAAGCACTCACAACACATTTGGACCAGTATGTGTCTCGGTGCAAGTTATGCCAAACCACTTCCTACTCGTTTTATGTCCAGAAGTTTGAGATGTATGAAAATACTGTAGCTCTGCTTCTAAAATCTAACTGGCTGAGTATTATACAAAACCATGTTCACTTGTGTTACTTCGCTTGTGAGATGCATCGTTTATTTTATATACGGATCTGAAAGGCCAACGGTCTTATAACCCCCATTACTAAGCCCCACTATCACTATGACGCTAAGTTGTCACTGCTGTCATCAGGGCAGCTAATTGGGTTCTCAAAGGCCGGCCATGTCTCTCATGGTCTATGGTGTGAGCAGTGACGTACAGAGTCAGGGGAGATAAGTGAAGCCATGCCTCACCTATCAGCATTGGAAAAAAATGTAAAATGAAAAAACAAATTAAATTGTTATATTCATTCAGTGATTTGTACTTTAAAGTTATTTTCCATGTAACTTCACCATTTTTAGATTTTTTTTTTTCAAAATTGCTGAATTTTCACATTTATCATTCAAATTCTAAGAAGAGATGTGCAGTGAGACAGCAGCCAGCCAAGCCTCACCATGGATTGCACAATGACTCAGCACTATGTGTCATGCTATGCAGTGTCATGCTATGCAGTGAGATTATTGCCGTCTCTCTGTATGTGGCTATTAAAATGTTCAAACACTTTTACTATATGAACTAAATTTCTATAGTGTAGCTGATGTATATAATACCCCCATTTCACTGGAGCGCAGAATGTAAGGATCATGGCAGAAAGGCACGGAAAGCACTCTATAGAGGAGCTTCGGCATTTTTACATCGAAAATGGGTCAAAACCTATGGAAAATTGCACCTTCGGAACACTTTCGGAATGATCATGGAATGTGCAGAAAGGACATGGACAGACCGTGGTACAATGTTGGAATACATGCGTAAAAGTGCTCCAATTACCTTCGGAACCAGTGCGGACAGCAAAGGAAGACCTTCGGATAATTCATGGAACGTTCACGGAAAGGACGGAATGTTTGCGGAATGACCATGGCACTACTCCTTTTTAGAAGGAAGACCTACAGACTGATCGTGGAACAGGTGGAATGAAGGCAGAACATTCACATTCAACATGGAATGACTGAGAAATGACTAAGGAATACCCAGTGTAACCACGTTTCAACGAGGAAAAATCAGCAACGATCAAAGGATTTGCTCCTGATTCCGCCTATAAATATGTGGAATGACCAAGAAAGCTCATTCTCTCATTCATACTATATGTTCATAATTTATAATATGTTTATAATGTACAATAAATTTCAAATTTACCATATGTTTGTAATTTACCATATGTTTATAATGTGCAATATGTTTATAATTTACAATACATTTTAAATTTAACACATGCTAATATGTTTAATATCAATAATATCAATACGTTCCTTTTATTTACACCTCAATCATCCCGACTAAAAACCATGCATACAAGTCCAAACCACAGTGATTATAACTTTAAAAATTTATTACATGAACAGGAAAACAGGAAAAATAAAATGAATGAACTGGAATAATTTATAGTGGCAGTAACTTCCTTGAGTGTTCCGCAAGTCTTCCGTTTTATCCACAATCATTCCGTAAACGTTCCGCATGTCTTCCGCAAACCTTCTGTGAGTATTCCATGGGGATTCCATGATCGCTTTTGACCACCCGGAAGAATGAGGAATGTTCATGGAACGTTCACGGAAGACTTGCGGAATAAAAGGAACGATCACGGAACGTTTGCGGAAAGGACGGAACGTTTGCGGAAGGACTGCGGAACATGAGGGAACACTGTCGGAATTTTTTTCTGTGAAATTGCTTTTAAACATATTCAAAAGCACGTTCGCGGAAGATTTTGGGCTGACGGAAGAGAAAACCTTCGGAATCATATGGAAGGACACGGAAGATGGAGGAACGACTGAGGAACATTGGAGGTTTTGCTTCCACGAGTCTGCCACGCTCCAGTGAAATATGGGTATAATCTACAGTGATTTTTTTTTTTTTTTCATTTTATTCATCAACAATTGTATGTTGTTGCAGTGTTGGGCAGTGGTGGTCTAGTGGGAGAGGGTGCTGGATCGCTGATCCTAAGGTTGGGGGTTCGAGTCCCACTCTCCACAAGGTTGTCATTGCCCCCTTCCCGTGCAGCTAACTGGGTTATCAAAGGTCGGCCATGTTTCTCACTGTCTATGGTGAGAGGCATGTAAAAGAACCATTGCTGTCTTTCGTAAAGGAGTAGCTGCAAAGCCGTCAGCATGTTTGTGTCCCTTGCTAAAGGGTTGTGTCAGGAAGGGCATCTGACATAAAAACCTATGCCAAATCAAACGTGCGAATGATTCGCTGTGGCGACCCCTGATAAAGGGGAAAATCCGAAAGGAAATGTCTCAACTGTATGTGTGTAACAAGCTACATGTGCTGAGCAATCATAAAGCACTTGCCAAGAGGCACTAGGTGAGGCAGGCAGTTCTCCTGCCTCATTATAGGGGGCAGTGGTGATCCCAGGGCTTCTTCTTATAATGCCTCGGCTGCAGAATAATAGAATTAGTGACAGCAAACTACAGTAAACAGATAGCAAGTCAAGTGCAGCTATCCAGTTTTTTTTCTATTGCTTCTCTTTATTTTCAAAATGTAGAATTCATATCTAAACTAAAAGAATTTTCATGGACTTCATTTATAAATAACGGTAAGACGATAATATACATATTTTTTTAATGTGCTCTTTTCCATGCTACAGTTTGTATATGTAAAGAATGATGATATGAAATTTTAAACAAACATGTTAACCGTTGCCAATCAAATGGTGAATAAGCTACTCTGTAAGGTTCATATGTTTGTAAATCTGACTGATGACATCATGAACCTCACCATACGTCACTGGGTGAGAGGCATGTAAAAGAACCACTGTTGTCATTCATAAAGAGTGGGCTACTGTTTTGCCATCAATATATTTACAATGCAATTCCCTGATGAGCTGTCTAGGGTGTACCCTCACCACACCTAGAGTTGGTTAATATTGTTGCCAGAATTGGCTGAGATTGGCGCCAGCCTCCTCGTGACCCTAATTATGATTAACCGGTTTAGAAGGTGAATGAATGATTTAGAAAATGAATGAATAAGTGAATGAATGAAGGCTTTAACCAGCTATGCATCTTATGACTGGTTTGGTGCTGGAGGAGCACATTTGTCCTTAAGTGTACACTTAAGAAATTGGCAACTCAGCTGATGTATAAGAGATTCGTGATGAAATGAGGTGATGATGTGACAGTGGTTTGAAGCTGAAGAAAGAAAAAGAAAGCTGGGTGCAAAGCAAGGTGTCCTTGAGTAAAGACTTATGACAAAAACCCTAAAGGATTTCCAGTAACAGCAAAACTTCTAAAGGTTAAAAAGAAAATAAAACTGTCACCCCAGCCCAGCATCAGACTAAGTTTTCCCAGATCTTTCACTTTCTGAAATTCAAGATCAAGACAATGTTCCTTTTTCTATCTGCAAGCTAAAGCATTTTCTCAGTGCCTTTAAGTAAAACTACAAAACAACGCGAGAGTAAAACTGATGACACACGGCTTAAAAAGGGAGGAACGTGGAAGGTGACCTTGCACTTTTTTCCTTCCTAAACAACAGAAACAGTTGTGTAAAAGATATAATGAGAAGGTCAGGTGCTACAGGGGTTGATTTTGGTACTGTATTCATCTTTTAAATTATTTCCTGTGCATTTAACCAATCCACTATGAACACACACACACAGACACACACACACGGAGCAGCAGGCTGCCACTTACATTAGGTGCCCAGAGAGCAGTTGGAGATTAGTTGCTTTGCTCAAAGGCACTTCAGCCATTTATGTGGAGGAAGGGAAGGTGCTGCTCACGCCCCCTACTGCCACACATTTTTCTTGCTTGTTTGGGAATCGAACTAGCAACCTTTTGTTCCCAAAGGCACGCCGACCCTGATTGGTAACCTCAGGCAGGCTGCGTTTGGGGTTAAGTGTCCCTGGGTGAAATTGGAGGTTCAATGAACGAAGGGAGCAATGTGTGCTTTGAAACTGACAAGAGGGATTGGGGATTTTTTTTTTAATCTACAAGTTAGAGGCATCTCAACAGAACACACACACAGAGGCAGAGAGAGAGAGAGAGAGAGAGAGAGAGTCATCAGTGTTTAAAGACTGTCATCAAAGCAAGGCAGAGATGTCAGGCCCATAGTCAGTACCGCATTACAGTCTCTGGATGCCAGTGAGAAGAAATAGATACAAAGACACACACAGAGATTTTCCCCATGTAATATAAATATATATATATATATATATATATATATATATATATATATATATATATTATATATATACACACACACATATATTGTATTTGTGCCTTATCCTCAGTTATTTTCTACAATTCTGATTTTTTCTACGATTCTGAAATTTCTTCCAACAAAAAAACGTGACAATGGTCCTGGGTATTCACACATGCGTGACGGTACGGTGACGTAATGGTTAGCATGTCTGCCTCACAACAAGATGGCATGGGTTTGATTCCTGGCCTGGACGGCTCTGTGTGGAGTTTGCATGTTCTCCCTGTGCTTGTGTGGGTTTCCTCCGGGTACTCTGGTTTCCTCCCACATTCCAAAAACATGCACAGAAGGTTAATTGGCTGTTCCAAATTGCCCATAGGTGTGAGTGAGTCTATATGTGGCTTGGCAAACCATACGGTAGCTCATTGTGATCACAGCCATGACAATCTCTGTATGAGCTTCATTCAAACTTCAGGGATCGACGTCCATTCCTCGTGATTGGATGAAGACGTGGATAGATTCACGCATGCATTGAAACCCTGAAAGTTATACATATAAGCCTGTCTTAGCTGACACTGGGCGGAGACGGGGTACATCCTGAACATCTCACCAGACCATCGCAGGGAAACACGCACACACACACACACACAGAGGCACAGACATTCACATCCACACCGAGGGGCAATTTGATACAGACAACCTGCCTAATATGTATGTTTTTGAATTGTGAGAGGAAACCAGAGTACTTAAAGGAAATCAACACAAGCACAGAGAGAATATGCACACTCAACACTGAAACACCCTCACCAAGCCCAGGACTCGAACCCAGGACCTTCTCTTTGAACATGCCAACCACTTAATACAAATATGTTTTTGATTTGTTGTCCATTTTCTAAATAAGATCACTTTGAAGCTGGTCAGTGATTAAGATACACCTCAAATCACATTTATTTAGACTTTATTCTTGCTGTTTGGCATCATCTGTCTTCCAATTGGATTGTTTTAAAAATCCTGATCAGTTTAGGAAGATATATCATGTATTTCAAAACTCCTTTTTCAAAACAACAGTTGTTTATTTAAAACATGCAGAAACAAAACGACCCTTCTGTAGGAATCATGAAATCGTACAGATTTGTTCCGTCACTTATGTCAGTCATGCAAATGAGGTTGTAAACCTGAATAACTGAATAAGTAAAGGATTTTAAAATAAATAAATAATAATAAAAAAAAATTGTTAGTTGATTTCAGGATTGCCTGGCGTGATGACATTGAACAAGGAGATGCACCTGTGAGAGAAGATTGACGGAAGATAAACCTGGCAAACAGCATGCTGTCAGAAGAAAACAAGGGGAGAGTCGAGGGCGAACAAAGGAGGAAGCTTGAAGATACAGAAGAACACGTGTGAATTGTAATACAGAGACATGTACGTGAGAACATGAGAACACAACAGTTCAGAGGAGGTCTTAAAGGATCCTTCAGATGAGAGGAGGATAATTGAGGCTGCATGTGATGCAGGATGTGGGTGATCGACATGACACTTCAGCTTCAAGTCTGAGGAAACAGCAGTACAGGGATTTGAACACCCGCTGACTTCAGAGAGACATTAAGCTCTGTGATGTCTTCACTACTTGTTTCATCAACAGGTGATTTGTTTCCACACTTAGTGTCAGTATTATTCCTAAGTCTTTCTTTCATATAATACTGTATTTTTCAGACCATAAGGCGCACTTAAAAGCATTCAATCTTTAAAAAGAAAAACATTTATGTGCGCCTTATAATGCGGTGTGCCTTATGCGTGGATGAGGCCGTGTGACTCCATCTCACTGACACCGTCAAAACCCCAGTGAAGCGAATTAATTCAGAGTTATCATCATTCCAGGTGGATCACCCAAAGAACTTCAACTGCTAGATATTAGTCACCAGGTTGTAAGTTAAAGGGATCTGGGCTTTATGTTCAAATACCGACATTACTGTTATTGTAGTCAGGTGACTCACTGACTAATACGTGAGTAGCTGAGAAAAGTTTACGTCACAAGACTGGAAGACTATTTCCACCGAATCTCAGTCTCTACCACCATCTGTCTTTTTACGAGAATGCTTCACGCTCAGCTGGCTTCATGCTAGTTTCACGATCATCACTAGGATAAAGCACTGCTACAGGTCTCGTCCTGATACCTCGGTTTAACCTTCTTGAATTTACAGTTACACTGATACAGCTTTTTAAAATGCAGCCATGAGGCGGGGGGGGGGCACTAACCAGTGTCTCTCCCCCTCATGCTGGTCCCAAGCCCAGAGAAATGCAGAGGGTTGTGTCAGGAAGGGCATCCGACGTAAAACCAATGCCAAACTTTTATGATGCAAATCAGAAGTATTACCCCCATACCGGATCGGTCGAGGCCCGGGTTAACAACGACCGCCATCAGTGCTGTCAATCAACAGGGTGCTGATGGAAATTGGACTACTGTTGGTCGAAGAAGGAGAGGTGGGAGGTGTATCCGTAGGCAGAGAGAGAGAGGAAAGGTATGAGTCTAGGACTGAGAGTGGGGACTTTGAATGTCGGAACTATGCAAAGAAAAGGTAGAGAGCTGGCTGACATGATTCAGAGGAGGAAGGTGGACATACTGTGTGTTCAGGAGACCAGGTGGAAAGGTAGCAAAGCTAAAAGCTTAGGAGCAGGGTTTAAGCTGTTTTATCATGGTGTTGATGGGAAGAGAAATGGAGTAGGAGTCATCTTGAAGGAGGAGTTTGTCAGGAATGTTCTAGAAGTGAAAAGAGTGTCAGACAGAGTGATGAGTCTCAAGTTAGAAATTGAAGGTGTAATGCTCAATGTTGTTAGTGCTTATGCCCCACAGGCAGGATGTGAGCTAGAAGAGAAGGAGAGATTCTGGAGTAACTTAGATGAAGTGATGCAGAGTACCCCCAGAGGTGAAAGAGTGGTCATTGGTGCAGACTTCAATGGACATGTTGGTGCAGGCAACAGAGGGGACGAGGAAGTAATGGGCAGGTTTGGTATCCAGGACAGGAACGCAGAAGGACAGATGTTGACAGATTTTGCAAAAAGGATGGAAATGGCTGTGGTGAATACTTTCTTCCAGAAGAAACAGGAGCATAGGGTGACTTATAAAAGCGGAGGTAGGAGCACACAGGTAGACTACATCTTGTGTAGGCGATGTAAAAAAAAAAAAAAGTTGGTCCTGATGATATACCTGTGGAGGTATGGAAGTGTCTAGGAGAGGTAGCAGTAGATTTTCTGACAAGAACATTCAACAAGGTCCTAGAGAGTGATCAGATGCCGGAGAAGTGTGCTGGTGCCCATTTTTAAGAACAAGGGAGACGTGCAGAGTTGCGGCAGCTACAGAGGGATAAAGTTGATGAGCCATACGATGAAGTTATGGGAAAGAATAGTGGAAGCTAGACTAAGGGCAGAGGTCAGCATTTGTGAACAACAGTTTGGTTTCATGCCAAGAAAGAGCACCACAGATGCAATGTTTGCTTTGAGGATGTTAATCGAGAAGTACAGAGAAGGTCAGCGGGAACTACATTGTGCCTTTGTGGATCTGGAAAAAGCATATGACAGGGTGCCAAGAGAAGAACTGTGGTATTGCATGAGGAAGTCTGGAGTGGCAGAGAAGTATGTTAGAGTGGTGCAGGACATGTATGAGAGATGTAAGACAGTGGTGAGGTGTGCTATCGGTGTGACCGACGAATTCAAGGTGGAGGTGGGATTGCATCAAGGGTCAGCTCTGAGCCCCTTCTTGTTTGCTATGGTGATGGACAGGCTGACAGACGAGGTGAGACAAGAATTTCCATGGACTATGATGTTTGCAGATGACATTGTGATCTGTAGTGAGAGCAGAGAAAAAGTGCAGGAAAATCTAGAGAGGTGGAGGTATGCCCTGGAAAGGAGAGGAATGAAGGTTAGCCTCAGAAAATCAGAATACATGTGTGTGAATGAGAAGGACCTAGGAGTAACGGTGATGTTACAGGGAGCAGAGATAAGAAAGGTGGAGGATTTTAAGTACTTAGGATCAACAATCCAGAGCAATGGAGAGTGTGGAAAAGAGGTGAAGAAGCGTGTGCAGGCAGACTGGAATGGTTGGAGAAAAGTGTCCGGTGAGATGTGCGACAGGAGAGTGTCAGCAAGAATGAAGGGAAAAGTGTACAAGACGGTGGTGAGGCCAGCGATGTTGTATGGCTTAGAAACAGTGGCGCTGAGGAAAAGGCAGGAGGCAGAGCTGGAGGTAGCGGAGATGAAAATGTTGAGGTTCTCTCTGGGAGTCACGAGGATGGATAAGATCAGAAATGAGTATATCAGAGGGACAGCCCATGTAAAATGTTTTGGAGACAAAGTCAGAGAGGCTAGATTGAGATGGTTTGGACATGTACAGAGGAGGGATAGTGAGTATATTGGCAGTAGGATGCTGAGGTTGGAACTACCAGGCAGAAGGCCTCGAGGAAGACCAAAGAAGAGATTTATGGATGTGGTGAAGTAAGACATGAAGGTCGTTGGAGTCAGAAAAGAAGATGCAGAGGATAGGGTGAGATGGAGGCGGATGATTTGCTGTGGCGACCCCTGAAGGGAGCTGCCGAAAGTAAAAGAAGAAGACTGATACAGCTTTTTAAGAGTAATGACCTCTGTTCTGTAATGAACACAATAGTCACGCTATGAATGAGCGCCACCATGTTTGTTATTGTGATGATGCTGTCACTTTAAGGGGTCATGGCTGAGAGAAGTATAGGTCACGACCCGGAAGACTTTTTCCACCTAATTTCCATCTCTATTAATTTGGGTGAGGGAATAATAGATCATAAAATATTATAATATAATATAATAATAAAAAATAACAGAGGGATCCGGGCTTTTTGTCCACCTTGCTCAATTGCTAAACTCAGACACTGAAGATGAAGAATTTTGATGGATTTGTGGAAACAAAATGAACTGGAAAAATATATATTGTTTTATATTATTACAACTGAACAATGTTGAGAATTATTGTGAATAAGTTGAATCAAGTTTGATTTATCTGACTTTTGTGCCATTGAATGGACTTTATAATCTAGTGTGCCTTATGTATGGACAGAAGCTGTTCATTGGTGTTGCACCGTATAATCCAGTGTGCCCTATAGCCTGGAAAATGTTGTACTTTATATATATATATATATATATATATATATATATATATATATATATATATATATATATATATATATATACACACACACACACACACACAGAGTCTGCCCCCAATTTACGAAATCAATCTGTTCCAGAGCCATTTTTGTATTGCGGGGATTTCGTAAGTAGGGGCTACATCTTACATATTAAACGCCTAATTCGTTCCAAGGCTCCAGTCTTTGGACTGGATAAACCCTATAAACCCTTTAAAAATGATAAAAGTACACCAATTTTGGATGAAATATGTGTTAAAAGTAAAAGGAAATTATTTATTAAACAATTAAATCATTTTATTAACATATTTATTCATTAAACCATTATTTAAACATTTTTTATTAACACACACACTCATCTCTCTCTCTCTCTCTATCTCTAGCTCCTTCTCTCGTGCACGCACTGCGGGCCACGCCCACAAGACATGGAATTCAAAGCGCATTCCCTGCTTGACAAACTCAACTTTAATTTGATTCCGTGAGGGATCGGGATTCCAGATGAGCTCAAATGTGCCTACATTTATTAAACATTTACTGAATTAAAACAACTTAAAAAACTAAACTAAAAACTAAAGCGTGAAGCTTCCTTATGTTGCTATCTGGGAGGCCTGCGGGGCAGGATATTGAGAGACAGCCAATGAGAGAGTGAACTTTTGATTGGTGCTTAATTTTGAATTTCTTTTCATTAGAGGGGGTTGTTTCGTATTTCGGGGACGGAAACTCAAGAAAATGTTTTTCGTAATCCGGGGATTTCATACAATGGGGTCTTCATAAATTGGGGGCCGACTGTGTGTGTGTGTTTGTGTGTATATATATATATATATATATATATGTATGTATGTATGTATGTATGTATGTATGTATATATACGCACGCACACACACACACACACAGGGATCCTCACTTTCCGCGATTAATTGGGACCGAGATCCCCACACAGCCATCAAAATCCGTGAAGTAGGATCATCCCCCCCAACCCCCCGGACTGACATATACGTACGTACATGTATATGTCTATATAATATCAATAAATACATATTCAATACTATAAATGCTTATAATAACATTTAAACATTAAAAAAAAACATAAGATATAAATAAAACATAAATACACACACATACATATGTGTGTGTGTGTATATATATATATATATATATATATATATATATTGTATATCATTTAACTTTCCTTCATGATATAACTTATATTAAAGCTTCTTATGATGCACTTGGTTTAATTTCATTACTGGACATTATTACTGGCTCTATACTCTAAAACCTTTGGGCCCCAAAGCTAATCTTGGGAATCTACCTCACTAAAGCCCTCAGGGCTTCAACTCTAATGAAGCACACCTGACCATCTCATCACTGATTAAAGAACACTAATCTAAAAAAGGAAAAAATGACTTAGTCATGCTACCTACTGTTTGCACTGGAAAAAATGTGAAGCAGTATCTTCGTGAGGCCACATTAACAAATAGCATGAAAGGATGTCGAAGAACATCGGGGGAAAAATACCTACAGGCAGCACTACATTATGGACTCTGAATGTCAGTGTTTAGAGTCAGATACAACAAGACAGATTGTTTTCTATCTATATAGATATATGTTCATTTAATGCAGTCGTGAGGGGGGCACAAACCAATGTCCATCCTCATGTTGGTCCCAAGCCTGGATAAATGCAGAGGGTTAATACAGGAAGGGCATCCGGTGTAAAACCTTTGCCAGAATACAGAATGCGAATGGCCAAAACAAATCCCATACCAGATCGGTCGAGGCCCGGGTTAACAACGACCGCCATCAGTGCTGTTAACCAACAAGGTGCTGGTGTAAATTGGACTACTGTTGGTCAAAGAAGGAGAGGTCGAAGAAGGAGAGGCGGGAGGTGTGTCCGTAGGCAGAGAGAGAAGACGAAAGGCATGAGTCTAGGACTGAGAATAGGGACTTTGAATGTTGGAACTATGACAGGAAAAGGTAGAGAGCTGGCTGACATGATGCAGAGGAGGAAGGTAGACATACTGTGTGTTCAGGAGAACAGGTGGAAAGGTAGCAAGGCTAGAAGCTTAGGAGCAGGGTTTAAGCTGTTTCGTCATGGTGTTGATGGGAAGAGAAATGGAGTAGGAGTCATCTTGAAGGAGGAGTTTGTCAGGAATGTTCTAGAAGTGAAAAGAGTGTCAGACAGAGTGATGAGTCTCAAGTTAGAAATTGAAGGTGTGATGTTCAATGTTGTAAGTGCTTATGCCCCACAGGCAGAATGTGAGCTAGAACAGAAGGAGAGATTCTGGACTGAGTTAGATGAAGTGATGCAGAATACTCCCAGAGGTGAAAAAGAGGTCATTGTTGCAGACTTCAACGGACATGTTGGTGAAGGCAACAGAGGGGACGAGGATGTGATGGGCAGGTTTAGTATCCAGGACAGGAACACAGCAGGACAGATGTTGACAGATTTTGCAAAAATGATGGAAATGGCGTGGTGAATACTTTCTTCCAGAAGAGACAGGAGCATAGAGTGACTTATAAAAGCAGAGTTAGGAGCTCACAGGTAGACTACATCTTGTGTAGGCAATGCAATTTGAAGGAAGTCAGTGACTGCAAAGTAGTAATGAGTGAGAGTGTTGCCAAACAGCATAGGATGGCGGTGTGCAGGATGACGCTGATGGTGAGGAAGGTGAAGAAGGCAAAGGCAGAGCAGAAGACAAAGTGGTGGAAGCTGAAAAAGGAAGAGTGCCGTGTTGTCTTCGAGGAGGAGCTGAAACAGGTTTTGGGTGGTCAGGAAGTGCTTCCAGATGAAGGACAACTACAGCTAATGTAATCAGGGAGACAGGTAGGATAGGAGAATACTCGGTGTGTCATCTGGAAGATAAATAGATAAGAAGACTTGGTGGTGGAATGAGGGCGTATGATGACTTGTATGCTTGGTTGGACAGTAAAGAGGGAGAAAATGATTTATACAGGTTGGCACAACAGAGAAATAGAGATGGGAGGGACGTGCAGCAAGTTAGAGTGATTAAGGACAGAAAGGGAAATATATCGACCGATTACAGAAGTGTGCTGGGAAGATGGAAAGAGTACTTTGAATAGCTAATGAATGAGGAAAATGAGAGAGAAAAAAGAGTAGAAGAGGTGACCGTTGAGGACCACGAAATCGCAAAGATCAGCAAAGGTGAAGTGAGGAGGGCATTGAAGAGGATGAAGAGTGGAAAGGCAGTTGGTCCAGATGACATACCTGTGGAGGTATGAAAGTGTCTAGGAGAGGTAACAGCAGATTTTCTGATAAGAACATTCAACAAGGTCTTAGAGAGTGAGAGGATGCCAGAGGAATGGAGGAGAAATGTGATGGTGCCGATTTTTATGAACAAGGGAGACGTGCAGAGTTGTGGTAACTACAGAGGGATAAAGTTGATGAGCCATACGATGAAGTTATGGGAAAGAATAGTGGAAGCTAGACTAAGGGCAGAGGTCAGCATTTGTGAACAACAGTTTGGTTTCATGCCAAGAAAGAGCACAACTAATGCAGTGTTTGCTTTGAGCATGTTCATAGAGAAGTACAGTGAAGGTCAGCTGGAGCTGCACTGTGCCTTTGTGGATCTGGAGAAAGCATTTGACAGGGTGCCAAGAGAGGAACTGTGGTATTGCATGAGGAAGTCTGGAGTGACAGAGAAGTATGTTAGAGTGGTGCAGGACATGTATGAGAGATGTAAGACAGTGGTGAGGTGTGCTTTCGGTGTGACAGAAGAGTTCAAGGTGGAGGTAGGGCTGCATCAAGGTTTAACTCTGAGCCCCTTCTCTTTTGCTATGGTCATGGACACGCTGACAGACGAGGTTAGACAAGATTCCCCATGGACGATGATGTTCGAAGGTGACATTGTGATCTGTAGTGAGAGCAGAGAACAAGTGCAGGAAAATCGAGAGGTGGAGGTATGCCCTGGAAAGGAGTAGAATGAAGGTTAGCCTCAGTAAGACAGTATACATGTGTGTGAATGACAAGGGCCCAAGAGGAACGGTGATGTTACAGGAGGCAGAGATAATTAAGGTGGGGGAGAGAGGCTAGATTGAGATGGTTTTGACATGTACAGAGGAGAGATAGTGAGTATATTGATTGTAGGATGCTGAGGTTGGAACTACCAGGCAGAAAGCCCAGAGGAAGACCAACGAGACGATTCATGGATGTGGTGAAGGAGGACATGAAGGTAGTTGGAGTAAGAGTAGAAGATGCAGAGGATAGGGTGAGATGGAGGCAGATGATTCACTGTGGCGATCCCTGAAGGGAACAACCGAAAGGACAAGAAGAAGAAGAAGAAGAAAGATATATGCTTATTTATTTTTTATAATTTTGATTGATCAGAAGATTAATTTCTTAAAACAGCACCACTGAAGTAACCATAGGTTTTTACAAATGCACTGAATCCCTGAAATGACCTATGCATAAGTTTATCTCCGCTAACATTGTACAAAGATAGGGTACACTCTTAACAGTTCATGAGACCACTTCGGGGCAAACACATTCACAACCATTCACAGTCACACACGGGCAATCTAGAACAGGGAAAACCCACACAAGCATAGGAGAACATGCAAACTCCACACTGAAATGCAATCGCTGAGATAAAACTGCTGTGAGGCGGACATACTAATCAGTACACCACTGTGCCACCCTTGAATCATTCAAGGTTTTTTAATTATTTATTCAAATACCTTAATACAAAAAATCATTCATTCATTTTCTAGGCTGTTTCATGCTTATTTGGGTCGAGGGAACGCTGATGTCCATCTCAGCCGACTCTGAGCAAGGACGGCTGGCTCAGAGTTGGCTGAGATACATTCAATAGCTTGTTATGAACTTCACCACTGAAATTATTGCGAAAATTATTCTGTGTTCTGACCTTTTCTGCAATGTTCCATAACTTCGAGAATCTTCTTCAGGCGCTATTTTGGATATGGACAAATACATAAAAAATTTTCCATGCTCAAGTATCGCGCTACACAACTCATGTACACAAACTTGAACCAACTGTATTGTTTTGACATAGACCTGCACATTCATCTTGAAAGCCCTTTGCCTTTACTCATTCAATAACATCACAAAAACAACTGTTTGTTCCCTTTGCAGTTTTAATTGGGTAAATTATTAATTGGGGGAAAAAGTTATTGCTTTAATTCAAAAAGGATGTAGATTGAAATGAGTTGCACAAATGAAAGGGCATACACACACACACACACACACACACACACACACACACACACACACACACACACACACACACACTTGGTTTCTCCATGTCTTGATCTGAATCTGGGCAGGGTGACCCATCACAGTGTCATTGTCCTTGAACAGACTCCCAAAAGAAGTGGATTGACAGCTGCTGGCTAGGCTGACAGATGGAAACGAGTGTGTTGGAGCGAATATAGTCACTTAGTGAACATCAACACACTGCTGTTTTTTTTATTCTGTCTTTCTTTCCCAATAGTTCAGCTTTGGCTCCAAATCCCTGAGAGAGAATCAGAGAGAACATCATCATCCTGAACCAAAGTCCATAGAAAAATAGATGACATTGAGTATTTAAAAAACAGAGGGAGAAGAGAAGGAGGAGGAAGTGGAGTAGAAGGATGATGGAAAGAAAGAAGAGTGGCAGCAAAGAATTCGCCTGGCGGGTGTGAAGTTTGCTGATGTGCAGATGTCATCGGCGCTGTGAAGTGGAAATAATAAGGAATTAAGATTGTCTCTGAAGACAGGAGATCTCATGCAAATGGAATTAGAACGAAGAAGGAGGAGAAATCTAGCAGGAGTGCATTTCCTCTCCCCTGCACTTCAATGGAGATGTTCGACAGCCAATTCCTCTAACTTACTTACTTGTGAAAAAAATACGACAGATCGTGTAGATCTAATCTGATTTCTGATGGAATGTTTAAAGTGGAGAAAACAGAAAAATTGTCCTTGTGTAGTTTTTCTATCCATGTTTTCTCATTCTAAACATTCTTGAACATTTTTGTCAATTATCTGCAATGTTCCTTTTTACACAGAGTGGTAGAACAAGGCAACCAATCAAATTTGAAATCTCATGTGTCTAAATCGGCCAAGGAATAACCAAGATATAGATGATAATAGGTCCTGTTAAATGAGCCCTTTATGCCAATTACTTGTAAAATATTTACAGATAAAAGGCTGTAAGTTCTAAATTGAGGAGAAAAATCCCAATAACTTTATTGCCATTAAATGTGTCATCAAACATATGGGATTACTGACAGTGACGTAGCTTGATAACATCTTTACCCAACATATTTGGATATAATTTTACTTAGTTCAGTGCTTCTCAATTATTTTCTGTGGCGCCCCCCCCCCCCAGGAAGAAAAAAAAAAATCCCCCCCACCCCCCCCACCACCCCGCGAGCGACTATAAATAGTATTATTTGTCTATAAAATTGTTATTAATACACCTTCGCATAATAATGTATCTTTACTAACATTAAAAACAAAAAAGAAAGAAATATAGTCCAACTTACAATAAAGAAAAAACTTCATTAACATTGTTTATTAATCTGCAACAGAAAAGATTTAAAGTGCACCAATGTGCCTGAAATTTAAAAAAATATATCCTTATTTAAACTAATTTTACCTATTTATGTCTTAATATCTCCGTCTCTCTCTCCACCTTTCTCTTCGTTCCTGTTAGAAATTTTTTCGTGTTGTTTCTTGAGGGGTTGTTTGCTCATGTTCATGTCATTTGCTCGTGTGAAAAACCGCTACACCATAGCGTGACAATGAGCGCGCCACTGCTAACTACTGGAGTGAAGGTGCAATTACACTTCATTCTCGTACACTATTCCAGAAAAGCATGCTCCTCACTATTTGAAAAGGACTGACTTAGTTCCATGTTTAAACGGCTATTTAACCCGAAAATGTTCGATGATATTCTCATGGATTTTTACACGGGACCAGATCACTCGCTGTCCGGCTCAGCTTCAAACTCCTAATATCCTACTTTAATACATAAACTACACATCTGCACCAGTTATTTACATACCTGAGATGTTTCACTCACTGAAATTTGATATTAAAACTCGCCTTCAATCTGAATTTTTTGGAAAATCAGCAAAACTTGACGGATTTTGACCAGGTAACAATACGATATATTGTTAATGTATTACAGATTCAGGATTGCTGCTCTGTCAATCAAAACAACATTTTAAGGCACAGATCTGAATCTACCAGTGAAGTTGGATGATGTCATCATAGCAAGGCCAAGATACACAGGTGAATCGGGGTTTTTCTAAGTGTCTACTGTTATAGAAAAATAATCAATGACCCAGGGGTGTCAGGAAGCCCAATTAAATTAATATCATATTTATTATTTTATATGATTATTTTCCTACAAAGCACATGAGCGTTTTATTTCTCTTTTCACTCAGGGTGGAGGAGTTTTCAGTGTTACAGCTCCAAAATGTTTAAAAGCACTGCAGAAAAGCCTGAGGGAAATGCCTTCC
Source organism: Plotosus lineatus (assembly GCA_024760905.1). Lineage (NCBI taxonomy): Eukaryota > Metazoa > Chordata > Actinopteri > Siluriformes > Plotosidae > Plotosus > Plotosus lineatus. The sequence goes on from CM045728.1 coordinate 106,314,359, forward strand.
ATCACAAAATTTAGGGCTCATCATAACTCTCAGTGTTTTGGCTTTATGCTGTAACTCTGTTATCATGTGGTGCTTTGCTTTGAGTTTATTCAAAGCTATTTTCATATGGTATGAAGCATCCTCGAGTTTATTAAAGGCAATGAATAAATTAAACTTTATTATAACCATTATTCTATTCATCTATTAATTTTTAAGACGCTTAATCCTCACTCGGGTCACGGGGAGGCAGGCACCCTTTTCCGCCGACTCTGGGTGAGGGTGGAGTGTTGTTGTTTGTCCGTCGAGGTCGAAGATGACCATGACTTCAGATCAGATCGATGATCTGCGGTATGGGTGAAGTCATGACTTGCGCTTGACTTGGATTTAAGTGACAGAGTCACACAGATCGTCGGCCTCACTCTCTCATCCCGGTCTATCTGAGTACAGTGGCACGACATAGTCAAGATGGCTGGAGATAGGTCAGGATGCAGTGGATGGCCAGCAGTGCCCTGTGTGTCTCACTATGCCCTGGTTGCACTCCAAGATGCTTTTCTGGGTCCGCATTCTTGTTCGTTCATGGTTTCTTCCGCACAATTAGTCAGACCCATTCTTCGCATGAGTAGGTAGAGAAGTCCTACTCTCACCGACTGTCTTCTGGCATGCATACATGATAGTGGAAACTTGCTGTGGCTGGGATGCCTAACCCCATCACAGGTCCAAAAGACCTACCCACTGCCCTAAGTGAGGGCAGAGTACACCCTGGAAAGCTCTTCAAGCCATAACAGACACACACAGCAATTCACACTTACACCTAGAGTCAATTTGGAACAGCTAGTTTGTCTACTGTGTATGTTTTTGGACTGTGGAAGGAAACCAGAATACCCAGAGATAACCCACACAAGCACAAGGAAAGCATGTAAGCTTCACACAGAAACACCCCAAGTATGGGATTCAAACCCAAGCCTTGTTGTGAGGTGGATGTACTAACCATTGTGCCACTACGCCTTATTCGTTTACTCTGAGTACCCCAGTTTCATTCTCAGTAGGCTAAGCATGAGTGTGACTGGTTGTGTGTGTTGATGCTGCAATGACTTGGCGAGCTGTCCAGGATTATATCTTGTTTTCATGTAGTATATACTTCAAATATTATTCACCCCGGGCTTATGGGTATTGCTACCTGGGACAAAATGTCAAGTCAATGACATTCACCTCACTTTCATCAAATAATTTTTAATTAATCAACACCTTCTGGCTGCTCCCAAGTAGCTCATTGACAAGGTGCATAACTATCAACCTGAAGATTGCAAGTTTAAATCCAGGTTGATACCACAGCCATCTGTGATCAAGAGTCCCTGGGAGCAAACTGTCCGAGTTCTCACGGGAGGGCGGGATGGCATATGCTTACCTCCTTGTCACTCATAGTGATAGTTGCCATCATTGTTGCCAATCAGAATAAAAGATTTATGCATAGTGTCATAAAAAAAAGTATGGCTAAGTGTCCAATGCTTTTGATTGTATTTTCCAGGCCTTCAGACCATTTCTGATTTTGATCTTCTTCCAAAGGGCAGTGGTGGCCTGGTGGTAAAGGTGCTGGATTACTGATCCTAAGGTTGGGGGTTCAGTCCCCACCCTCAACAGATTGTCACTGTCCCCCCAGTGCAGCTAAATGGGTTACCAAAGGCCGGCCATGTCTCTCACTGTTTATGGTGTGAGGATGTAAAGGACCATTGCTGACTTTTGACATGCATAGCTGCCCTGCGATGGCCTGGTAAGCTGTCCAGGGTGTACTCTGCCCTCTCCCAGAGTCACCTGGGATTGGTACCAGCCTCCTCGTGACCATAATCAGGAATAAGTTGTTCAGAGAATGAATGAATGAGTAGATTTTTTTTCTGGTTCTTTTTTTTACTTATTGTTTGCAGATTTCCAAATTCTTACCTGATTGTGGTTATGATTTTGTTTGGATTTTTTTTCTGGCTTCCTCACAGTACTCTGTTTATCTAGCACAGTCCAAACATATGCACATTAGGCTAATTTTCTGATCCAAATTCACTCTAGGTGTGACTGTGAATAGTTGTTTGTGTGTTGGCTCCATCTCCCTGTGACCCTATTCAAATTAATCAGTTTGGGAAATGAGTGAGTAGATGATTAAATTGTTAGCAGGTTGTGTGAGGTCAGCACTGCTGCATCACAGGATAAAGGTTCTAGGTTCAAACCTTGTTGCTTGCTGTGCGTTTTCGTGTTCTTCCCATGTTTATGAGAGTTCCATATGGGTACTCTGGGTTCTTCAATAGTCCAAAAACATGCAGATTAGGTCATGGTTCTCCTCCAAATTTCTCAAAGGTGTGAATGTGAGTCTGGGTGTTTGTGTTTGCATTAGCCTTGAGATGGATTGGTGAGCTGTTCATGGTGTAACCCACCTCAGACCTCGAAACAACTGGGATTGGCTCCAATTTCCACTTCGATGAGTGTCATAGATCTTGGGCAGATGGATGGATAGCTGATTCATTCACTAATTTTCTGAATAACGTACTCCTAACTCGGGTCGTGGGGAGGCTGGTGCCCATTTCAGCCAACCCTGGGCAAGGACAAGGTATACCCTGGACAGCTCACCATCGCAGCACCAACACTCACACAACCATTCAGATTCACTCTTACACCTGGGGTGATTTGGAACAGCCAATTAACCTACTGGATGGATAGCTAGATTTCTAAAATGCATTTGTATTCAGTTGAGTATTATACAGAGGCATAGCATTAATTATATTCATAGCTGTAATGGATTTAAACATTGTTGTCTGTCTTTATTTCAGTACACAGAATGATGTTTAAACCAAGCACACTCATGGTGGATTATTGATAGAGAAAGTGACAAAGAGAGAAATGAGACTCTCAGTGGTCGTTATATAGCTGACCTTCTGCTGTCTCGCTCCTGGGTAAGCAAAAAGGCAGCTCTCAAACAGCTGCTCACTTTATTTAAAAAAAAATCCATTTAATTGCATCTTTTGTAGCTCCAACAAAGCGCTGTAGCTGATTGTGGAGGCGCAGAAAGGAAGAGAAAGAGGAGAGAGAAGAAGAGAAGAGCATCACCAAAGAGAGTGGAGGCCATGTGCTCTGACCCCAGCGCCCTCACGTCAGCCCACTTTTATCTAACAAAACAAACCGCCACTCTGTTGCGTGCGTACGTGTGTGTGTGTGTGTGTGTGTGCGCACAAGCTTCTAGATGTGTGTGTGACCTCACATATGCACACATACAATGGTAATACAGTGCATTTGAGCAGCACCAGAGCTCCCTCTAATGACGGCAATCACGCAATGTCTTCTTCCCAAAGTTAGAGGCAAAATATATGAAGCCAAGTTTTGGAGGTTATTGATGGAAGCTTGAGATAAAGTGTATAAGGTGGAAGAAGTGCAGTAGACCACCGTTAAAGGCCATCTCTTCTTTCTTTGTAGGATAGTTAATAATCTTTTTTTCTTTCTTTCTTTTTGAAGGGTTCTCTGTAAAAAAAAAAAAAAAAAAAAAAAATCTGTTTTAGGAATCTTTAAGGGGTTCCACATTTGGGGGTCTTAGAAAGAAGATTATGGGTTCAACTCTCATAGCCAGCTAGGGGTTTCCTGAAAGAAGATTATGGGTTCAACTCTCACAGCTAGCTAGAGGTTATTTTTGTGGAGTCTGCATGTTCTCCCAATGTTTCTGTGAGCGACACCCTGAACATCTTGCCAGTCTCACACTTAGGAGCGATTTGGATCAAGCAATGAACTTAATGTGCATGACTTTGGATTGTAGGAAGAAAAAAAAACAATTTACCCAGAGCACACCCATGCAAGCTTGGCAAAAATATACGCCTGGTGGCATAGTGGTTAGCACGTCCATCTCACAAAAACAAAAAAGGTCCTCCATTCAAGTCCCGGTTTCAGCAAGGGGGTTATTGTGTGGAGCTTTCAAGTTCTTCCCATGCCTGCTTTGGTTTTCTCGAGGTACAGTACTCTGGTTTCCTCCCCATAGTTCATAGTCATGCATGTTATAATAACTGGCTGTGTGATGGTTGTGTGTGTTAGTCATGTGATGCTGTACTACACCTTTTCCAAGAATCGTCTGAGATAGCCTCCAGTGTCCCTGCCACTCAGGCAGGATGTAGCAGTTTGGCAAATGACCAAGCTCACTTTTTGGCCATTTATTTTAGCAATAAAGTAACCAGAACTGGTTATCAAATCTAATATAGATTTTTATTTTTTATTTTTTTTATTAGTATTATTATTAATTTATAATTGCAATTCTTGGCTAAACAAGACAGTATAAGATGGAGGATAAACAAGATCCTTTAGACGGTCCTGCTATGCATAAATATACATGTAAGACACAACCCTGATGTGGATTATTTCACAGAACAATGGGTGGTGGCCCTGTGATGGCCTGGTAAGCTGTCCAGGGTGTAACTTTCCCTCGCCTGGAGTTGGGCTGAGATGGTCGCCAGCCTCTCCGCGACCCTAAACATGATTAGTTCAGAGACTGAATGAATAGATATAGGTTGGAGACATCGATATTTAATCTGAATAACGATGATCACATTGTACTCCTCAGCCGTGCTGAATAATAACGGCAGCCATTTTGAAAACACAAACAATCAAGAGACTCTGGGCTGTTACAGAGGTGTTCAAATGTCTTGCAGCATTGTCGGAGCAACAGTTTAAAATAATTCCTGTCCCACATTCACACATTGGGGGTTTGGATGTGTGTGTGTGTGTGTGTGTGTGTGTGTGTAGGGGATGCTGTTTTGTTGTGAGAGGGGGCCATCTACAGGGCAACCTAAGTAATTATTTGCCGTCCGGTACACGGAGAGGTTTAAGTGTTTCAATTTCACAAAACCTAATAATGTACTGTTGGACTCCCTACCCCCTCAAATGTCACGCAGAATTAGCATGTATGAACGGGCAGTGGTGGTCTAGTGGTATAAGGCGCCGGATTACTGATCCAAAGGTTGGGGTTTCGCGTCCCACTCTCCACAAGGTTGTCACTGTCCGTCCGTCCCCAGTGCAGCTAACTGGGTTATCAAAGGCCGGCCATGTCTCTCACTGTCTATGGTTTAGGCATGTAAAAGAACCATTGCTGACTTTCGTAAAAAGAGTAGGCTGCAAAGCCGTCAGCGTGTTTCTGCCCTGCGATGGCCTGGCGAGCTGTCCAGGGTGTACTCTGCCCTCGCCCTGAGTTGGCTGGGATGGGCACCAGCCTCCCCGTGACCCTAATTAGGATGAAGCGGTTACAGAAAATGATGAATGAACTGTACTAGCATGCTGAATTACTGCTTTATAGCGGTCCGTACTTACGCAAATGCTGTATCACCATGATCTCGATTTTGTTATGTGCCCACACAGGCAACCCGATCAATGAAAAAAATGACAGGGAAAAAAATATTTTTAGCATGTCCCGCTACCATCGGCACTGACTTCTCGGCTTACTTTCTTATTTTACATAGACATGTTTCCGTAAAATTACATGCGCTAAGTTTTTTAACCAAGTATGTCATGGTGGCGGGCAGTGGTGGCCTGGTGGTAAAAGCCGCTGCATCACTGATCCTAAGGTTGGGGGGAGTTCAAGTCCCACTCTCCACAAGGTTGCCACTGTCCCCCCAGTGCAGCTAACTGGCTTATCAAAGGCGGGCCATGTCTCTCACTGTCTATGGTGTGAGGTAAACAGTTGCTGCATAGCCGTCAGCGTGTTTCTGCCCCTTGCTAAAGAGTTGTGTCAGGAAGGGCATCCGACGTAAAAACCTACGCTAAATCAAACATGCGAATCAGATGATTCACTGTGGCAACCCCTGAAAAAGCTGAAAGGAAAAGAAGAAGAAGAAGCAGAAGAAAAAGTCGTGGTGGTGTAGCATGTCTGCTTCAAAGCAAGAAGGTCCTGGGATTGATTCTGGTGTTTCTATGTGAAGTTTCTGTGTGCTTCACAAGCTTGTGTGGGTTTCCTCAGGTTGCTCTAGTTTCCTCCATCAGTCCAAAGACCTGCACATTAGGAGAATTGTCTGTTTAAATTTGCCACTAGGTATGTGTGTGTATGTTGCCCCAGTGTTGGCTGAGATAGGTGCCAGCTTCCTCGTGACCCTGGTAGTATTAAACAGTTTGGAAAATGAGTGAGTGAGCAAGCACTGCCTAAATATTTATATTTTATTACTGTCAGAATTAGTGTAACAGGAGGAGCTCATTTTTGTCCCTCCATGGTACAATCAACACTAATGTCACTGGTATGGCCTGAGAGTACGTGCACCTTTTTGATGACTGTAAAGTTACAAAATATGGTTCCAAGCATCATCATCATCATCATCATCATTGACTTAATCCGGGGTCAGGTCATGGGAGCATCAGGCAAAGTACTGAGTTCCAGACGTCCCTCTCCCCAGCCACTTCCTCCGGCAATTCCAGGTAATACCCAGGCGTACCCAGACAAGCCGAGAGACGTAATCCCTCCAGCATGTTCTGAGTCAACCCCGGGCTCTCTTCTCGGTTGGACAAGCCTGAAACACCACACCAGGGAGGCGTTCCAGCCAGATGTCTGAGCCACCACAATTGGCTCCTCTCAACGTGGAGGAGCAGTAGTTCTGCTCTGAGCTAATCCTGGATGACAGAACTTTTCCCCCTATCTCTATGGGAGAGCCCCACCAACCTGCAAAAGAAGCTTGTTTCAGCCGCTTGCATCAGCAATCCTGTTCTTGTGGTCAGTATTGGAAGCTCATGACCATAGGTGAGGGTTGAAATGGAGATCGAATGGTAATTTGAGAGTTTTGTCTTGCGGCTCAGCTCACTATTCACCACAATATGGTTTGAAGCAATAAAAGTTTGGGCAATAACGGACACAAGTGCCTTAGAGTTTACAGCCCCATTGACAGTTATTGCATCCCTAAAGGTATAAAAAGAGACTTTTTTCTTGTTTCTAAAAAAGTAGACAGTGTTATAAAACCTCAAAGAAGGATTGGGACAGAGATACAATAAAATGAATATTTATGAAGAAAGTGATATATCTCTACTGCTTATCCATTAGGGTCATTGGGGGAGGCGGGAGCCAATAACAGCTGGCTTTGGGCGAGAGACGGAATACAACTGTGTAGAAGTTGCGCATCTATCACAGGGCTAACGCAATGATAAAGAAACACAAACATTCACACTCACATTCACACCTAGGGACAATTTAAAGTGGTCAGCTGGCCTAATATGCACACCTTTTGGAGAGAGTGTGTGTGTGTGTGTGTGTGTGTGTGTATGGGGGTGGTTTCCAGCTGGAGGACACTCACAGAAGCATGCGGATAATATCTCTGACTCATTCTTTCAGATATCCAATCCTACTAGGGTTGCAGAGAGGCTGATACCTATCTCAGATGGGGTACACCCTGAACATCTCCCACACTATTGCAGGGACAACACACATAGAACCACTCACACCTAAGGGGAGCCAATCAGCTGATGGAGGAAACCAGAGTTCCTTGAGGAAATCCATGCAAGTAAGAGTGCAAACTCCACACAGAAACATCCCGCAGCCGTCTTAATCACTACACCACCATCCTGCTTATCCCCACCACCACCACCAGCACCAGCACCAAACACTGATATATGATAAATACTGTACAATAAACCAGAACTGGACCAACATAAATTCAACCAGAAGCCTGTGAAGGTGCTGAAAGATAGATGAGCTGTTTTGTTGTCTGCTGTTAACATTGAAACTTTATTTACAACCTGCTTGCATTCAATAAAATCCCTCCAAACAACTTTTAACATTCAGTAAATCCAGAGCATTAGTTGATTTGATAGGTTTGTAGAAGAGAGATTGTTGATGTGAAAACAGACTCCACTGGTCAGTGTACAGTACAGATTTGTGCATGAAGAAACAGTTGTTGTTGTTGTTTGTTGTTGTTGTTTTTTAATCAGTCCCACCAAGCTGAAAGATTATACTGAATAAGAAAAGTACAGCTGGAGTTCAACACTACGAAGAAACCTGGAAAACTGCTCTCTATACGTAAATGTAGCAGTTAAAGAAAGTGAAATGAGCTTCTGATTTCTTCAATTTGTGTTAAATGACCTTTGTCAGCGAGCGTTTCTCCGCCAAGGATGTAATGAAATTAGAGAAAGCAGTGATTAGGAGGAATAGCTGTGGATATGAGCGATAATCAAATTCCGTTATTTCATTTGTCAAAAAGTAGAAGCAACCATGCTCCTGCTGATAAATTGCCGTAAACATGTTTCCCGGCGCGTGTGCGTGCATGTTCGTGTTCGTATTCGTGTTTCTGCCATGCCGTGCACCGGAGACAAAAGAAAAGGAAATTGATTTTTTACCAGGAGTAGCTGAACCACAGCACCTGTGGAGATAAGTGCATCTGGGATATTAATATGCCATTATAAAAGGATGCGAATGTAAACAGATCAAGATGAGGATTTTATTTGAACAAATGCAATAATGGCGCGCGATCCAAGCGTTTCCGTCGCTTACGATCCACAGGCCAGAAATGTAATAAAGCTTTTGCTGTTTGTTTTATTATTTTATTTTGTAATTACGTTGTGTTTATAGATATTCCAAATGATAAATGTTTTGGTGTAATGGCAGCGCTATAAAGGGTCGGAGAGTAAAGACGGAACGATACGAACGTTATTACACTCAGGGATGAAAGGAAATGAACGTGTGCGTCTGAGGGTACAGAGATAGAAAGCAGCTCGCTCTTGGGTGAGTTTGCACCAGTTTGAATGACAGATTTAGGGATCCAATCAGGCATCTCGTCCGGCGCTCTGAAAGCAGGTGAGGGATATACAAGAGTCTGAGCCATGAGTGGTGTGGAATCCCATTCTCTTGTTAGCATTCGCTGTCCTTGAAACCGCCTACTGGATCAGTTTGCTGAAAGTAGACTTTAGTTGTTGTTTTTTTGCCATATAAAAACCCTTCTACATTAAGCTGCTTGGTCATTATACTTTCATATCACTTCCTGCTATAGGAGGAGAAAGACAATGGTCCGTCAGTCTCAGCTGCTCCAAACAGGAAAACACATGGGGCGAATGGAAAGGACGCACAGCCAAAACTCCTCATGAAAGCCAGGAAAAGAAGAAAGAACAAAGGCAGAAGAGAAGCATAGGGAAGGACAAAGGGGGATTGAAACGTTCGGCTCTCCCGCTTCATCATTCTGAGCAAACGCCAAGGAGGTGCTACAGCTGGTTCTGCAGCGCCAAGTCTCTGTAGACGGCACTGAGGTTCCATCTCAGCCCGAGTAGATCTGAGTGCCAATCACACGCATGATCTCCTTCTGGACTTTGGGCTCCTGGGTGTTGATGTTAGCATCACCTACCTGGCCATCTTCATATCTAAGGAGACAGAGAGAGAGAGAGGTTTCTCAGGTATAGCTAGAAGAAAAAGCACAATGAGACACACTGTTACAGAAAAATAATCAACAACATGCTGTGGTAGGAAGAAGCATTAATCACCTCAGAGTTTATTGTCCATGCACGAATAGCACATCGAAAGTGGTGGCCTGGTTGTAAAGGTGCTGGATTACTGATCCATAGGTTGGGGGTTCAAGCCCCACCCTCAAAAGTTTGTCACTGTCTCCCCAGTGCAGCTAACTGGGTTATCAAAGGCCGGCCGTGTCTCACTGTCTATGGTGTGAGGTTCATGTAAAAGAACCATTGCTGACTTTCGACAAAAGTAGCTGCATAGCCGTCAGTGTGTTTCTACCCTGCAATGGTCTGGCGAGCTGTCCAGGGTGTACTGAATAAAAACAATTTTTATTTATGGATGAAGATCTGTAACGGGTGTGTATCACCTCCCACCCAGCTTACAACTAAATTCCCAAACTAACAGCCAAACTAACAGACTAACAGACTCAAGAACAGCTTCTACCCACAAGCTGTTAAATGTGTAAACCCACCACCACCACCACCACCACCATCACACACACTAACTGAATGATCATCATTTAGACCATCTTCCTGGACAGCGCAATACTGTACTACTCTTCCAAGTGCAAAACTCATGTTTATGTACGATACCCATGTTTCAAGCAGGTCCCAAACATCATATAACATTACAGCACCATGCACCTTATAATTAAAAACCTCTTACCTGGTGTATATTATCCATCACTGACATATCATTCATCATTCTGTGTATGTGTGTGTAATTGTGTGTATATGTGGATAGATATATAGATGTATATAGGATATACTATACTAATATATAATAGTAAATAATAAATAGTAATAATAAAAGGGATCTACTAAGGTGTACATGTGCATATACCTACACACACATATGTACATATACCTACACGTGCGCACACACACACACACACACACACACACAATCTATCTATCTACGTCTACATCCAATCATGAGGAATGGACCTCGATCCCTGAAGCTTGAATGATGCTCATACAAGGATTGTCATGGCTTTGATCACAATATTCTACCGTATGGTTGGCCCAGGCCAAATACGGACTCACTCACACCTACGGGCAATTTGAAACTGCCAATTAACCTATGGGGGTTCGATTCCCACTCTCCACAAGGTTGTCACTGTCCTCCCCAGTGCAGCTAACTGGGTTATCAAAGGCTGGCCATGTCTATCACTGTCTATGGTGTGAGGCATGTTAAAGAACCATTGCTGACTTTCGACAAGAGTAGGCTGCAAAGCCGTCGGCATGTTTCCGCCCTGCGATGGCTTAGCGAGCTGTCCAAGGTGACTCTGCCCTCGCCCGAAGTTGGCTGGGATGGACGCCAGCCTCTCCGCAACCCTAATTCGGATTAAGCGGTTACAGAAAATGAACTGAACTGAACAATTAACCTATTGTGCATGTTTTTTTGAATATGGGAGGAAACCGGAGTACCTGGAGGAAACCCACGCAAGCACGGGGAGAACATGCAAACTCTACACAGAAGCCTTCTTGCTGTGAGGCAGATGTACTAACCACTATGCTACCCCACACACACACACACACACACTGATGAAGGGAATCATATAGGAATTGATGAAGGTAAAAATGGAGAGATGCAAGGATGAATGGATAGGGTTAGATGAGTGAATCAATTCAAAGATAGATGGAGGGATGTATTGATGGATGGATGGATGGATAAATATATGGAAGAATGGAGGGATAGAGAGAGGGATAGATGGACATAGGTTTGAGGGATCGAGGGATGGATGCATGAATCGATTGTCATATGGATTGAGAGATAGTTTAGTGAATGGGTGGGTGGGTGGATAGAGACAGTGGTTACTCACTTTACGAAATTAATTTGTTCCAGAGCCTTTTTCTTAACCTGGATTTTTCGTAACTTGAACTGAATTTTACATGTAAAACGTGTGATTCGTTCCAAGGCCCCCAATACTACCCCCTAAACCCTTTAAAAATGATAAAAGTATACCTTTTCAGACCTCCTTCTGCTTCAATATCGTACCGATGGTAGGCCATATTCCTTTGCGATATGACTCAACCGCATGCCACGAGCCCACTTCTTCTTTTCGCTCGCACCGGAAATCACACGTGTGTGTGTGTGCACGTGTGTGTGTGTGCGTGTGCATGTGTTTGTGTGCAAGCATGTGTTGACCATGTCTTCTTAGCAGAGTTATAATCTTACAAATGTTTAATGGAAGGTTAAAAGCCTGAGTCAAAAAATAAAGCAATGAGCACACTCAAAAAACTCATGAAACAACAGTAACTCTGTCCTTTACACGAAAAGCATTATGGGAGATGCAGCTCCATAATAGCCAATGGAAGGGAGCTGCGTCATCCCTCCTAGCCAATAGGAGGCCACCGGGGCAAGATATATCTCGTGCATTGTTTGAATGTTTCAATGGCTCGTTTTAATGTTTGAATGGAGCGTTTGAATGTTGGAATGGCGTGTTTGGCGCTTTCATAAGGAGAAATTGTTTCATATACAGAGACAAAAAATTTTGGAAAATGTTTTTCGTAACCTGGATTTTTCGTTTGCTGGGACTATCGTAAGGTGAGGTACCACTGTATATAGATAAATGGGTGAATGAAGGGAGAGATGATGGGTGGGTGGATGAATGCATGGGTAGAGAGGAATGGATGGGCAGAGGGATGATTTGATGGCTGCATGGATCAATCGAAAGAGGGATGTATGAGTGGATTGACAAACAGCAATATTTATCTATACAGTATTGATCCTGAGATTGTACTAAATATGTAACACAAGTGGGGGTTTTTGTCCCTTTTGTAAGATAAAAAATAATCTGGGTCAATAAAAAGCAAAATAAATAGAGCTGGTAGTAAAAATGTTGTTTAGATAAGTGCATGTTCCCAGGGTGGAGTACCGGCCATTTCCAGGACCAGAGCTGGGAATGTGAGCCACAGATATGGATGGAGTCATGCTTGGTCAAACAGTGCCCCCTAGTGGAGGTGAGCTTAAATTGAATGAACATATTCACAGAAAATCTTGAACTCCAACCTCTCTCTCTCTCTCTCTCTCTCTCTCTCTCTCTCCAAGCACAATCACTCAATTCAGTAAACTGTTTTACACCCACACAGATACTTACACGAAAAAGAAGCGTGTGCAGACGTGGTCTGATACAGGACAGACCCAGATGTTTCCATGTTTCTGGAGGTCCTTGGATGTGATCACTGTGACAGATAACATTAAATTAAAAACATTTTAACCAAACTGATTAATCCCACTATTAGGGTTGCAGGGGTGGAGCCTATCTCAACTGACACTGAGCGAAGGCAGATACACCCTAAACAGCTCACCAGAGCCAATACCCACTCAACTATTCCCACTCACAGTTAGCCAAATATACATGTCTTTGGACTGCTGGAGGAAACCAGAGTACCCAGAAGAAACCCATACAAGCATGAGGCGAACATACAAACTCCATCCAGAAACATTCTAGGCTAAGATTTGAACCCAGGACCTTCTTGCTGTGGGGTGAACGTGCGAACAACTATGCCACCATGCCTCACCTTTATAAATCCTAAAACCTTTAATTACAAAATAACCAGATGAAGCAAATAAGCCAATGTTCACTGAGTAACTTTTTTAGATTTTATGCTTACCATGTAAGTCCAAATAGAAACGAGTTTTCATAATTTATTTTTAGGACCACAGATGAAACCCAGTAATATTTATTGCACCTGCAGAATAATGTGCAGGTCGGACACTATCTTCAGTACAGGGGAATAACTCACCTCCTGCACTAGTTTACACTAACATCTATCAAACACTTAGAGACCGAGACTTACAAGAAACATACTAAACACTGCAGTCTCGGGTTTCCTTTCCAATAAAAATATATATTGTTTTTCATCCCACCAACACTAATTTATATATAGAACAACAACCTTCATTGAAACATTTTTAGAATCCTGCCAAGCTAGGGGAGATTTCGATTACTTGCCTTCACAAAGTGCAATGCAGTTCAGATTCCGACTCTGGAGGAATCGTGACTGAATTGGGCGACTCTGCAAAGAAAATAAAGATTTTTAAAGGTCGCTGTGCAAAGTAGGTCCAATACCCAACATGGCTAATGTAGCAAATCAGCCCTACACAGGAATTTGTTTTAATTACCAATGTAATCTTGGAATCTGCTCTATAGTAAGTAGAAGTGACCAAATTTTTCAGGATTGCTTGGGGTTTGACCTTTCAAGGTCACTCAAGGTCAAATGTAATTGTCTCATTCGATAGTTCCCATATGGTTTTCTGTTTGCCTTTCATAGAAAATGCATTTCTATCAACACTTAACTTTCTCCTTTCAAGGTCACCCAAGGTCACAGGTAATTATCTCGTTACACTGTATTCATATACAGTGATCCCTGGCTACCGTGCTTCAGTTCCTGCTGCTTCAGTGCATAGCAGGTTTTTAAAAAATATTCATCAAAAAAATTTTAAAAAGGAAATTAAGGAAAAATAGGGGAAAAGTTAAGGAAAATGCCACAAAACAAGGCCAACTATGCTAAAAAACAAAAAACAAAAAAAACCACAAAAAATCCAACTCAAAACCCCACAACAAAACTACTTACATTTTTATGTGAGGTGTGCATCTGAGTGCGTGCACGAGCGTCTGTATGTGTGTGTATTTATATTTTATTTTCATCTTATGCATTATTTTTTAATGTCTAATTGTTATTATACGCATTCATACCATTGAATATGTATTTACTGATATTATATACACATATACATGTGGGAAGTGGTGGCCTGGTGGTAAAGGGTGCCGGATCGCTGATACTAAGGTTGGGGGTTTGAGTCCCACTCTCCACAAGGTTGTCACTGTCCTTCCAGTGCAGTTAACTGGGTTATCAAAGGCCGGCCATGTCTCACTGTCTATGGTGAGAGGTTCATGTAAAAGAACCATTGCTGACTTTCATAAAGAGTAGCTGCAAAGCCGTCAGTATGTTTCCACCCCTTACTAAAGGGCCGTGTCAGGAAAGGCATCCAACGTATAAACCTGTGCAAATCAAACGTGCGAATCAAATGATTCACTGTGGCAACCCCTGAAAAAGGGAAAAATCCAAATAGAAAAGAAGAAGAGATACACATATACATGTACATATATGTCAGTCATGGGGGTTCAACCCTACTTTGCGTAAATCGGTGGTCACAGGGGGGATGTCTCGGTCCCCATTAATCGCAGAAAGTGAGGGATCCGTGTAGTTTCATATTAGTGTTCCATAGTAACATCAAGTCTACCAGCACTCATTCAGAAGTTATAAGTACTTTATCTCCAAATTCCGTGACCTTCATGTGACCTTCACTTTTGCCCTTGACATTCCGAAATCAAGTCATCACTGGGACCCAGGTGGGGTACTGTTGCCACCAAGTTTGGTGAACATCCTTACACAGGTGTGGTCAGCATAGTGTTCACAAACAAACCAACAAACACAAAGACATACAGATGGAAAGTTAACAGCAAAGCCATTGGTAAATTGGCATAGATATTTCTCAAGATTTGCAAAGTTACATTATTTTCGAGTTCTCGTTTGTTGAACCAATTAAAACCATGAGTATGCGCAACTGTTGAGACAGGGCCCACCTTAATGAGATGCAAACTGACCTTATTGCATCAAGTTCCTGAAGATCCTGGAGGTCTTACCTGTGGGATTGTGTTCATACGGTTATACCGCTGTACCAGTTCATCTTTAGTTGGCATACGGTGTTGTCCTTTACCCATTCCTACATAAACACACACACACACACACACACAACTGAGCTTGAATATCCAGTGTTTTTATATGGCCTTTCCATTGAAGCCCATGCATCACATCATGAAGCACGGATGACAGTATGGTTAATGATGGAGATCGTATAGCCAATCACAGGAAGCATTATTATGCACATGGCACCAACTAGAATAAAAAGGTCTATATTTCATCAGATTTGAGTGTTTTAAGTCATACAGTCTTATCAATTATATTTAAAATTGTTTGCAAACTACATACATTTTGCAAATTACAAATATTTACACCATATTTCTCTCTTACCCCAAATACTTTAAATCATATTAGACATGATTTCAGCTTCTTTAGCTTTAGTATAATGTTAGCATAAGACTTTATCTCACATCTGACTTGTATTTGAAGGTTAAACACATGAACCTGTCGACTGTATAAAATATGGACATCATGGTTCGATTTCGTCTCATTATATAAACAAAGCAATACCTCCATCATGTTGCCTGTTTGAGCATGGACAGTAAATTTGCAAGGTGATGTCACGAGTTTGTTAATTCAAGCCCCTTCTCTGGTACAAATGATCAGACTAAAGGTCATATTCTCAAATTTGTGTTCATATATCTTATGAATAAAAAGATATAAATTATTCAGCTGGAGATAATCCATTAATTCAACTGAAGGAGTCAAAAAAAGAACATTTATCTCTTGGACACAAATTTGAAGCTCACCAACAAATTAACTGTGATTTCAGGAGAAGCAGGTGCCGGGTTTAACAGAGCCCTAGTTAGAAAATCCATTTAAAGTTTGGGTGTGTAGTAAGAGTTCACATACAAACATATGACTTTTGTGCAAAGTCTGATAGGTAGTTGGCAAGATGTTATCAGTAATGAAAGATTACAGCTAGTCTGATAATTTGTTGGTCTCCTAATCTGTTGACATCCAAATGTTTTCAATATATAAATGGCTAAGAATTTAGATTAGTTTATGTGTGCAGAAATGGTTAAAAAAAATAAATGGAGATTTGTCATATCACACTTCCAAAAAAAATGTCCCATCTCATAATGTTAAAGAATCTTTTCGAAGTATTTTTTGCCTTTAAGAAATTTAATTCATTTATTCATTCATTTTCTGAGCCGCATAATCCTAATTTGGGTCGCAGGGAGGCTGGCACCCATACCAGCTGACTCCGGGCGAGGGCAGAGTACACCCTGGACAGCTCGCGAGGCCATCGCAGGGCAGAAACATGCTGATGGCTATGCAGCCACTCTCGTCGAATGTCAGCAATGGTTCTTTTACAGCCTCACACCATAGACAGCGAGAGACATGGTCTGTCTTTGATAACCCAGTTAGTAACCCAGCACTGAGGGGGACCCAATCTGTTGAGAGTGGGTTTAAACCCCCAACCTTAGGATCAGTGATACAGCACCGTCGCACCAGGCTACCACTGGCAAAGGGTAATATTGATTTAAAAATTAATTTATGCTAAAACATTACGTACATGGAAAGCTCGCTGTTTGTGCTCACTGTTTGGATCATATATTGGTCAGCCAGCAGGGCTGCTTGACCTGTGACGATGTCCATGTTTATACATTTGACTCATGAAACAAATAGTAATAACAGTAAAAATAATACGACTGATAAACTTCAACCATGGATACAATGGGTGGAAATGTTATGATATTAAGTTTGGGAATAACACACCTATGAGCATTGGCACCGAAAGCACATGATGAGAAAAACGTGAGCATGACAGAGACGCATGGTGCCATGACATGATTCCAACGAAAAGGCCTACCTGAATATCCAAAAGATATGCTGGAGATGGGGCTGAGATAGATGCCCTTCCCATAGGCTGCCCCATGCAGCTTGGGTTGAAGAGAGGAAGATCAGCTGATATTAGTCTAACTGCTAAGAATGTTTGTCATGCTTCAACTGAGGTACTTGTCAACCTTGAGTTTACCTGATAAACTAAATCTAAAACATCTAGACTAATATGCTACAAACTGATCAAATTAGCTTTATTTTATTAGCTTTACTTCAAATTACTCTCTACATTTGTTAGGAATACAGTATATGGACAAATGTGTGCAGATATCTGACCTTCAAACATATATATGCTGTTCTTCCCCATGCTTAGACTCTTCCCCAGAACATTTAATACACTGGTATGCCAAAGCATTACACACTTCTTTCACTTGAACAACGGTGCCCATACCTATTCCAGCACGACAATGCACCTATGCACAAAGCACGGCCCATGAAGACATGGTTTCTCAAATTTGAATTGGAAGAGTATGATAGTCTTGCCTAGAACCCCGACCTCTTAAACCCTCAACAGCTTTGGGATGCATTGCAAAGCAATCATTGCTGGCTGGCCCATACAAATATTTTTGTGGCTGAACAAACGCACATCCCTTAAGCAGAGGACCCCGTGCCTTCCCTGCTCTGCCACACCAATTCCAAGTCATGAAGAACTGCTAATTAGTTAAGGCAGGCATGTTGGAAATAAGGAAAACAGCAAAATGTGAAAGTTGGGAGGTCCTCCAGGGCCAGGTTTGGGAATCTTGCCCGATAGTCATGCTCGGAAGTTTAGCGGAATCTAGTGCTTTCACAGAAGCCGAGAAGTTATTAAAACAGCAAAAGGAAAAACAATCTGCGATGGGATATTCAGAAAAGCATAAGTGGTTGTGATGGTCAAGTATCCCATCTAACAAGTATTCACTTCATTACAACTAGAAGGATGAATGCACTTTTCTCTTGCATGTCTATTAATTTAGATTATTTAATTTTAATTTAAGTAATCTGAAATGATCCTTTTTCAGGGTTGCTGTAAATTTGGAGTTAGGAGCCAATAGTGGAACATATAAATATCTTGTGAGCAGAAGATCAGACCATCACATTTTGAATTGATTGGCTTGCATATTAAATTTCTGATCATTGTTTAAAAACATCTATGATGTGGATATTGATCTAAGGCAGTGGTCACTAACACTGCTCCTGGAGCTCAACCTTTCCGCAGGTTTTATCTCCGACCAAAATCTTAAACCTCATCAGACAATGATTAGGTACTGAGGTGGGCATGATTAGGGCTGGAGCTAAAGCGGTGGTGCCAAAACCTATTCCTGGAGATCTACTTCCCTGAGGACTTTGGCTATATATACATACAAGGATCTCTCACTTTCCACGGTTATTGTGGACCGAGACCCCCCCCCCCCCACAACGAACGCCGATTTCCGTGAAGTAGGATCGACCCCCCTGACTGACATATACGTACGTACATGTATATGTGTATATAACATCAATATGTTTGCTTATATTATAATGCTTCTAATAACATTAAACATTCAAAAATAATGCATAAAATGTAAATAAAATATAAATACACACACATACAGACGCACGCAAACTCAGATGGGCATCTCAGATAAAAATGTAAGTAGTTTTGTTGGGGGGTTTTGGGTTGTTTTTTTGCGTAATTGCATTTGCCTTAACTTTTCCCGTATTTTTTTAATAATATTTTTGAAAAGCCCATGATGCATTGAAGCTGCAAAAACTGAAGTACAAAGTAGCGAGGGATCACTGTAGTCATCACCTTAAGTCTTCATTTCAAAGTCTTAAGTCTTGATTAGGTGATTAGATGGTCAGCTGGACATGATTGTGATTGTTGCTAAAGTCTTCAAGCAGTCTGTGATGAGGTAGAGCTCCAGGAACAGTGTTGAACACCATTGATATAAGATTTTTAGGGAGGTACATCTCCAGGAACAGGGTTGGTGAACACTGCTCTAAAGGAAATGAAATGCTTGGACAGGCATCCAATACAGGGTGATTTCTCAACTTATTCCATGGTTTCTAGAGGGAATCTGGATCTATGGTGACCATGATGAGAACAAAGTTATTACTCACAAGAATGGGATGGTTGTAAAAAGGAAAGGTTTTATTGACAATAACTAGCATTTTTATGATTTGATTTATGACTGGGAGATTAATCCAAAGCATGAACATCCACAAGTGTTGGTGTGGAATCGTTGCAAGATCTCTTATGACCTGAAACAATCCAAGACCATTTGCTAGTATCAAAGTGCACTTGACTGCACTGGATCTGAAAGGTACATACCTGCAATTTGGTATAGGAGGCATTGACAAGTCCATTTCGTAGAACAGAGTGCCAGTTCTCGATATGAGAACCACTAGAATGGTACGGGGGGAGACATTAGCATAATATATTCTGGTTAGCACAAAGTTGGGAAGCAATTTCAGCCCAATAGTAACTTCAGTACAGTAAAAATTAAGCTTTGTTGCTTACTGAAATGCAAAAGTGCTGCCATAGAGTTTCTTGGCTGTCCGAAACCGAGCTTCTTTTGCAGGTGGACTGCTCAGGAGCAAGAACTGGTGTGATGTGTGCATAAACTTCAGCTGCTGCATAAACAGAAATGTTTCCCAGACTCAGCAGGTAATAAAAGAAGGAAATAATATACAAGGGTACAACTTAAAGAACGATCAATGAATCAACTGACACTGGTAGTCAATTTTATTTATGCTAGGGTAGTAAAGGATTAGCATACCCTACTCAGAGGCAGTTTGACGATATGGGATCTATTACTGGATATTATCCTGCAGAAGATACAATCCAAATAACAAGGAGAATTTGAGAGAAAGACTAGCATGCGTATAAGATTATGAAACCATGTATAGAAAACTACAGAATGTACACAAAAATGTTTATGTCTCTTACCACTGAAGAAGCGGATGAGCCAGGGGATCAAGTTTATCCATCTGTTTCTTTATTTCAAGATATGAGCCCTGTTATGATACACAGTGTGTTAGCAATTGCGAAAAAAACCAAACAAACAAAAAAAACAAAACAAAAAAAAAATGTTTTTAATTAAATTTTCCCTGTGAAATTACTTGTATCCAGTTCCCACCTAACAAACATGTGACCACCACCAACCAGGAAGGGGCAAGAGCAAGCATGTGCTTCTTCTGAGACATGTGATGCTTGACTCCAGCATTTGCTGTGCATGCATATTTACAGCAGTGTAAAGTGCTTGCCTCCATCTTGTATGCATGAACCCATGAGACACCCATGAGGTACCCCCCTCCCCTAAGAGCTCAGACAATTAAATCCCATAGTCCCCTGCACAAGGATGCATTAGCCTGGATTCGAACTCATAATCTTAAACATGATAGCAGTGCACCTCGTTGATGCACAGACCTCGTTCTTTATTGTACAGTTACACCAAAGGCAAAATTCTTTTTAATAGATGGACACTAATGTCATCCCTTATAGCATAGTACTACCAAAGACACGCTCAGACACCATTCCTAGTAAAGTATCTACTCCATACCATAAGCACACTTCATTATAATACAGTACAAACAGAAATACACCCATTCACTATTAATACTACAGCAACACCAAAAATACAAAAATACTCCCTCTCCACATATAACAGATTTAACACTAATGAGCTGAGGGCAGACAATGGTAAAGGTGCTGGATCACTGATCCTAAGGTAGGGGATTTAAGCCCCACGCTCCACTGGTTGTCACTGTCCCCCCAGTGCTGGGTTACTAACTGGGTTATCAAAGGCCGGCCATGTCTCTCACTGTCTATGGTGTGAGGCTGTAAAAGAACCATTGCTAACTTTTGACAAGAGTAGCTGCAAAGCCGTCAGTGTGTTTCTGCCCTGAGTTGGCTTCGCGAGCTGTCTAGGGTGTAGTCTGCCCTCACCCAGAGTCGGCTGGGATGGGTGCCAGCCTCCCGGCGACCCTAATTAGGATTAAGCGATTACAGAAAATGAACGATGAGCTGAGGGCAGCACAAAAGCATAATGGTTAGCACGTGTTCCTCATAGCAAGAAAGTCCTGAGTTTGAATTCCTGGCTTGAGGGTTTCTGTGTGGAATTTGCACATTCTATGTCTGCATGAGTTTCCTCAGGGTACTCCAGTTGTCTTCGGCAATACAAAGACATGCACACTAGGCTAACTGGATGTTCCAGCCAACTGCCTCCAGGTGTGAGTATAAGTGTAAATAATTTTGCATGTGTTGACCCTGCAATGATCTGATGAACTGTTTAAGGTATATCTGCCGTTGCCCAGTGTTGGCTGAGATAGTCTTAAGCGTATGAGTGAGTGAATAAGTGATTATTATTACTATTCACATAAAAACAAAACCATACCTGGGTCATTTCTCGTATAGACATAACACTGTCTAACGCCTTCTGCAGTCTCTCATAATTTTTCTTCTGTGGCCCACCGTCCATTAAAAACACAAGGAACACATACAGAAGGAGTCAATAATGCTTAAAGCACATACATTGACTAAACTATTGTATAATCGACATCGAACATAATTTATGCATAAAATAATTTTGAAAAAAGAAACTATCACTGGCAGGACCATAAAACAAGCTGGTTGTATATAAAATTTAGTAGATTTAAGAAAGGTATGTCATTTCTTGCAATGAATTGTATCTGTTGGCTGACTCAATCAGTGTTGCACAGGATAACATGGTCACCTTGGGGTTAAAGGCAAGGGTTTTGGGGTCATTGGGGTCCACTACTGAAGGATATGGTTCAAAGATGATGCTCTTCCTGGGAGACTCCAGAGCAGCTCTGCACATGGCAACTAGAAGATCCACAACCTGCAGAACAACAACACACACACGCACGCACGCACGCATGCATGCACACACACACACACACACACACACACACACACACACACACGTGCATGGGAACTTAATGTGCTCTAAGCAACAATCCATTTGTGAAAGCTGAGATCATTAGAAGGTGGTGTAGTGGTTAGCATGTTCGCCTCACTTCAAAAAGGTTCTGGATTTGGGTCCTATACTCATTTAGGGCGATTCTGTTTGGATTTTGCATGACCAATCCCATGCTTGCATGGGTTTCCTCCCAGGAGTCTGGTTTCCACAAGCTTGCATATTAGGCTACAGTAATTGTTTGTTTCAAAGGCATAAATGTTATTGTGAATGGTTATATGAGTGTGTTGTCCCAGTGATAGTTTAGGAGCTGTTCAGGGAGTACTCCATCTTCACCCGGTGTCGCCTGAGATAGGCTACAATCATCCCATGACTCTAATAGTAGGATTAAGTGGCTCCACAAATCATTTCTTTTTATTTCACAGCAGATGTGACAGATGGAAGAAGTTATTGCTGCCAGTCAAATGTTTTTCTGAATCCATGTTTATTGTCACTGTCACGACTACCTCATGAAACGCCTACACACTTTAAAGCATTTTCTGCCTTCGGATCAGCCGTCCTGCCCACACACACCTGCCGATAATTACGCTGTGTTTAGCGGTGACCATAAGCACGTCTGTGGTCTAATGTTTATTGCAGAGTCTTGCTGTGAGGTGGGTAGTACACGTCTGAGCTGGGATAGTTCATGTTGTTGTTTTCGTTTGCAACATTTTCAGCACTTCAGGTACTTTTTGTCTTCCCGCTTCATTGTTTTTTACATTGTTTACTGTAATAAATGCATTCCCAACAGTGTCATCAAGAAGAGAATGGATTCACTTTAAAGTCCGATTTCGTCTCAAAAAGTTTGTTGTGTTCTGGTTACTGACATGCCATAGAACCTTCATTCTACTCCCAGATTTATGTAACGCTGCCTTGCGACTCATCATAAACATCTCATCTCATTTCATCTCATCTCATCATCTTCTGCTTGGTCTGGGGTCAGGTCACATGAACAGCAGCTTAAGCAATGAGGTCCAGATGTCCTTCACCCCAGCCATTTCCTCCATCTCTTCCTGGGGGGACACTAAGGTATTCCCAGACCAGTAAGACATAGTCCCGGCAGTGTGTTCTGGATCAACCCTGGGGTCTCCTCCTGGCTGGACATGTCCGAAACACCACACTAGAAAGTTTTTCAGGAGGCAATTCTTACCAGAAGCCTGAAGCACCCCAACTGGCACCTCACAATGTGTAAGGGCAGTGGTTCTACTCTGAGCTCCTCTTGGATGACCAAGATTCTCACCATATCACTAAGTGATCCTGTTATGTAGTGCATGCCCCCTTCATCAAAAGTGAATAGAGATATTTCAAAGAAAATGTGGCTTGACAGGAAGTGACCGAGATGATTGGCGTGTACCTCTGCTCCTGTCGCCACCTCTTCAGCCGCACCTGACATCACTCCCAAAGTGTAAAAAGAGAACACACACAGCTCTCTGGTGCAAACTGCAGGCTAAAACAAAGAGAACCACAGCTATCAAATAAAAAAATATAACCCCACACCTACTATTGTACAATAAACCGTTTACAGTAATAGGTGCAAGGTGGCTATACTGTACATGCGCCATGTGGTATGTGCCGAGTGAATACCTTGAGCATAGAGCCATTTTGAAAGACATGCTGCTCATCACACACCACACAGTACTCGTTCAGTGTCGGGATCCGCTGCTCAGAATACTTCATAATCTGAAAGAGGATGAGGATGGGGAAAAAAACATGTGGATTAAGGGCTCAGTGACTCACTCACACATTGTGCTGTTTATGCTTATGCAAGATTAATTATGTAACTCTTATGCTAATGTCACATTTTAGGTTTGGGTCTTAAAGGAGCAGTCCACAAACTTTAAAAGATTTAAAATATGCATATGTAAGCAAATTCTGTTTTACTCTAAGTTTGGCCAGAGCTATATTGCAGTCACCGTCATTTGTCTGTTTGTCCACAAACAAAATCCTGACCACATTCATGCACTGATTTTCACCGAGCTTGTTGGGAACAATACCCTACCTGTATCCTAGATTCTTCTGGATTTTTGAATGACAAGGTCATGGGTAAAGCTCAGAGAAAGGTCACAAAGTATTGGAGATGAATATTTTTCATGTAAAAATTTAAACTGCTTACATCCCAGAAATGAAGTTAGATAAACCTCAGATGCATGAGGGACAGATTTGGTTAAGGCTCTGGTTTACTGCTCAAAATATTAGTGGATCAAGCCCCAGGAACCCCAAGCTGACACTTTTGACCGACCCCTTGAGCAAGGCCCTGAACCCTTTAATGCCCACTTATATAAAAATAATAACAATAAGTCACTCTGAATAAGGATGCGTGCCAAATGCTTTTTTAAGGCATTTCATTTGGTGTTTTTTTTTTCCTTTTCATTTTTTAACAAACAAGTCTTGCTGAGACAACAAAAACAACAACAACAACAACATCAGCAACCAGACCACCACCACCACCACCAACAACAACAATAACAATAATAATAATAATAATAATAATAATAATAATAATAACAACAACAACAACAACAACAACAACAACAATAATAATAATAATAATAATAATAATAATAATAATAACAATAATAATGTAAAATTGTCCTGAGAGTTCTATGTTCCAAAGTATGCATGGTAAGTTTCACATCACAAACACACAAATGAGAAACCTCTGAGCTATCTGCGATACTGGCACACATCATTGATGATTCCGACAGATTTCTGACACTTCATCAATGCTGTCACATGAATCATGCACATGTGCAGATGAACACAATGTAGGTTGAGTTGATTTGAAGTTAATTAACACATTAAAATAAATTAAATTAATTTAGTGCTTGTTGGAAAATGAAGTTAGTAAATTTACATGTGATGATTCATATTTATTTGCTGTTGAAAAGTGCATACCTGCACTAGGAAACCGTACTCCAGAGTGGGGATGTTCTTGCAGTGGCCGCCCGCCTGGGATGAGAAAAACAATTCAATCAGCTGCCGCGTGGTAATCTGCGCCGGGGCCCTGCCCGCCGGGACTGCCACAGTCTGATGGGTCAATGGAGACAAAGCATTATGGGAAAGAGTGCCAGCCAGCCAAGTTAGGCAGAGGCAGAGGAAGGGGAGGGGGGCAAGCTTCTGGAGAGCCTGGAGCGACTTTAAATCATCTGGTGTCACAATGACTTCATCATAATCGAATTTCTGCTGTGGCAAAAAAATTTCACTGGAACTTTTCAGGTTGGCAGCATAAAAATGTGGAGAACCATGAAGTATTTTGGTCAGTTTAAAAAAAAAAAAGAAATCCAGTATAATATGTAATACAGCTTGTAAAGGCAACTCATGTTAGCAAACCAAAAATGTGATAGCAATTCCAAAATACCCAAGTACGTACAAAACTAAAATTGTGGCAGTAACACTAGGAACATAAGCATAAGACACAAGCACAATAACATCACAACCCCTCCCAACAAAAAAAAATAAATAAATAAATAAAACCCAACAAACATACCGCAAATTCAGAACCTCAGTATTTCATATTTGTTGTGTGTTTTCATCTTCTTGTTTTGTTTATTTGGTTGTTTGTTTGTTTTCGGTTTTTTATATTTCAGTAGCTTCTAAATACCTTTTATTTCCAGATCTGATAATTAGCATAATAATACTAGTCAATCTGCAAACCCTAAATACTCATTCACTTACTCATTTGTCACATCACTTAATTTTAGTAAGGTCACATGGAGGCTGGAGCCTATCTCTGCCAACACAAGGTAAAGGTGGGGTACATTCTCGACAGTCCACCAGCCCATCACACAAGGCCAATGCACACAACCATTCGCATTTACACCCAGGGGCAAGTTGGAGCAGCCAAAAAAATTGAGTGGGCTCTGAATCCAAGAATTCATTGCCAACAGTGATGCTCCATTATTGCCTTTAAATAACAATAAAACATACAGTTGGAAAAACTGGCCTAATCTGCATATCTTTGGACTGTGGGGGAGACAAAGTACCCAGTGGAACCCACATAAGCATGGGAAGAACCTGTAAACTCCAACAGATACACCTAAACCTGGAACTCAAACCTGCTGTAAGGCAGATGTGCTAACCACAACGCAACAGGTACCACCTGCAATTTGGACAGTATAGCAAAAAGTATGCAGACAACTAACCATCACACTAAAATGTATGTTTTCTCCAAAACTGGTGCCACGGAATTTGAAGCATATAACGTTCTTGAATTCACTCCAACTACGAAGTTGGTAAATAATGATAATGCCCTGCGTCCAAAGGGATGGCAATGAAGATAAGGTTTATCAAAACTGAACTGGAAGAACTCAGGTGGTCTGTACCAACCTCAACCTTCAACCTCACTGAACACCAGCCACAAACAAATTCTTATTGCCTGATGTCAGTACTTAGTTCTTATATCTAAATGAGCACAAATTCCTACAGACATTCTATAAAAGACAGTGGAACGATTAAAGGGATCCCTCGCTACTTCGCACGTCAATTCATTTGACTTCAGTGAATCGCTTTTTTTTTTTTTTTTTTTTTTTTTAATATTCATTGAATTGAAAAATTAAGGAATTTGAGAAAGAATAAGGGGAAAAGTTAAGGAAAATGCCACAAAAACAAGGCCAATTATGCAAAAAACCCAAACAAAAAATTAACCCAAAACCTCCCATCAAAACTACAGTGGTACCTTACAAAATTAATCCATTCCAGAAGTGGTTTTGTAACCTGATTTTTTCATAAGTTGAGCCGCATTTTACATGTTAAAGGCCTGATTCGTTCCAAGGCCCCCAATACTACCGCCTAAACCCTTTAAAAATTATAAAAATATACCTTTTAAGGCCTCCTTCTGCTTCAATATCATACCGATGGGAGACGGGTTTGGCCATATTCCTTTGCGATATCACTCAACTGCATGCCACAAGCCCACTTCTTTGCACCGGAAATCACTTTCACCAGGAATCACACGCGCGTGTGTGTGTGTGTATGTGTGTGTGTGTGTGTGTGTGTGTGTGTGTGTGTGTGTGCGTATGTGTTTGTGTGTCCGCATGTGTGTGTGTGTGTGTGTGTGTGTGTGTGTGTGTGTATGTGTGTGTGCGCACACGCATGTGTGTGTGTGTGTGTGTGTGTGTGTGTGTGTGTGTGTGTGTGTGTGCGCGCGCGCATGTGTTGACCATGTCTCCTTAGGCAGAGTTATAATCTTACAAATGTTTATGCAAGCCTGAGCCAAAAAATAAAGTTGTAATGAGCACACTCGAAAAACTCACGAAACAACAGTAACTCTGTCCTTTACGTGTGTTAGAACTCCGTGACGAACAATGGGTCGAAGGCACACGAAAAGCATCATGGAATTATGGAGATGCAGCTCCATAATAGCCAATGGGAGAGGGAGGTGCGTGATGGGTGTTATGGAGATGCAGCTTCCTCGTAGCTAATGGGAGGCCAGCAGGGTGGGATGTTGGGAGATAGCCAATGGGAGAGAAACTCGCACATTGTTTGAATTTTTGAGATGACGCGTTTCGTAATGTGAATTTGTTTCGTATCCAGAGACGGAAATTTTAGGTAAATGCGTCTTGTAACCTGGATTTTTCATTTGTTGGGTCTTCCGTAAGGTGAGGTACCACTGTGCTTACATTTTTGTGAGGCGTGCATCTGCGTGCGTCTGTATGTGTGTGTTTTTATATTTTATTTACATCTTATGCATTATTTTCGAATGTTTAATTGTTATTATTAGCATTTATAATGTTGAATATGTATTTATTGATATTATATACACATAAATATGAACTCATACGTCAGTCGGGGGGGTGATCGTACTTAGCGGAATTCGGTGGTCAAGGGGGGATCTCGGTCCCAATTAATCGCAGAAAGTGAGGGATCCCTGCATATCTAAAACAGGATTCAGGGGAAAAAAACTTTTGCTTTTTGTTGTAACACATCATTTTGTATAATACAGTAAATAAAAGTGGTCTGTAAGATGTGAATGTATTCGAGAAAGGACTGCTATCTGCTACCTGGCTATTGGGGGGATAACTGAACAGCTCTCCCTTTGGGCTCTTCATGGTACAGGAGATGGATCGGTTCATAAGACGAGTCATTCTCAACTCAGGCACGTTCAGTTTACCCTTCAGTGCTGTGTCCTGGATGAGTGGGAAACTAGGAGATCTGAAGACAAAACAGAGCCACTGGATTTGATCAATTATCACGACATATCACATATGTGAGGCGCTCCATCGAATGTAGGCGCTTGTTGCAAGTGACGTATGGTGCTTGTGAGACAAAGAATGGCTTATCTGGACTACCAATCTTTCAAGTGAGCAAGTGAATGAAGGTTGAGTACTAAACAAGTATTCAACGTACACTTGCTCACTTGAAAGACCGGAAGTCCGAATAATCCGTACTTTGTCTGGCAAACACCATACGTCACTTGTTACAAGCGCCTACGTTCAGTGGAGCGCCTCACATATGTCTACTGTACAAAACTGGTGAAATTGGACTTTCAACATCTATAGCATTGTTTTTCAGTGTACTGACAAATGTCATGACAATAAATTCTATGCCACGCGGTATATGATCTGAGAAAGTGGCATCAGGCTGAGCTTTCCCAATACTACAGGCTATGCAAGCTATCTGTGGGGTCATGAATCCACTAAATCATAGAAATCAGCAATATAAAGTTGTAACACGATCATGAAATTATAAACGCTCGCTTTAATTTATTAATTCATTTTCTGAACTGTTTAATCCTAATTAGGGTTGCGGGGAGGCCGGCGCCCATCTAAGCCGATTCTGGGCGATGGCAGAGTACACCCTGGACAGCTCGCCACGCCATTGCATGTCAGAAACACGCTGACGACTATGTAGCTACTCTTGATGAAAGTTAACAATGGTTTTTTTTACAGCATCCCACCATAGACAGTGAGAGACACGTCTAGCCTTTGATAACCCAGTTACCTGCACTAGGGGGACAGTGGCAACCCGCTGAGAGTGAGGCTTGAACTCTCAACCTTAGGATCAGTGATCCAGCACCTTATCACCAGGCCATCATTGCCCCCACTTTAATTTATGTCAAGTTATATAATAGTACATGACTCTTACAGATATGGGTTTGAGTCTCATTCCTGGTTCTCTACTTGACAGCATTCACACATTGAAAAAATACTTTGCTATAAAATAAAGATTAAAGGGTTAGATTCGTAATAGAAGGAGGTGCAAACGTCTTACTGTCTCCATTGTTTACTTTCACATAGCATTTCCATTGGCAAAAGTACTACTTTCTATCTAATTTATATTATATACATGCATGAAGCATGACATAATATAGAGTAGTCTAATATGAATACAGCCATTCATAATAATTCGGCTGTCTTTTTGTTTTGCTTGCATTATAGCCCTCTTTATTAAAGTGTTAATACCGTTTAGCTCCATATCTGTTACTTAGCATAACAATGTGAGTCAAACTACCATATTTTTTGGACCATAAGGTGCATTTAAAGTCTTTAATCTTCATAAAATTTGACGGTGCGCCTTATAATCTAGTGCGCCTTGTGTTTTGGACAAACCGTGCGATCACTGACACCGTCAAAACCCAAGTGAGGCAAATTAATTCAAAGTTGACCATCATTCTGGTGGATTAATCAAAGAACTCCAGGTGCTAGATATTGGTTTCAACAGATCATAAGTTAGAGTGATCCCGGCTTTATGTCCAAATCCCGGCATTACTGCTATCATAGTCAGGTGACTCGCTGAGTAATACGTGAGTAGTTTTTCCACCTAATCTCCGTCTCTACCCTCAGGACACTCAGCTGGCATAATCAGAGTCTCACATTCATCATCGGGATAAAGCACTGCTTCAGGTGTCCTCCTGAGACCTAGGATTAACCTTCTTGAATTTAAAGTTACACTTTAAAGATACAGCTCCTTAAGAGTAATGACCTCCTTTCTGTAATGAAGACAATACTCACACTGTGAATGGGTGTTGCCATGTTTGTTACTGTGAATGCGCTGTGTCTTTAAGGGGGTGTGGCTGAGAGAAGTTTAGGTCATGACCCAGAAGACTTCTAATCTCCATCTCTATTGATCTGACTCCATGCGTAAGGAAATAATAGATAAAAAAATATATTATAATATAATATAATAATAAAAATAATAATAGAGGGATCCGTGCTTTATGTCCGACTCGCACAACTGTAAAGCTCAGACACTGAAGATGATGAAATTGATGGATTTGAGGAAGAGAAATGAACTGAAAAAGTGAGTTTATTGTGGTATATTGTTACAACTGAACAATGTTGAGAGTGACTATGGGAGTTGAATGAAGTTTGACTTATCTGACTTTTGTTTTTCTTAATGCGCCTTATAATCCGATGCGCCTTATGGCCCAGCAAATTCAGTGCAAGCCGTTCAAATTTCAAATGTTGGTTTGACTGAATTGAAAGTGTGCTGTTTTATATTGTATTTGTATACAAAATGAAATTCATGAGGAGAAATACTCAGTAAATCACATACCAGACAAAAAAAAAATTGTATAAACAATTGTCATACTTGGGGATAGGAGAAAAGATGCTGAGTCCTGCACGGAATTTCTTTATGGTTCCTCCAGCCTTGAACCAGCTGTGTCTCTTCTCTTGCTGAACTTTCAGGAACTCATTACTCAGGTGTTTCCACTGCTGTGAGATGAAAGTGCTCAGGATCCTGAAGAGAAAGTTACACAAAGTTGAAATGTAAAATCTAACAAGTGCACAGTGTAGCCATGATAATATTTAATAATGAAATAAAATGTACATTCTCATATTTTCTTTTAATTCTACTTTAATTTATATTTTAAATTTTATGTTATTATTTAGAATAAACTTGTGGATAAAAGTGGATTCAGAAAATTATTAGGCGTATTTTTTACTACGGAAGCCCAAGGTGGATGTTCATGTTCCCTGTTGGTTTACTTAAGATAATGAGATAAGTGTTTGGTTTTCACGGATAATATATAATTCCTGAGAAAACAAGTTCATTTCATTTTGTCTTTCTGTGATGTCAATTTAGTTATAGGAAGCCATACATTCATTTCAGTCTGTATCAGGATTGGATTGAAGAGAAATATGATGTGGTGAACTATGCACCTGCTCTTCTGATATGATGTTGCCTATTTTTCTAATCCGTCATATTTTGTTATTTTTAGATCTCATATTATTCTCACCCAATTATCTCAAGAACACGGAGTGGACAGAAAGTGAATGAATGAGTGTCCCCTTAGGGCTTATGACAAAAATGCTAAGTACTGTAATCTTATTTGGTTTTACAATGTATTTTATCCAAACTTTAAACAATACTGGATTATTTTCACACATGTGACATTACTGGGCAATTTCAGCTTTCTAATTATTTAAAAATACAGGGATCCCTCACTTTTCGCGATTAATTGGGACTGGGATTACCCCCCCCCCCCCCCGCAACCACCGAATTCTGTGAAATAGAATCAAACCCCCCCACCCTAACTGACGTATACGTACATGTTTCTGTGTAATAATATCAATAAATACATATTCAATGCTATAAATTCTTATAATAACAATTCAACATTCAAAAATAATGCATAAGATGTAAATAAAACATAAATACACACACATACAGACGCGCGTGTGCACACGCACACAAATGCGTGTGCACGCACTCAGATGCACACCTCACAAAAATATAACTACAGTAAAACCTCCGCTGACGAACGCTTAAGCTCAAGAACTTTTCGCCTCAAGAACATTAAATTTGCGAGCATATAGTCTCTGCTGACGAACTAGTTTTCGGCGGACGAATCAAACCACGCGGTCGAACAGCGCCACGGTAGCGGCCACGCGAAGCTGACGCACGCTCACGGCGTCACAGTTCGTCACCCCCTTTCTTTGAGTGCGGAAGTGGTTTGTGTTTGCTGGACATTTTGGACCATATTGAGTGTACTTTTGCTATTATGGGACCGAAAAAGACCCCACCACAGGCGGAGATAATTGAAAAACACGAACGAGGTGTGCGTTTGTGTGACTTAGCGTCCCAGTACCAGTACGCTAAGTCTACCATTGCTCCCATCCTTAAGAACAAGGAAGCTATTAAGGGTGCGTGTGTGGCTAAGGGTGTTTCCAAACAGTAGGCGTTTCCAAACACTCCTTCCAAACAGTAAGTCCCTCCCTCCCTCCCTCCTCCCACTCCATTCCATCAAGCCATCAACTACCATCACAAAGGTAAATAAAACGACTTTATTATACAGTACAGTTTATTTCTTTAATTACAATACAATAGCACATTTATTATACATAAAATAAGGTATATTTTTGTGTAGTTTTAAGGCTTATTTAGTAGAAAATTATGTTTTATGGGGACCTGGGAACGGATTACTCTCATTTTAATGGTTTCTTATGGGAAATAAATGTTCGGAAGACGAACTTTTCGCCTTACACACACTTTCTGGGAACCAATTATGTTCGTGAGCAGAGGTATCACTGTACTGTAGTTTTGATGGGAGGTTTTGGGTTGTTTTTTGTTTTTGTTTGGGAGGGTTGTTTTTTTTTTGCATAATTGGCCTTGTCTATTTTCCCTTAATTTCCTTATTTTTTTAATTCAATGAATATTTAAAAAAAAAACACAATGCACTTTGAAGCCACATAAATTGAAGCGCGAAGTAGCGAGGGATCCCTGTATACAGAACTTCATTTGGTCATTAATTTTTTGACCTGCTTAATTCTAATTAGGGTCGCTGGTGCCCATCTCAGAGGACTCTGGGCAAGGGCAGAGTACACCCCATATAGCTCGCCAGGCCATCACAGGGCAGAAACATGCTGATGGCTACTTAATGGCTTACTCTTTTTAAAAAAAAACAACAGCAACGATTCCTTTACACACCTCTCGGTGCAGATAGTGAGAGACATGGCCAAACTTTGATAACCCAGTTAGTTGCAGTGTGAGGGCAGCAGTGACAACTTGGTGATAGTGGTGCCTTTGGATCAGTATGTCAGCACCTTACCACCGGGCCACTACTGCCCCATATGCAGAATTTAGCATTCTTATTCTGATGTTTTTTTTATTCTGTAATTTTTTTTAACAAATCTGTAATCCCTGATGAACAACTTGTTTAAGGAAAATAATATATATAAAAAATAATCAATTTTGACATGGAAGGTAACTCCGTTTAACATGGATACTAATTATTTATTTCCCACGAGAGCTATAAAATATGTAAGTAGAATAAATAAATAAAGCTGAATAAATCCCACAAGTGACAACCTGGAAAAAATTGTAACCCAAATCACCTTCTTACTCAATCAGTCATTTGCCAAACCATTTAGTCCTTCTAACAAGACACTGCGATAGTGGGATACACCATGAACCACATACCAGTCCATCAGAGAGCAACAAACAACCATTCCCACTCACACAACAGCCAGGTATCCTACTGTTAATGTCTTTGGAGTGTGGAAGGAAATAGAAGTACCTGGAAGAAGCACTGGGAGAACATGCAACTCTACACACAAACTAGCAAACCCAGGACTCAAACCCAGTACATTCTTGCTGTGACATGGACTTGCTATCTACTCCACCACCATACCGCCTTAATCATTCATTAATTCATATTCTGGACCATTTAATCCTAATTAGTGTCGCGGAGAGTTATTGGCCTCCATCTCAGGGCAGAGTACATCCTGGGGAGTTGTCAGGCCATCACAGGCCAGAAACATGCTGATGGCTATACAGTCTACTATTGACGAAAGTCAGCAATGGTTCTTATATAGCCTCTAACCACAGACAGTGAGAGACATGACTGGCCTTTGATAACCCAGTTAGCTGCACCGGGAGGACAGCAGTGACAACCCTTTGAACCCCTTTGAATTCCCAACCTTGGGATCAGTAATCTAGCACCTTACCACTGGGCCACCACTGCCCTCCACCTTAATCAAAACCTCCAAAACCAGATACATATCTCTGTATTTATCTTTGAGCCATGAGTCTTTATAATTTACAAAACACAAAAGAAATGTAAACTGAGCTCTGAAAAAACCTGAGAGTTACAACTAAGACCGCAGCCTACTTTTGCAGCAAATTTAAACAAAAGATGAATACTTTCAGGTTTTGCAAATATCACGAAGAAGAAACCTGAAGGGATGCAAAAATATGGAGATGTTACTTTTTCAGCTGAAGTCCGAGGCTGAAACCATCTTTATTCGAGGGTTGAAAGACTTCCACTGAAGGTTCTGCAACACATGTAGGAATAATCACTACAATAAACTGAAATAAACAAAAGGAATGTATTACTGTATATGCACACATACTATGCATTAGTCCCCGCCTTTATACTCATAGTTAGTGCACTAACATATTATCATTCTGAGCACATCAAGGATCTACACCTTAATTGACAGTTTTGTCATGAAAATGTCCCATGACACAAGGTATGCAATTGGATATTAATCATTCATTCATTTCCTGAATTTTTCAATCAGATTCCTTAATTGAGAGGAAAGATGCCTTGATGCCAGTGCTTCTCTGTGTATAACACACTGTGTCCACTCAGCATTAGGTGAGGCCTTTTTGATGAGTGCCCGAAGTCCTTTTCTCATCCCTTCCATGGAATGTGCACCATCATTGCAAACACCAATGCAGTTCTTCCACTTCAGCCCATTCTCAGTCAGGAAGCACTCTTCAGCTCAGTCTCTGACATATTTACAAAAAAGTAGATCCTCACACTGGGAGTTTGGCATGTCAAAACGTACATAAATAATAAATATACATTCTTTGTTGCTGTCAGTTGCTTCATCGAATTGTAAGGCAAAACATTTGTCTTCTAGTTTATCTATCAGCTGTTCTTTAAGATCGTTAGCAATGTCATTTATGCGTTTGGCGACAGTGTCATTGGACAGAGGGATAGTTTTTATTTTCACAGCACTGTCGTCATCC
Source organism: Plotosus lineatus (assembly GCA_024760905.1). Classification (NCBI taxonomy): domain Eukaryota; kingdom Metazoa; phylum Chordata; class Actinopteri; order Siluriformes; family Plotosidae; genus Plotosus; species Plotosus lineatus. Next base: position 106,349,179 of record CM045728.1, read on the forward strand.
AGCATGACAGAGACCGAGTCTGCTGCAGGTAGGGTCAGTTCCTCTGCTCTGCTGTGGGGTTTTCTGCACTGAGCAATTTGGTACCCCACCTTATATGATGCTAGCAGAGCTCGCTGGTTTGTTGGAGTAGCATTCACAAAGCGGGATGGTTGTTGGCAATATTCGGCACGTTTTAGCTGAAAAAACTCAAGTGGCTTATCAGCGTGATTGTGGTGTGATGTCTTTAAGTGACGCCTTCATTTATTGGCTTCATGCTGTCTGCTTCCAATGTTTTCAGACACAGTAAACATAGCAGTCTTTCCTCGTTTCTCACCATAGTCACAGTGAAGCCGAGTGCTACATCCACTTCATCATACCTCCGAGACTTAGCTTTCGGGAGACTTTCGTTTCTCTCACTGTCTCTGTCTCTCTCCGCCTCTCTTTTTGTTCCTGTTAAAAAATTTTCCATGGTGGGTTTATTCGTTTCACTTCATATTTTACCATTGAGTTAATTCTCTCTGGGCACTCTCTGACAGTGAGGTAGCCACTGCCACCTACTGTAGTGGATGTACAATTACATTCTATTACGCCAAAAAAAAAAAAAAAAAAAAAAAAAGGCATGTTCCCGGGTCACAAGCACCACCCCTGGCATCATACCACACCCCCCAAGGGGGGGCGCGCCCCACTATTTGAGAATCACTGGATTAGACAGTGTCTACTTAGTCCTTTTATTAGATCTCATTTCTCTCATTGCTGAAAGAGAGAGGCGATAAGGATCCATATCACTACCAGGTATACGTGCCTGCATGCCCCTTAAATCTTAGACAGAGTATCATGTACAATTTGCTCTCTTGTTGCTCTAAAGATAAACCAGCATCAGTGCTTATAGACACTTATTGCTTACCAGGTCCATCCAAGTACTGTGAGAGAGAGAAGCGGAGGCGAAGGATGATGGGCTCAGTTCGAATGACCTTCCATGCTGTTGCAACTTCCTCCTACAGACCACATATATAACAAAATAAGAGTTCCTCATTACAAAACAACAGGAATGTAATAATACTACTTATAATACTGATAAGGCAACTACAGATTTACACACATCCAGGAAGCTGATGTTGATATGAAGGTCGATATCCACGTCATCAATCGTACCGTATTCTCTGTTTGATAGAGGAACACAAAAGGTTTTTGTTTTTTTTTTCAGATTTTATCATCGTGGTAATCCTCTATAATGTATTTTAATGGATCAGTCCCATTAACATGCCTCACTCACTCACTCATTTGTCGAGCTGATTAATCCTAGTAGGGCCACAAGGAAGCTGGAGCTTATCTCAGCCAACACTGGGCAAAGGGGGAACAGCACCAGAGCATCACAGAACCAACACACACAACCATTCACACTCACAAGCACACATAGGGGCAGTTTGGAACTGCCAGTTACCCTACTGTGAATGTTTTTGGAGTGTTGGAAGAAACAGAAGTACCCAGAGGAAAAATCTCAAATCTCAAACTGAAACCAAGAACCTTATTGCTGTGTTAAATAATCTTTTTAAAAAAATCAGGAGCCAGACTTTCATCTGGGGTGTCGTGCTGGGTAGTGGTTTGCTCGATGAGGACATTCCTGTGTTGAGTTCGCATGTGCTCAGTGTGCTTACATGGGTTGTCTCAGAATACTCCAGTTTCCTCCAAAGACAAGCACATTAGGCTAATTGTTTTTTTGTTTTTTTTGTACAAATTGCCCAGAGTCATCCATCCATTCATTCATTTTCTGTAATCGTGTAATCCTAATTAGGGTTGCGGGGAGGCTGGCGCCAATCCCAGCCGACTCCTGGTGAGGGCAGAGCACACCCTGGACAGCTCACCAGGCCATCACAGGGCAGAAACACGCTGACAGCTATGCAGCTACTCTTGTCAAAAGTCAGCAATGGTTCTTTTACAGCCTCGCCCCATAGACAGTGAGAGACATGTTATGAGGCAGATGAGATATGATATGAGACATGAGGCCTTTGATAACCCAGTTAGCTGCACTGAATTTCCCAAAGTGCAAGTGTAAATGTGTGTTGGCCCTGTAATAGTTTGGCAAGCTGATAGGGGGTACGTCACTTTCTTCTACTGTTGGCTGAGATAGGCTCTAGCATTTCCATGATTCTAATACAATTACGTAGTTCAGCAAAGTGATTGAATAATCAAGAATTTACTCTCGATCATCTCCAAAACCTACTGGATTGTTACTCTACCTCTTCAAATTAATTAGTTGATTGATTAATTAGTACTTAATTAAGAAATTTTATGCATATATTTAACTTTTAGTGTAAATTTGCCAACAAAAAATGAACAAACCAATGCCAACTATCACATAGCCTCCTTTTCAGAGAGCGTAATCAACACTATGTCATCAACCAAGAATTAACAAGGTCTATCTGCCATTTCATACACATGGCAGATAGACCTTGTTAATTTTCAGTTATTTATATTTAAAACTTTTTGTTGCTCAAGGACTCATCTTATCCTACCTGACTGATATAGCACTGTCCGTGTAAATATCTTTCACAGCTTCGATATCAGCATCCAGCTGTGGATGGCGATACAAATCGGCCGCACAGCTCCCCTGTGTGATAAAAAAATAATTATAATGCTGTGAACCAGATTACTGCACCTCATAATCCTCTATTCCTGATATTACCGTGTGCTGTCATACATCACAGCTCAGAATTCTCTCAGTTTTTTCTTGCCTTGGACTTATATTGTTCACTGTGTCCTTTTATTGCGAGTTCTTAGAGCGGGTACATGAGGTGTGTTCTCAAACAGATTTAAAATTGTAACGTATACTACGCGAAAGCACAAAGAAAAACAAACTAAATGAGATTTTGGTAGTTTATTGAGTGGATGCATATTGTTAGCATAGCAGTGCATACACTGTGTAACAGTATGTTATTTATTTATTTTTTGCTATACTGTATTCATCCTGCAAGGAAATTATTGATTCTGCATTTAACCCATCCAAAGTGAGTATACACACATAAACAGTGAGCTCACATACACATGGAGCGCTCAGAAATCAGTTGTGGATAGGTGCCTTGCTCAAGAGCACTTCAGCCATAAAGGTGAATGAAGGGAAGGTGGAGCTCACTCCCCCACCACCACATATTTTCCTTGCTGGTTCAGGAATTGAGCAAGTGACCTTTCGGTCCCAAAGCTGCTTCTCGAACCTTAGGCTACAACTACCCCTAAACACTTATGATACTCATGTTGTATGTTTTACTATATACTAAGTGGAACCACAAGGAAAAACAAACTAAAATGGGATTTATTATTATTATTATTATTAGTAGTAGTAGTAGTAGTAGTAATAATAATAATAATAATAATAATAATAATGATAATAATATAAAGTGTGATAATTGTGATCCTCCATGCTTCAAGTGACTGTGACAACATATGAGTAAAATACGGTAATTCAGCAACATGTAGTCTACATGTATAACTGTCCAGTATAGTATGTTTTTTTTTTGTTCTTGTTGTTTTGTTTTTTGTTTTTTTTATTTATTTATTTTTTAATAATAGCTCCAGTTCATGTTGGTTACCTGAATTCCATACAGGAACTGTTCAGGTTCATTCTCGCCATCTGATTCCTCATCTGTCCAACACTGGCCTTTGATGTCCTGCATAAAAAATGGGTTATTTTCAGGATATGCTTGGAACATCTGGATACATTTTCCAGCATAAAAGTTTGTACATCATGGTTAACTGTTGCGTATTATCTAGTCAGTTGAGGTAAGTGAACAGGGATGGTTAAAGCTTTTGCTATGGCTATACAGTTTGCAAACTCCTTTACAATACTATTTGGTGCAATAAGTCAAAGACATTTTTGCAAAAGTTACATCAAGAATGTGTTTCATTCTTACTGTATAACATTTACTCTTACTGTATTAACATTACTCATGTATTTACATGAGTACACATTTACTCAACACTTTATTAACAATATTACTGGTTAGGCCACCTCTTTACACACAATAAACCTCAATTCTTAGTGGCATGGATTTCACAAGATGCTCGAAATGTCCCTTTGTAATGGAGATGGTGGTGTACTGTTTCGGGCGCTGAGCTCATGATCAAGAGGTTGTGGGTTTGAATTCCGATTATACTCCCCATGGTGCTAAGACCCTTTGCCAAGGTCCTAACCACAAGTGTGCCTCTGTCCACCAAGTATAAATGGATATCAGTAAAAATACTGGGAGGGTAACCTGCGATGGACTAGCATTCCATACAGGAAGAGTTGTTATGGAAACTGGGAATAAATTCCAGTCTGATGAGCCAATAGACTCAGGTGTAAAAGTCCAACAGCCTAACAGTACAGGTTGTATAAACCAGTAGGCGCAATGCTGCGAATCTTCGATACAACCACATCCTAACGGTCTTTTCTCATCCAGATCAAGAAGTCTCAGAAGGGGAATCCCAGACACTCCAGCTCTTGATCACTTTTACTACATCCACTGGCAGGATTCAGAGGTGTTCCCAAGCCAACCAAAAAAAAAATATATATATATATATATGGTGATCCATACATGTGCATGACTGACAAGGACCCAAGAGGAACGGTGAGATTACAGGGAGCAGAGATAAGAAAGGTGGAGGATTTTAAGTACTTAGGCTCAAAAATCCAGAGCAATGGAGAGTGTGGAAAAGAGGTCAAGAAGCGTGTGCAGGCAGGTTGGAATGGTTGGAGAAAAGTGTCTGGTGTGATGTGTGATAGGAGGGTATCGGCAAGAATGAAAGGAAAAGTGTACAAGACGGTGTTGAGGCCAACGATGTTGTATGGTTTAGAGACAGTGGCCCTGGGGAAAAGACAGGAGGCAGAGTTGGAGGTAGCAGAGATGAAAATGTTGAGGTTCTCTTTGGGAGTAACGAGGATGGATAGGATTAGGAATGAGCACATCAGAGGGACAGCACATGTAAGACGTTTTGGAGACAAAGTCAGAGAGGCTAGATTGAGATGGTTTGGACATGTACAGAGTAGGGATAGTGAGTATATTGGTAATAGGATGCTGAGGCTGGAACTACCAGGCAAAAGGCCAAGAGGAAGACCAAAGAGACGATTCATGGATGTGGTGAAGGAGGACATGAAGGTCGTTGGTGTAAGAGAAGAAGATGCAAAGGATAGGCTGAGATGGAGGCAGATGATTCGCTGGTGATCCAGCATGTCCTGGATCTGCCATGGGGTCTTCTCCTGGATGAACATGCCAATGGTATTGCCATTGGTGTCCTGAAGGGATATCCCAACAGTGCATCCCAACATTTTATTATGACCCAATAACCAAAAAGGCCAATGAAGAACATAGAACTCATTGTAAGTTCATGAAATTGGTTTGCAATGATTTATGCCTTGTGCCATGGTGTATTATCATGATGGAAGTATCCACTAGAAAATAGCTAAACTGAAGCCTTAAAAAAGATACTCGGTCATTGATTGGACAGTATTAACAGGTCCGATATGTTCCTCACAACATTACGTCACCTTTGCCAGCTTGGACTGTTGACATAAAGCAGGTCAGATCCGTTGATCCATGCTGTTGATGCCAAATTCTGACCTTACCATCTGTGCACCTTAGCTTCTGATCCAGGCTGATGGTGGAACCCAAAGTCATTTTCTGCTGTTATAGCCCATCTGCTTTAAAGTTGAACTGCCGTTCATTCTGAGATGGTTTTCTGCTTAGCATTACTGTATAAACCAGTTTTACGACTGACTGTAGCAGAAACCAGTCTAGTAATTTTCCAGAGAAGCTTCTTCTCAACACAGTTTTTTCCATTCACAAACCTGTTGATCACTTGATTTGACTGGTCATTTGTTTTTTGCACCATTCTGAGTCAACTCTGGAGCAGTGGTCACCAACCCTGTTCCTGGAGCTGTATCCTTCTGCAGGTTTACCTCCAACCAAAATTTGCACATCTTTTTTAGTTGGTCAAGAATGTAATATAGCAATAATCAAGTGACAACAAACAGGGTTGAAGCAAAAGTCTTTTGGAAGGCAGACCTCCAGAAATAGGGAAGAGGGTGAGAATCCTGGAAGATCAAACATTTACAAAATACCAAAATGACCAACCATGTTACAATCAAAATCATTGTTACACTGATTGGTCAACCCAATCTTACCCAAAACTGAGCAAAAGTTGCAGTGTACACCCTGAACAGCTCACTAGAACCTGTTAGGGACAACACATACACACAGCCGCTAATAGCCAAGGCCACTTTGTAACAGCCAGTGGGCTTGTCTTTGGAATTCATGTCTTTGGAATATGGGAGGAAATCAGGATACGCAAAGGAAACCCACGCAAGCACAGGGAGAACATTCAAAATCTTATTCAGAATACAGTATGGCATTTTTGAAGGATATAAACTTGTGATCCCATAATGGACAAGACAGTAAATGCTTTCTATTGCACCACTTACGGTCTCACAGCTTTGGCTTCAATAAAGTCAATATGGGGGTATGGAAGTCTATACGCTCTGAACACTTGAGCAACCCTGAGTGTATTAAAGATGCAGTTGTACCATTGAATCAGTCATTTAGAGATGAAGCTCTGACAGGTCTGGACTGTTCCCATCCATTTCACATCACACACCCTAAAGGCATGGAATATACTGCTTCGACGAAGTCCAAAGCTCTGCAGCTTCTGTGTGGAGAACTGTAGAGAAAAGAAATATTGTAAAATCAAAAGAAGCTAAAAATAGCAATAAATGGCATCTTGTAATTGTAGTAGAAATGTATATCAGCTCAAACTCAGTGCATTCAAAAAGATGACAGAGCCTTGCTTTTCGTTCTGCAATCAGCATTTCAAGGCTGAACTCATTTGTCTTTGTATTGCTTAATCACCTGACTTTATAATCACTCTCAGTCTCTGTCTTTGCTTAATTATCGACTCTGCACCTTACCATGTATCTTAGCAACAACCATTTCTGGCTTGAGTAACTGCTCCATGAATCATGGCAGAGTGTGTGGGTGAGAGGCTCTGTGTGTGTGTGTGTGTGTGTGTGTGTGTGTGTGTGTGTGTGTGTGTGTGTGTGTGTGTGTGTGTGTGTGTGTTTAGAATTAGTTCTGTGTGACTGAGTTGCATTTTATTCAATATTTTATTTCTTTAAAGTAATAACAAAAATAAATTCAACTCTTGGAAACTGCTTAATCTATTCATTCATTTTCTGTAACTGCTTAATCCCAATTAGGGCCGTAGGGAGGCTGGCGCCCATCCCAGCTGACTCCGGGCAAGGGCAGAGTACACCCTGGAAAGCTTGAAAGACCATCGTAGGGCTGCTTAATCCAGGTTAATTTAAGAAGCAAAGAAGCAAGAAGAAGGAATCAACAAAATAATGTGTGCGCATATGTATACCTATATACATATATATATATATATATATATATATATATACGCAAAAATAAAAGGACAGGACAAAGACTTTCTATTGAAACTCCATTTATCACTACAGATCTGTTTCGAGGGGTGGTGAAACCATCCTCTCTCTTCAGGTGATTATAGAAGAATATATATATCTCTTCTTTTCCTTTCGGCTTGTTTCCCTTTTTCAGGGGTCGCCATCTGATTCACACATTTGATTTGGCATAGGTTTTTACGTCGGATGTCCTTCCTGACACAACCCTTTAGCAAGGGACAGAAACACGCTGACGGCTATGCAGCTACTCTTTACGAAAGTCAGCAATGATTCAATTACATGAACCTCTCACCATAGACAGTGAGAGACATGGCCTGCCTTTGATAACCCAGTTAGCTGCACTGGGGGGACAGTGACAACCTTGTGGAGAGTAGGACTCGAACCCCCAACCCTAGTATCAGCGATCCGGCACCTTTTACCACCAGGCCACCACTGCCCTCATGTATATATGACTATACTGTGTAGGTTCAGGGGTTTCATTGTGGAGTTTGCATGTTCTCCTCATGCTTGTGTGGCTTCCCTCTGGGTGCACTGGCTTCCTGTCACAGCCCAAAGACATGCATATTAGGATAATTGGCAGATCAAATTCAATCAAATTGTACCTAGGTGTGAGTATAAGTGTGAATTTCTGTGTATGAGTTGCCCTGATGTATGTACAGTAAAACCTCCGCTGACAAACGCTTAAGCTCAAGAACTTTTCGCCTCAAGAACATTAAATTCGCGAGCATATAGTCTGCTGACGAACTAGTTTTCGGCGGACGAACCAAACCACGCGGTTGAACAGCGCCACGGTGGCGGCCACGAGAAGCTGACGCACGCTCACAACGTCCCAGTTCGTCACCCCCTTTCTTTGAGTGCGGACGTGGTTTGTGTTTGATAGACATTTTGGACCATATTGAGTATACTTTTGCTATTATGGGACCGAAAAAGACCCCACCACAGGTTGAGTTACCTACAGTCCTTATGGAACGTGACTCTCCTTCCAAACAGTAAGTCCCTCCCTCCCTCCTCCTCCCACTCCATTCCATCAAGCCATCAACTACCATCACAAAGGTAAATAAAACGACTTTATTATACAGTACAGTTTATTTCTTTAATTACAATACAATAGCACATTTATTATACATAAAATAAGGTATATTTTTGTGTAGTTTTAAGGCTTATTTAGTAGAAAATTATGTTTTATGGGGACCTGGGAACGTATTATTCTCATTTTAATGGTTTCTTATGGGAAATAAATGTTCGGAAGACGAACTTTTCGCCTTACACACACTTTCTGGGAACCAATTATGTTCGTGAGCTGAGGTATCACTGTACTTGTGTATGAGTTGCCCTGTCATGGTATCAATAATGGTGACAGTACCAGGATTAAGCAGTCTGGCAAATGATTAAATAAATAAATAAATAAATACTGTACGTACATATATAATCAATAACATTAGATATTAAGTTATAATAGTTTTAGATATCAATTTATTTATAGATTTTTTTATATATACAGTTAATTTCACATACTGTATTTATTCGTAACTGTCTGTCTTCCTTTTGGCTTTTTCCCTTTTACTCGGGAGTCACCACAGTGAATCATCTGATTCGCACGTTTGATTTGGCAGAGGTTTTTACGTCGGATGCCCTTCCTGTCACAACCCTTTTTAGCAAGGGACAGAAACACGCTGACGACTTTGCAGCTACTCTTTACGAAAGTCAGCAATGGTTCTTTTACATGCCTCACACCATAGACAGTGAGAGACATGGCCCGCCTTTGATAACCCAGTGAGCTGCACTGTGGGGGGACAGTGACAACCTTGTGGCGAGTGGGACTCGAACCCCTAACCTTTGGATCAGCGATCCAGCGCCCTATACCATTAGACCACCACTGCCCCGATTTAATTTTTAACATAATCAGTTATTTCAATCAATAATAAACTTTTAATGAACAGCTGCTAAACAAATCAGTTATTTTCTTCATTGATCCCTGGTGTCATCATCAGGCCGGTTTCAGCTGAATATTACGGTTTCTGTGTATTTCCAAACACAAACAAAATAAACAAAAAGCTAACAGGTTCCTGAGTGTCCATGGTGCAGAAACTCTTACTGGTAATTAGTCAAATTAAACAGTCATCTACAGATTTCCAAAACATACAACTCTTCCTTCTCCTCATCAACACTGATCTCTTCATCCTGCTGTTTTAATCCCCTCTTGATCCGTCCTGTCTGTATCAAAGAGCCGTCTGCAATCGATTTAAATCCATTCATTTATCCAAGAATGACAGGAACACTCACTGTAACGCTACATACACTGAGGCTGCACATCTCCGACACCATGTTGGGATATGTTCACGCATTTTTACCCAGATCCTGATGTTGCTCTTTCATTCCTATCATTCTGCCCTTCTATCACCTCCGTGTCCTTGACACATCATCAACTATCCTTGCATACCTCAGACAGGTTTCCATCACACACCAATACATAACACACACACACACACACACACACACACACACACACACACACACACACACACACACACATATATATATATATATATATATATATATATATATATATATATATATATATATATATATATATATATATATATATATATATATATATATATATATGTCACACCAGGGATGCTGGCAAGATCCATCCTTCCTTCATCTTTCTGTTCTCATCTTTTATCCATATATATCCGTATATCTCTTACCTTTAAAAAAAAAAAAAAAAAAAAAAAAAAAGATGGAAAGGCAAGCTCTTTGCAGTCCCTTTCCTGTCCTTCAACGGACTTTCCCCCAGTGATGATTCCTCCTCCTCTTCCTCCTCTTCCGCCACCTCCTCCTCTTCCTTCTCCTCCTCCTCCTCCTGGTTCACAGCGTTGCTTTCAGAGCAAGATCACAAAATGGCTGAGCAAAATAGAAAAATATGGAATGAGCTTATGAAGGAACGGAGCTCCATTTTCATGCTTCCTGATTTTGGAATAATTTCTGGCTTGATCCAAATGTGTGTGTGTGTGTGTGTGTGTGTGTGTGTGTGTGTGTGTGTGTTTATCTGTTGCAGATCTGTGCTCCCAGTGCAGGCTAGTTCTTTGCCTAACGACACAGAGAAAGCTGAGCATGCGTACCAGCAGCCAGGCACAAGGATCACGTGATCTACAGCTGACTGACTGTGCAAGCTGGGATTGGAGGGATCTCTCTCTCTCTTTCTCTCTCTCTCTTTCTCTCTCTCTCTCTCTCTCTGCTTTAAATAATACTGTATACATCACCTTCAATGCCAATGTATTACTGAGGTCCCCTGCACCTCTGCCCTTCCTCAACTAGACATTTATAAATGATTTATGCATATATTTACATACTTAATAGAACCCAGAAGCTTTTTCAAAATGATTTCATTGGAATATTGCAGAGTGGTTTGTTTGTTTTTTGTTTGCCGTTGCCGTTCCCATTAAGACAGCTTTTGTCTGTCATCGTATTGTTCAAGATGTTAGCCTGGGGATGCCGCACACTCTCATAGCAAAGATAACATGTGACTCAGGATGTCAACGTTAAAGAAGACAGGTTCCATTTTTTGCAGGAGGCACAGTAGCATTGTACATCTTCCTCATGGCAAGAAGGTCCCTGGTTCGAGTCCCAGGGTCAGTGAGGGTGTTTGTATGTGGACTCTTATTCTCTCTGTGCTGGCGTTGGTCTCCTCTGAGTGTTTGAGTTTCCTCCAAATAAAAACATGTCCAAAGTCCAAAAACATGCAGGCTGATAGGCTGTGCCAAATTGCTCCTAGGTGTGTGTGTGCAGGGGGGGGGGGGGTCAACCTGTACAGGGTGTACTCCACCTTCGCCAAGTGTGCTGAGATAGGCTCCAGCCTTCCCACAAAACTATGATTAAAAGGCTCAGCAGATGAGTGAGAGTGAGGTCGAAGATCGAAGGTGTGATAAATAGGTAGGTGTGCTTACTTTTTCTCTCTTTTCTTTTTTACAATTTATTTAATTTACTGAGAAATATTTAGAAGCATTAAACAGTATATATCAGAGAGGGTAAATTATCCCATATGTTTGGGACATATGGGATTATTTATTTATGTTATCTGCATGACTGTCTGTCTGTCTTCCTTTCAGCTTTTTCCCCTTTTACTCGGGAGTCGCCACAGCGAATCATTTTGATTCGCACGTTTAATTTGGCAGAGATTTTTTTTTTTACGTCGGATGCTCTTCCTGTCACAACCCTTTTAGCAAGGAATAGAAACACGCTGACGACTTTGCAGCCTACTCTTTACGAAAGTCAGCAATGGTTCTTTTACATGCCTCTCACCATAGACAGTGAGAGACATGGCCCGCCTTTGATAACCCAGTTAGCCGCACTGTACAAATCATAAAATAACTGCAGGGACAGTCATAGAGTGCAAGGTCCATCTATATTGCAGCATGCATGGATACTGTAATAAATAGAGCGTCTATAGAGCCTGGTTTTATTACCCATGTGCTTGTCTTACAGCATAGCGCCACAGTAAGTAACCAACTTACACAAAATAAACAAATAAATAACTTTCCTGGAGGAATGGCACTGGGTTTCCGTGTGTGCAAAGGACATGCAGCGGGATTGGATTTTAGATTATAATGCAGACTGACAGGCAAGGGTTTGCTCTAATAGTAGTGCAGGCTGATTGGATTGCAGAGACAATGAGAAGGCTCAGGTGAAAAGCGCTCAGGCTGACTCAAGGTAATGAGTCCAGCTAAGGACAGGGCAGCATGGGCAGTGGGAGCAGCAGTGACACTCACACAGCTGTAGCAAGCAGGTAAGTCAAACCACATGCTTTTACTTAGCAAGCTATGTTTATGGCACCCCTGGGGCAGCTAACTGGGTTATCAAAGGCCGGCCATGTCTTTCACTGTCTATGGTGTGAGGGTGTAAAAGAACCATTGCTGACTTTTGTCAAGAGTAGGTTACGTAGCAGTGTGGTTCCGCTCTGCGATGGCCTGGCGAGCTGTCCAGGGTGCACTCTGACCTCACCTGGAGTTTGCTGGGATGGGCGTCAGCCTCCCCGTGACCCTCATTAGGAATAAGCGGTGACAGAAAATGAATGAATAAATGAATGTTTATAGCAGTGCTATCGCAATAGCACTTGCACTATGAGTGACAAAGATGAGTGCATGAGTGTGTCTGATCCTTTCTGCAGGATGCCTTTATCTGATTATAAATAAGCTGGTTGAAATAGTGAAAAGAAAATGTGTAATGAATTCTGGCTCTTGTCATGTTAACTTCAGATTTTCAACGGAATTGTTTTATTAATTGGCAAAGCCAGACCTATAATATAATAACTCAGAAGTAATGAATGAATGATTCATGTTTGAAGTAATGCTAATAGGCTTGATTTTGTTTAAATCGCTACAGGGCTGGGCTGGTGGCGTGGTGGTTAGCTCATCTCACTGTCTCACTGCAAGAAGGTCCGGGGCTCGATGAGGTCGTTCCTGTATAGTGTTTACATGTTCTCACAGGCTTGCATGGCTTTCCTCTGGATACTCTCACAATCCAAAAACATACACATTAGGTCAACCGACTGTTTCAAAATTGCTGTGTGAATGTGAATAATTGTGTTTTGGCCAGCAATGGTCTGGCAATGTGTTCAGGGTGCACCAAGCCTTCGACCGGGCTTCAGCCACCCAACAGCCCTTGTAGTAGGATTAAGGTAAAGTCCTGTGGGCTTTTTACACCCAAGCCTAGTGGCTCATCAGGTCAGGTCAGGTCAGGTATGAGGGCATGTGCCGGGACGGCACTTCGCTGCGTCCACCAGCCGCCTCCACTCATCCGGCTGTCTCCTGGCGATCGACCAGACCTGCGCAGGGCCCATACCCCCCATCAAGGCGGCCCTCAGCTGCGACAGCCACGTCGCACACGGCCGTCCCTGCGATCGGCTCCAGCCCCTAGGATCCCGAATGGACAGGATCCGGTGTGCTGGGTCTGAAGGCGGGAAACGTGCCAAGTGCTCATAGTAGCGCAGCTGACGGTCGCAAATCAAGCAGGTTACTCTTACCATGCCCGCATCCCCGAGCACCTTCTGGTTGGTAACAAAGTCCTCTCAGCGGTATCCGAGGATGCGGCGAAGGGAAGTCGTAACGAAGGGGTCCAGTTGTCGTCCAAGCTCAATCGTGAGCGTCCATGTCTCGCTCGAATAGAGCAAGACAGGGAGCACAAGGGAGCGAAAGACTCGGGCTTACGTCCGCCTGCTAAGATACCTCGACTGCCACACGGTCCTGTCCAGTGAGTTCATTGCCCCGTAGGTTAGGCCAAGTCGACGATTGATGTCGGCCCTGCAATCAGTGGAATGATGGACCACGCTGTAAAGGTAAGTAAAAGACTCCACGATCTCTACTCTTTCACGACCCACAGCGATCGAGTCAACAGCATCATCTTGGTTTTGATCCAGGAGACTCGCAAACCAAGCGGTTCCGCCTCCTCACCCAACGAACAGAGAGTCTCCGTCAGGACATCCACCATTTCCGCGAAGATCACTGCACCATCGGCAAAGTCCAGATCAGTAATCCGAAAATCAGTAATCAGTAAAACCGAACGACACAACGCAGGCCGAGCCACCCGATACCGCCGTCATGATCCAGTCCATTGCAGTACTGAAGAGAGTGGGGGTCAGAACACACCCCTGCCTCACTCCGGTCTCGACCGAAAAGAAGTCAGAGGTGGAGCCCCCACACCTCACAGCACTCTCTGTCCCAGAATACAGCGACGATATCAGCCGGACCAGAGCCGACGGGATCCCACGTAGACGAAGTATGCCCCAGAGGGCCTCCCTATCCACCGAGTCAAATGCCTTGCGAAAGTCTATATAGGCACCAAGGAACCCCCTATCAAACTCCCGCAAGCGCTCAGATAGGACGCGGAGCACCAGGATGCGGTCAACGGTAGACCTCTTTGGTGTAAACCCGGACTGTTCAGGGCACTGGTGCGCTAGAAGCTGCTGTCGGTCCAGTAGAATCTGTGCGAAGACCTTGCCCGGAACTGAGAGGAGAGGAACCCCCCGGTAACTGTTGCATTCTCGGGTATCACCCTTCCCCTTCCAGATCGGGACAACGATGCATCCGTTTCCAGTCAGTTGGGATGACACCAGTGCTCCACGCAGAGCACACGAGAACGAACAGCCACCTGAGGACAGCCTCACCTCCCGCCTTAAGCATTTCCACGTGGATACCACAAATTCCCACAGATTTGCCATCCGCCAAGTACCACACCGCCCTCCGAGTTTCCTCAAGAGTTGGCGGGTCGCAGCCTGGGATTCGCAGCACTCAAATTCAAGTGGCCCTTGACCGTCTCACAGAGATCGCGGACCGCAGCCTCCCGATCTGTTCGCACCGCCTTGACTGCTTCGCGCTTCAGGTCCCTGGCCAGTCATGGTCGATCTCCTTCCTAGTGACCCCGTTGTTGGAGTACCAAATCCGGGTCCGGGTCCGATCTCTGGAACCACGAGCCAGCAATCCTTAAGCCCCGATTTTTTGTGAAGTCAAGAAGCATTTCATCGCGCTTCGCTTCGCGCTTTCATCGCGGCGTCCAGAGCCGTGAGGACCGACACATGCTTCGTAGCCATCCAGATTAGTGCCAGTGGTCGTATTGAAGTCCCCCAGTACGATCAGGGTGTCCCTTCCCGGAACCCCCGACACCACCGAGTTCAGCTGGTCGTAGAAGGTTTCCTTCATAGCTTGATCACTCACCCCGGTCGGAGCATACACTGCGACGATAGAGAGCGTCCCCACTGTGTGAGCATAATACGCTCATTGACCGGGACCACCTCCAAGGGAGCCAATCGATCAGCAACGGCAACAGCTACTCCCTGAGTGTGAAGACCGTTGGCCCGGCCAGACCAGTAGTAGGTGTACCCACCTCCGCACCTCAGAGAGGGCCGCAATGCCGATGCCAAGCAGACTAAGCTCCCTTGATACAAGAGGCAGGTGAGAGTCGTCCCACAGGGAAGTGACGTTCCATGTGCCAACCCGGACCGACCGTCTCAGATTCAACCTTTGCACCGCCCACGTCACTCACCCTATCACACCCGACCGACCAGGTTGCCCCCCCCCCCTCATACGACAATGCCTGAGGCAGGTGTCGGGGTTACTCCCCTGGAGCAGACTCCAGCTTTTAGTTGTGTGTTTTGCTGGAGTTTTTAAGAGGGCCTCATCAGGCCAGTGCTTATCCCCAGTTTCCGTAGCATGAAGCAACCAGGAGTTCAACTCCTCCTGGATAGGAGACTAGTCCATCGCAGGTTACCTCCCCAGTGTATTTTACTGGTACCCATTGATACTGCTGGGTGAACAGAGGCACACTTGTGGTGCAGACCTTGCCCAGGGGTCATAGCACAGTGGGAGTCTAAGTGGGATTTGAACACACAACCTCCTGATCATGAGCCCAGCACCCTAACCACTACAGTACACCACCGGCCCTACTGGAGTAGGATTAAACGGTTAGGAAAATGACTGAGCGAGTAAAATGTATAGAATTCAGCAACTGTAATGCTCCATATGGACACAAGAGGGAGCTTTTTCAAAACAAATAATTTTTTCATTCATTCTTTTTTCTGAACTGCTTACTCCTAATTAGGGTCGCGGGGAGACTGGCGCCCATCTCAGCCGACTCTGTGGGAGGGCAGAGTACACCTTGGACGGCTTTCCAAGCCATCGCAGGGCAAATTTCAAGAAGTCTGCATCGAAAAAGTGAACACTTTTTTTTTTAATGTTTTAGTGTTCAGATCAGGATTGTGCATTATAACTGATGATGTTTGCAAACATTAGTTAAATTGATTTTTGCACACTGTTTTGCAATGCATATTAAATGACTTTTTGGATGTGTGCATATTAAAAGATTAATTATGCATGCTACAGTAGACTGGCTATAAAGTCATGCTCTGACGAGGCATTTTTCCTGCTGCATGATCGAAACAAAGAGGGGGGGAGAAAGGAGCAGCTTTCAGCATTGGTGCACGTGCTTACTGGGATTTGTTTATTTATTTATTTATTTGTTTGTTTATTTATTTAAGCCTTTCAGTTTTTTTACACTTACATTGATTGTTAACACCCAAAATATCCAAACTATGCATTTATAACGCGTGTTTATAACACTGTAATGAAGTTTGAAATGCAAATCATTGAACACGCGCAGCATCTTCTGTCGGATGCGTGCTTTGCCCGTGCATCGCAACTCTCCATTTCTCCTCCTCTGATTGGCTCACTGAATTTCCGTCATTTATTAGGTCACATAACCTTCCGCCAACAAGATTGTCTTCATAACAATACGTTGATATTCCAAAGATGAACGTCTAAACTCAGCATCAATATTTATATATTAAGGTAAATATTTATTGTATTGTACATTTTTATAATATTTTAAATCGTAAATGTTCCAACAGGAACTCCTGTTCACCGTTTTTTGCGTAGGAATACATCCGCGTGTTGCGGCTTTAAAATAGTACCCGGCAGCGTCTCCTATAACCTTGAGAGCGCGCGTGCGGCATTTTTTCAGCGCATCACTGGACCTGAGCGGTCATTTCTGGAAGGTAAGTGATGCTATCAAGGGGCTCTTAGTGCTAGGATAGCATTATTGCTGAACACACCTCGCTGTAGTTACATGTCGATATTTAAAGTTAATTGACGAGCAGTTTACAGAAATGTGTGTAACATAACATTATACATGCCTGGGATTTAGCGAGCTTAATACATTGGCCGTATCCCAAATAGGTATGTCTAATAAATAGTCAACTTCTTAATAGCGGTCAGAGTTGTCTTCTAAGCCCCAGGTGTAGTGCGCTTGTGCAGGAAATATGAGGAGATTTGCGACACCGCCTGTGATTTAACGTTACTGCAGTATTAAAGCGTTGGCTGTCGAGTTTTCGAAGTGAAAAGTTATTTATGAAGTCAAAATGTTTGTTCCCTGACCTCGTCGATTTAAAATGAAGGCTAATTAAGTGCTATTTTTAACTAAAATCACGTTTCCTGGCTACTCGCTAGCATAAAACTGACTAGCCACACAGCGCATGCGCATTTGTTATTATGCCAAGCTTGTGGTGAATTATTGTTAATTATCAACATGACAACACAGTTAAATTTTTGGGTATGGTTTTCCGGCAAATACTACATTCCTTTCCTTTGGCTCAAGTCCAATAAACCTGCTCGCTCCCTACTTAGGAAGGAAAAAGTGACGCAGAGTGAACGTGACTTTGAACACATCCGCACTGCAATGCTGTCTAACGGCATATAATTTGTATTTAAAAAGATTCTCTTCTTCAGCACTTTATGCATGATGGAGAAAGAGGAAGGCCTTGAATGCCCTTTAATGAGCTGAAGGCCATGACTTGTTCATCTTAAGAATTATTTGTGCTGTAATATATTAACACGAGGGATCTTGGACAATGAGATGTTTTCAGCTGGTAGAAATGGGTACCTGCCAATACTTTTCATAGCTGATGAACCATATCTGATGATTCAGGATGAAGTCAGGATCCCTTAAGGTGCCTTTTATGATTAAATATATTTTTATTTGTTAATTTTTCCGAACTGCTTAATCCTAGGGTTACGAAGGCCCAGCAGCCTAGCTCAGCCTTCTCTGGGCAAAGGCAGGGTACACCCTGATAAGACCGCGTCCATTGCATGGCCAACACCCTCACATTAATACTCTATGGCAATATGGAACAGATATCTACCCTAAAGTATTGTCTTTGGGCCGTGGAAGGAAACTAGAGTACCTTTGAAAACACAAGTAGGGCACACCCCACCACCACCAAATTCCACATGGAATTCTACCTTGCTAAGCCTGGGACTTGCACTCGAGGCAAACTTGCAAACTACTACACGACCATGCCACCCTGTTAAAACTTTTTAAAACTGTATTAATTATGATTTGCTGTTATTTTATGAATTCCACCCACCACCATGCTCTGCCTTAGTCTAGTAAGATTCCTAACACAGCAGTGACCTTGACATGTATTCAACAAACAAATGTGTTTTGGAAACAGGACTGTTTGTCCCGATTGATATTTTTGTACTGCGTGTTACTGACTTTTGCAAAATGTATGCTGTTAATATTGTGCTATTATAAATTCACGATCAACATGATGAGTTGGAATAATATGAAAAAAAGCCACTGTTTTAAGTGGATTTCATGCTTTATTTGAATCAATCTGGAAGGGTATACAACATGGAAGGTGCCGCCATATTGTAAACAAAGTCGGATATACTGTAGAATCATTTCATTTTTTTTCTTATTCATTCAAATACGAAAGCAACTTACATGTGTATAATTAGTGGTTGTATTTTATAAAAACAATTTTAGCAAGCAAAATAGAGCAAAGTTAGACCATCAGAAGGAACAGGAAGAGAAAGCACAGCGAAGCTAAAATGAATGAAAGAACAGCCAAGCTCCTGTCGCTCACAAAGAAGATTAATTTTAAGAAGTAAAAAAAACAAGAAAGAGATTTGTACATAGTGTAAATATTGAACATAGAAGTTAGTGTAAATAAACTGTTTTTATCAAAGACACAAATTTTAAGAGTACAATAAGCCCAGGCTGGGAGGGGCCGAACGACAATGACGCTTGCGATCGCAGGGGATAAAGGCCATATAGCTGGCTGGTGCAATTGCCTCGTCGGGTGTACTCTCTTTGACCCATGTTTCACAGAAACACAGCATGGAGCAGTCCTGTAGATCCCTCTGCATTGCAATCCGAGCATGAAACTTGTCTATCTTGTTTCGCAGGGACTGAACAGTTTCAAGCAGTATGACCGGAAGTGCTAACCTTCCTCTTCTAACCAAGCGCCAGAGACTCTGAGAACTCTGCCTGGGCTTATTGTTAGCTGGGGTGCGGCTAGCATTGAGCTATCATAGCATAGTAGCTCAGGATAGGAGTTGAGCGTGCTCAGTTGTACATGCCCGAAGACTCCGATCTCATAGCTGTAGTAGGGTCAACCGATCATAGACGAGCATAGTGCAAAACATGAACAAATAAAATAAATTAAAACAAAGAAACAATTTGACTCTGAGAACTCCACGACGTCTCCCTCTAGGCAGCGCCATCTTGGAGACGTCACGTTCAATGCAAAAGTACATGAAGCGTAATAAAGTTTATCCTTTTTGGTATCGTTTGTTAAACATGCTACAGAATATAAAATCTCACACACAAGCATTCTAAACATTAACTCTGATACTGTACTGAAATAATAATTGAAAAAGACTTTAATACAACAGTTCAGAGGAAACTGTTATTTCTTCAGAAGAGACATCCAGCGTTTTCTATCGCTTAGCCAGCGAAGAAGCACGTTTGAGTGGCATCATAGAGCTTAACTGGTACTTTAAAACACACAAAAAAAAGAGGCTCATTGACAACTTGTGCTCAAATGAGGAAAAAGGTGTGATACATCATCTCAACCAATCAGCAGGAAGGAGGACAGCCATTGGCTGAATTTGAGTGACGTGTCAGTTGCTTGGCAATCCGTAAATACTCAAATTGTGAGTGCAAAACCGCAAAAGGGGTCAAGCCGAAAGGAAAAGAAGAAAATCAGTGGGTACTTATAACTCTTAAGATATTTATAAATTAAGATAACATTATAAATGTTCCAAAATGCGTGTAATAAAATTTAGTATTCCATTTTTCTGAAAAAAAAATTTTTTTCAGGGGCAATGGTGGTCTAGTGGTATAGGGCGCTGGATCGCTGATCTAAATGTTGGGGGTTCGATTCCCACTCTCCACAAGGTTGTCACTGTCCTCCCCAGTGCAGCTAACTGGGTTATCAAAGGCTGGCCATGTCTCTCACTGTCTATGGTGTGAGGCATGTAAAAGAACCATTGCTGACTTTCGACAAGAATAGGCTGCAAAGCCATCGGCGTGTTTCCGCCCTGCGATGGCCTGGCGAGCTGTCCAGGGTGTACTCTGCCCTCGCCCGAACTTGGCTGGGATGGGCGCCAGCCTCCCCGCGACCCTAATTCGGATTAAGCGGTTACAGAAAATGAACTGAACTGAACTGAACATTTTTTTTCATCCATGGCCAATCTTATGCATGTCTTTTGGATGTTTTTCTGCTGTGTCACCTGAGATCTTATTGCAGCAATACGCTCAGTTCCTTCCCATAACTGTCGTCTTGAGGTTATGAGTTTAACCAGCAAAGAAGCAGTGATATGGATGCAAGCATGTTCCTGTACTTTTCACGCCTCCTTTTTGTTTTTTAATTTTTTTTAATACTTTTGTGTGAAAGGTGGAAGGATTCAGGAACCTTATTTGTTAGCCTCTTATTTGTTCGTTGTCATCATCTTCCGATTTATCTGGGAACTTGGGTTACGAGGGCAGCAGCATAAGTAATGAGGTTCAGACGTCTTTCTCCCCATCCACTTCCTCCAGCTCTTCTGGGGGACACTGATTCAGTTACAGACCATACCAGGGTGGCATTCTAACCAGATGCCCAAGCCACCTCAATTGGCTCTTCTCAATGCAGAGGAACAGCAGGGTATTCATTAAGTTTTAGAGGAGAAGGAGGATATTGATAAGTAGCAAGCAAGCATGGGGAGGGTGCAGGAGGGGTGTCCCCTCCCGCTGGGGGGAGCCATCCCCAGAAAAATTTTTAAAATTCATGTGCTCTGTGGTGCATTCTGGGCCCATATTTATGAGAAAATCAGACAAACTAGAAGCAAATAAAACAAAGTTTGTATTATAAAATTAGTATTTGTTACAAGAATAGTAGACTTCTTAAGTGAAAGTACATAAAACTTCTTATTTGAAAAATCTAACAGTTACCTTCTAATATATAACATTTGTGAATCAAACTGCTACCCTAATCTGTCAAAACTTTTCTGTAATATCATTTTAGGATTACTAAGATTAGGCCATTAGAATGAGATTAGGCTAGTTTAGTTGGGTGCTAATTTTCACTATTATCGCTCAGTGCAATCAAGAAATAATTTGTGTTTGGACATGACACAACACTTTTTTACCTATTTCATGAGACACGGATGTTTCCAAAACAGTGGAATCATCGGTCTTGAGTCGTTTCCACAACGTATTTAATGTTGGTTGTTTAGATCTACTTTGCTTCGGTGCCATGCTTGTCGGTACGACTCGAATCAGTTTGGACTATATCTAACCTGGGTTTGTTATGACCCGTCACCGAATCTACACGGGAGCACAGACAAATGGCAGCTCATATATAAAAAACGTATATAAAATGAGGTAGCATAGTGCACCATGAGATATCGGAAGTGAACCGATTGAGAAATTATCAAAACAAGTAATCGTGTTGTCAAGTACATAGCTAACAAAGCTGTGAAAATGTTTTTATTAAAGATTATTATTATATTATTTACTATTATAAAATATAACCGGCGCTAGGCTAATTGTAGCCGGCGCTTCCGCCGGCCGCCGGCACTTAATGAAAAGTATGAACAGCATTTCTATCCTGAGCTCCTCCAGATGGCTGAGCTTCTCACCCTACCTCTAAGGGAGAGCCCCGCCACCCGGCAAAGGCAGCTCATTTCTGCCGCTTGTATCCGTGATCTTGTTCTTTTGATCACTACCCAAAGCTCTTGACCATAGGTGAGGCTTTCAATGTAGATCAACTAGTGAATTGAGAGATTTGCCTGGTGGCTCAGTTCCCTCTTCAGCATGACAGACCGGTACAAGCTTTGTTTAACAGCAGAGGCGGCGGCGATCTCCCAGTCAATTTCCTGCTACAGCCTTCCCTCAGTCAAGCACCTGGTGGTCGGGCCTATGGAGCACAACTGGGCCCAGCCAGAAAATAAGACAGGGGCCCGTCCTCCAGTGGTCCCACAACCTGTGGGGGTGGGGGTGGGGGGGCATAGAGGTTGGGTGCATTGTGAATTGGGTAGCAGCTGAAGATATGGGATCTGTCGGACCGATTCTCAGCTATTGACTCTGACTCTTGAAACATGGAGTGTCCTTTCTCTGGCAGGGAAGGAGCCTGAGGTGGTGCGTGAGGTTGAAATATTTAGAATTGCTTTGATGCACAGCTTGGGCTCTGGAACCACCCATCTCGAGGTGGACTAAACCTTATTCTGTGCTGGAGATGCTCATAGGGTCAGGTGGCAAGCCGGTGTGGGCATCATTGTTGCTCCCCATCTTAGTGTCGTGCCCCCCCAACCCCCACCCCGGTTGACGAAAGGGAAGTTTCCCTCTGTTTTCAGGTGTAGGAATTGGTTCTGATTGTTGATTGTGCTTGTGCACTAAATGGCAGTTCAGAGTGCCCAGCCTTTTTGGAGCCTTTTGTGTGTTGGAAAATGCTCACCACAAGGTGATTTCACTATTTTCATCTTAATTTGTTTCTGGATGGTCCTGTTTCTCTACTGAGTACCAGGTACATCGCTCAAATACTAATTAGAGTTCATTCAGGTTGTGTACTAAACCCAACCCGCTCCCATTACTACATCATAAATATTTAAAGCTAGGAATGTTATAAGCAGGGACCACCCGGTATGGTATATTGTAATACCTAAGTATTGCGATTCTGTATATATTCAGATTCTATAGTACAATTTTTTTCTGCTTTTTGTGAGTTTTAATACCTTTAAGCCATGTCAAAGATGGTAAGGTAAAGTCTGTTGAGCTTTTACACCCGAGTCTAGTGGCTCATCAGGTTTGAAGTGTATTTCTGTACCGTGAAGCGAATGAGTCCAACTTCTTCTGGATGGGGGAGGCTAGTCCATTGCAGGGTCTCTTACCAGTACAGACACTCTCCAACTTACCAACATTCGTTTTACGAACATCCGGAGATACGAACTGAGGTCTGAGGTCGAAAGTGAAAGTGAAATGAAATTGAAGAACAAGTAGAAACCTAACTCGTTCGTAAGCTGGGGAGCATCTGTATATTGACCCCCCCCCACCCCCCCCTCTGATACCCATTTATACTGCTGGGTGGATAGAGGAAAGCTTGAGGTTAAGACCTTGCCCAGGGGGCTTCACACAGTGGGGGTCTCATGAGGATTGAAACCCACAACTTCTCCATCATGAGCCTGGTACCCTATTCTTGACACCAAACGCCCCACATGTAAAAGAAGGCTTGTTAATTATTTATACACAGTTTGTCAATAATTCACTCCTACCACTGCCTGCCAATATGCGGATTAGTGTGAATCGTGGCACCAGTAAGACTATAGAGAAATGACAGTGCTTCACTTTCTCAAATAAAAATTGATCTGTGAATCACAGTACACAAAAAAATTGTACCTGAATTGATTATCTGATTTTATGTATTTTCTAGTTCTTTTATTTTTTCCCTCTTCTTCCCATCCTTGCATAAAGCTGACAGAATAGTTGCCGTTTTTGTTCTGTTCGTGTTTTTATGTCACTACAACTTGATTGTATGTCTTCCCCTTTTTGGGGTGGAGGGCAGGACGCTCAGGAATGTTGGGTAACTAGACTCCCTTAGCTTTTCACAATGAGAGAACAGGAAGCAGAAGTTAGTGTGTTGTATCTGCACATTCATGCAGCTATATAAACCCAGACATTCAGTCAGCCAGATTTAATTCAGGAGAGTTAGCGCCTTTTAAAATCATCTGTAAGAACAGTAATCAATGTTCATCTTCACTGCAACATTCTTGGCTCTCATGAGAGCATGTGGGTCAGTGGCCACTGCTGGTGATTTTTCATTTGCATACTGTGGTGTTTTAAAATGTTTCCTTTAAAGCAGGGACAGAAAGTGTGAGTAGTTTCAGTAGAAATGTGGCTCTAGCATGACTCAAATCACATCTTCTGAAGCCAAGCCAAGGCTAGTCTTCATTATGAGAGGGTAAAAAAAGTAGAATGTGTTGGTGGATTCAGAGTAATTACAGGCTTGGGGTTAAAAAAAAACCATACTCTCAGAATCCCAGCCATGTAAAGGCGCTTAGGACTTTTTTCGTGGGAGGACATGAAAAATCAAAAAAGTACATGTATTCTGTTGTGGCTCAGATCATTTATCTAAGACAGTGTTCCAGCTAGAGTTTTGTGAAGGTATGGCGCAGTAGGGCAGAAGAGGTTATACCAGTGTAATTACAGCACATTGTGGGGGAGGGTGGTTTCTTGGTCTGAAATTCTGTAATTAAGATTAAATAATTTCATTAAACGTTAGATGCTACTGTTAGCCGATTTGCTGAAGAATCTTTGCAAGGAACTATTTGTCCAATTCCTTCAACTGTCTTTCACATTCTCTGACAAATAATGTTGAATAGTTATAGCTTTGTGACCACTTACAATACAAATGAGATGCCAGTTGAACATTAAGATAACGGAAGACAAGACAAGCTGAGTGAGCTGTGTGTGGATTTTCAGTTAAAGGGAAAATAATTCCTGCTGAAGTAGCAGATCTAGTTGCCGGGTTCAAGCGGGACCATGGAGTTAGGAAAAACACCAAGACCTAGATGCGAGCTGATGCGCACGGCTGTGGAACGCACATGGCGTTTGGTTAAGGCAGTGCTTCCCAAATAGTGGGGGGCACGTTTTTTTTTCCATACTGTAGTAGAATGAAGTATAATTGCACATCTACTACAGTAGTTGGCAGTGGTGCTCTCATTTTTGCGCTAATGGGCATTCTTTAGAGGGGAATGTATGTTTAAACCTTGTATAAGTAACCTGTACAAGTTTGTACTGTATACAATCTCTCTCTCTCACACACACACACACACACACACACACACACACAGGCGACACTACAACTGGATAGTTGAACTGATCAGCTTCCGGTTGCCCTTGGAAGGAGCACTGGAGAACTATAATCGAAGTTCGACATAAAGACAATCTGATTCATTTATTTATTTATTTACCCGAAGTGTGTGTAGTACTTACTAGATAATTCTTTTTGATTGGTGGATTATTTGTGAATCATTTCCCAATATGATTCATGGTTTGTGTCTCACTCAGCCCCACATTGACCCGACTCGACTCAACCTGCTGCCCGCGCACCTGAAGCTTTAAACGTCTTTATGGTGTTAAATCATGACCATCACAAATCCTTGTTAATGACACCATTCCTCCCGTGATACCACAGTAAACATCATCCGCGTGTGTGCTTCAGGCTGTGCGTCGCATTCTAAACATTAACTTGGGTACTGTACTGGAATAATAATTGAAAAAGACTTTAATATCGCAGTGCTTTGCAACAGTTCAGATGATTATTCCTCTTCGGGCACTTCAGAGGAAACTGAAGTTTTTTTCAGGAGAAAGTTATTAAAAAGTTATTAAGAAAGTTATTATAACTTATTTCTTCAGAAGAGATATCCAACGTCATTACCTTTTTCTGGTGCTTAGCCGATGTTTAAGCGGCATCATAGAGCTTAATTGGTAATTAAAACACACTAAAAAATGCACATTGGCAACTTGTGCACGGATGAGAAAAAAGGGCGTATACATCATCTCAACCAATCAGCAGGAGGGAGAACAGCCATTGGCTGAATTTTAATCACTTGACAGTTACTCGTCAATTCGCGAATATGTGGGGGCGCAAGTGCAAAATCGCGAATAATCAAGGGCCTACTCTTATTATGCAAAATAGTGAACAACAATAAGGAGAGAATTAAGTGAATATCATGAAAGAAAATCAAGGCTTTGAATTATAATCGTACTGGGAGAAAAAAGGAAAGAAGTGAATAATACGACAACGATTCACTTGTAAATATTAAACAGATAACTTGAATACCAACACAGATGTATCGTACTTTAACTTTAATGAACATAACTGTTACATTACTGATTTAGTCACCAACATTTCACATCTGTTGAAAGAAATGGCATGTTTTGATTTAGTAAGAGCAGTAAAGTCACATGCCACCTGCAGACAGTGATGCGCATGCGTGGTGTGAGAGGTGTGATTTTGAGTTTGAACGATGTTTCATGTTGAACCAACGCTCGAGCACCATGATGTTCTGGCAATGCCGTTTGAATTTATGTACTTTACATTCTGATATATGTACTCTCACTGCACAGCAGACACACATGCTTCAAGCACACAGATAAAAAAAAAACCCACTGCTCTGTTGAGTCACTATTAATCCATCTGTTCTCATAATCACTTGTCATTTTTTTAAGGGACATTTAGTCCATTTGTGATGGCGCCTGATGCAACAGCATCGCATGGTTAATCTGGCAAGAAACAGCTGCGGCACAGAGTGATCCAAAATTATGTTGACTTCAGGTTTAATTAATTAATTTATTATTTAATTCACTCTTTTTGACATAAAGAGTAGCCAACTTAAAATGGTTTCTGCTTGATATCTCGAATTGACTGGCTCCCTCAGTTCAGTGTTGAGAGATACCTACCTGGACAAGCTTTAGACTAAGTTTCATGTCACGGCAGCCTTCTTTATTTTGGGGGTGGTGGTGGTGGTTTCATTTCTTTACACAGATGCTATGCGACAGCTTATTATTATTTCTATAGTGATTTTCAAAAAGCTCTTCTCTGGGACCTGCATCTTTAATCATTCTCTGTGATGTCACTCTCTGTGACATCATTCCAATTCATTCTTGTCTCCTCCCCCCATTTTTATTTCATCATTAGTCTCGTCGCTTGGACATTGTGGATGTTTTGTGGATTATTTTTGGCAACCCTTTGCTATTTTAGTGCCTGTGCATGTAACTTGGTCTGGTTATATTGGGCTTGCATCTCTAACACAAACCAGTTCACGTCCGTCCACATTGACTCATGTTGGTCCAAAGATTTACGAAAGTCCTGATTGACTTAGGCAGTTTATCCGTTCTTAACAGAAGAGGATTTCATGTACAAGTCTTTGCAGAGCATGCAGAACCCAGTTTCATTCGGTTCAGACTACCAGGCTACAGTGTTCTGGGTAGAGAAACACCTCTACAGAAATCTGAACACTTCAAGAAGGCTCGGCACAGTAGAGGTTTTCATAGCTTACTGAATAACTCTGGGTATTACAGGTATGTGTTTTATGTTGATTGGGTGAATTATATTAATTTCATGTTCAGGCTTTTGTGTGACCTGGAGAGTAGCCAAGGTTATTAAGGTTTGAAATAAGGAAACTAAGCAAGGGGATGACTGTACAATGGACTTGGGTTATTGGAATTGTGATTAGGTGTATGTGGGTTAATAGACATGCTGTAAAGTTCTGACGTGAATATGCCAGACTTTAAAAGGCATAAATGTAAAATGATAGTCATCACTGGGTAATGCAGCAGCCACAAAACACCATGCACTGTTTATGTGCCATTCAATGGTTTGTTATCCTTATTTACTCAAAAAAAGGGTCACTTTCAGTGCAGTCAGGCTGGCAATCATTTCCACCATTTATAACCAGCAATCACACCGATGTTGTACTGGAAGCGCATGCAATGACGACCATATTGCAGCTTCCAATAAAAAACTACAGTGAATCTCATGTGAACAGGAGCTAGCAGCAGCATGTGAAAATACCAGGAAGTTCAGGTTTTGTTCTTGAGGTAAATTAGAATAATAAGCATTGTTATTAATCTGCCAAGAATTAGTAATAAGTTGATGCATATGAATTACCACTCGTGATGGCATCTGATATTGTTTCTGTGCCATTTATTTTGTTTATTTTCATTTTTTTGCTGCTAGGCATGCATGTATTTGGGAAACTGCTTGAGATGTTGCAGCCAAATTTTGTATGTAGCATCTTTGGACCTTTTGGTGTAAATGGCTTTATGACAAGGTGATGATTATACTGTAGGTTTAAGGTCAGCAAAATGATCGATCGGCAAGTGTTTGTAATGGCGAGATACAACAAATACAATTCCCCTGTCATTCATTCATTAATTTTCTGAATCACATAAAGGCGGGCCATGTCTCTCACTGTCTATGGTGAGAGGCATGTAAAAGAACCATTGCTGACTTTCGTAAAGAGTAGGCTGCAAAGTCGTCAGCGTGTTTCTGTCCCTTGTCAAAAAGGGTTGTGACAGGAAGGGCATCCGACGTAAAAACCTCTGCCAAATCAAACGTGTGAATCAGATGATTCGCTGTGGTGACTCCCGAGTAAAAAGGGAAAAAGCCGAAAGGAAGACAGACATAATCAATCCTAATTAGGGTCACGGGGAGGTTAGCGTCCATCTCAGCCGACTTTGGCTGAGGGCAGAGTACACCCTAGGCAGCTCCCCAGGCCATCGCAGGACAGAAACATGCTGATGGCTATGCAGCTGCTCTAGAGGAAAGTCAACAATGGTTCTTTTACAGCCTCTCACCATAAACAGTGAGAGACATGGCCAGCCTTTGATAACTTGGTTAGCTGCACTGTGGGGACAGTGACAACCTGTTGAGAGTGAACTCCCAACCTTGACATACAATTCCCCTATCAGAAGCTTTTAATTGTTGAAATATGTTTCTGCTCCTTTTTTTTCCCTTCCCCCCCTTTACAAAACTGATGTCAACTGCTGAATCCTCATGAGGATGGTATCCTATTGGCTGGTGCACAGATTAATAATGACATAACAATTATCTTGACCATTAGTCCACAGACAAAGTGCGTGTTATTTAATGCTGGAAACAGCCGAGTGCTTTTTTTTGTGGCTAATATGCTATAGGAAAGATTATGTAAGGCCATTTGATATTGGATACCAGTTATCTAATTGACTACTAGGTATGTTTTTGTTTAGTCAAGCCAAAAAAAAAAGGCTTGTATGTCTAGACTAGGTTTTTACAATCCGATGTTTTGTGTAATTTGGGTGGATCTGGCTCCTCAAGGGTGCCTTTTTGTGACTGACCCCCATAGATTGCTGTTGCAGCTATAGATGTGTTTTTTCTTTCTTTCTTTTTAATCTATGTAGCAGTCCATTTGGACTTCAAAGTGTACAGAAAAGTTCTGAACATTATTGTAATGTGGTTCCATTAAGTAGAAAATTAATACTTAACTGTTTTGATTAGAAAGAATGAGTACGACTAGACCTCATGGTTTCATCCAGTATTCTGCCGCTTTCTGTCCACAGCAGGGGTGACTTCTTTCCCTGATGGGCTATGAGCTTAGTCATGGTGTGTGTGTGTGTGTGTGTGTGTGTGTGTGTGTGTGTGTTCTGTGATGTGAGATTCCTCACCTACAGTGGCTTCGTCATTCGGTGTCCCATCGCCCCTACCGTGGTCTGAGCTGCCGTGGAATAAATTACATGGCCAGATCTTGACTGTTTTGCAGTGAGTCAGAATGTTCTGGTAGATGGACAAGTCTGCTTGTAGAATGGTAAATGATGATGAATGGGTAAGAGCTGTAGGTGGAAAAGTGTCTTTTTGAGGGAGGGGGATGATCAAGAGCTGTACGTTAAGCTAATTGGTATGTGACGTAAACCTAATATAATCATCATACTACTGCAGCTGTTGAAGTAGGTATGTTCAGTTAAATGGCTGTACTTAAATGTACTATTATAGAATTTGAGTAGTGGTTTTGCTTAGAATGATAATCTCCATAGACATAATTAAGATGTCTGGATTTGAGCTGCTTTTGTGTGTGTGTGTGTGTGTGTGTGTGTGTGTGTGTGTGTGTGTGTATAAATATAAGAATTAATAAGAACTATTGTAAAGGGTGTTCTGGAAGTACCAGCAACCATTGAGCTGTGTATGTGACAGTCATGCACATGCACCAATAATCATTGCAGTTATCTACCTGTGCATGTGATGTCACACTATCAATACAAAGACCTGTTAAAAAAAGGTTTTCTAACAGCAGACATGTTTTGCTGCTGAACACAATGCAAATATCAATCTGGGGGGGTTTGCATTGGAGACACTTGAAATTCTTCATGGCAATGAAGCAAGTCAGCTGATGGGGTGGGATGTTGAGAGGCATTTGTGTGACCAAAGTGGCAAAGCATCACCTACCATAGATCTGCCTTTCTTGAAGGCCTAACACCACTTGAACACTTGCCAGTTAACTGCTTTATTGCCATAAGCCTGGTTGATGACACATACTTGTGCAGATTGCACATGCCAGTGTCAGAAATGCATGTAATACAAGTCCCGATGCAAACAACATGACTAATTTCTGTGTCACTGATCATCACACATGCTTATATGCTACCTTAGAAGCTCCTTGTACTTAAAATGGTGGTAGTCTTTAAACTATAGGATATGGGCAAGTATGTGGGCAATTTATGTATTTATTTATTTTATATAATTTTTGGGGGGGTGTAAATGCACTGTTTCAATCGGGTGAGCTGTGTTATACAAGTCTAATTTAATCCCCTATTTACCGTATTGCCAATCTGTCATTAGATGTGTCGAGTGTCATTAATGAGATCTGAATGCTCGAATGTGTTCTCATTGTCATGAGTATGCACGGTTTCTAGGTCAAGTCATGACTTGAGGAAACAAATCTGGTATTCACGTGCATTATATCTCATTGTGTGTGTGAGTATTTGGAGGGATGGTAGTATAAATGAATGCTAAATCTAATCTCCTGTCCTCCTCGCAGACTGGACGAGCTCTCAAGATGCGCACAGCTTTACTTTGGGTATTATGTGCTCAGTCATCATTGAATTGTGTCACATGAATGCATGAATTAGGTACCACCACCGAAAAAATTTGTCATCATAAATGGATGAATTTTGTTTTGATCATTTGCATTTTTACACAGAAGGACAGATGTTGATCAATTTTGCAAAAAGGATGGAAATGGCTGTGGTGAATACTTTCTTCCAGAAGAAACAGAAGCATAGGGTGACTTATGAAAGCGGAGGTAAGAGCACACAGGTAGACTACATCTTGTGTAGGCGATGTAATTTGAAGGAAGTCAGTGACTGCAAAGTAGTAGTGGGTGAGAGTGTTGCCAAACAGCATAGGGATGGTGGTGCAGGATGACACTGATGGTGAGAAAGGTGAAAAGGCAAAGGTAGAGCAGAAGACAAAGTGGTGGAAGCTGAAAAGGAAGAGTGTCGTGTTGTCTTCAAGGAGGAGTTGAAACAGGCTTTGGGTAGTCAGGAAGTGCTTCCAGAGGACTGACAACCACAGCCAATGTGATCAGGGAGACCGGTAGGAGAGTATTTGGTGTGTCCTCTGGAAGGAAAGTAGATAAGGAAACTTGGTGGTGGAATGAGGAAGTGCAGGAGTGTGTACAAAAGAAGAGGTTAGCCAAGAGGAAGTGGGACATTGAGAGGACCAAGAGAGTAAACAGGAGTACAGGGAGACACAGCGTGAAGGCGAAGGTAGCAGTGTCAAAGGCCAAACAGAGGGCGATGATGACTTGTATGATAGGTTGGACAGTAAGGAGGGAGAAAATGATCTATATAGGTTAGCACAGCAGAGAAATAATGATGGGAAAGACGTGCAGCAAGTTAGAGTGATAAAGGACAGAGAGGGAAATGTATTGACTGATGACAGAAGTGTGCTGGGAAGATGGAAAGAGTACTTTGAAGAGCTGATGAATGAGGAAAATGAGAGAGAAAAAGAGTAGAAGGGGTGACCGTTGAGGAGCAGGAAGTAGCAAAGATTAGTAAGGGAGAAGTGAGGAGGGCATTGAAGAGGATGAAGAGTGGAAAGGCAGTTGGTCTCTGATGACATACCAGTTGAGGTATGGAAGTGTCTAGGGAGGTAGCAGTAGATTTTCTGACAAGAATATTCAACAAGGTCTTAGAAAGTGAGCAGATGCCAGAGGAATGGAGGAGAAGTGTGCTTGTGCCCCATTTTTAAGAACAAGGGCGATGTACAGAGTTGTGGCAACTACAGAGGGATAAAGTTGATGAGCCATACAATGAAGCTATGGGAAAGATTAGTGGAAGGAAGCCTAAGGGCAGAGGTCAGCATTTGTGTACAACAGTTTGGTTTCATGCCAAGAAAGAGCACCCCAGATGCAGTGTTTGCTTTGGAGGATGTTAATAGAGAAGTACAGAGAAGGTCAGAAGGAGCTGCATTGTGCCTTGTGGATCTGGAGAAAGCATATGACAGGGTGCCGAGAGAAGAACTGTGGTATTGTATGAGGAAGTCTGGAGGACAGAGAAGTATGTTAGAGTGGTGCAGGACATGTATGATAGATGTAAGACAGTGGTGAGGTGTGCTGTCGGTGTGACAGAAGAGTTCAAGGTGGGGGTGGGACTACATCAAGGGTCAGCTCTCAGCCCCTTCTTGTTTGCTATGGTGATGGACAGGCTAACAGATGAGGTTAGACAAGAATCTCCATGGACTATGATGTTTGCAGATGACATTGTGATCTGTAGTGAGAGCAGAGACCAAGTGGAGGAAAATCTAGAGAGGTGGAGGTATGCCCTGGAAAGGAGGGGATTGGAAGGTTAGTCTTAGTAAGACAGAATACATGTGTGTGAACGACAAGGACCCAAGAGGAACTTTGAGGTTACAGGGGGCAGAGATAAAGAAGGTGGAGGATTTAAGTACTTAGGCTCAACAATCCAGAGCAATGGAGAGTGTGGAAAAGAGGTGAAGAAGCGCTGCAGGCAGGTTGGAAATGGATGGAGAAAAGTGTCCGTGTGATGTGTGATAGGAGAGTATCGGCAAGAATGAAGGGAAAAGTGTACAAGACGGTGATGAGGCCAGCAATGTTGTATGGTTTAGAGACAGTGGCCCTGGGGAAAAGACAGGAGTCAGAGTTGGAGGTAGCAGAGATGAAAATGTTGAGGTTCTCTTTGGGAGTAACGAGGATGGATAGGATCAGAAATGAGTACATCAGAGGGACAGCACATGTTAGATGTTTTGGAGACAAAGTCAGAGAGGCTAGATTGAGATGGTTTGGACATGTACAGAGGAGGGATAGTGCGTATATTGGTAGTAGGATGCTGAGGTTGGAACTACCAGGCAAAAGGCCCAGAGGAAGACCAAAGAGAAGATTTATGGATGCAGTGAAGGCGGACATGAAAGTCGTTGGAGTAGGAGTAGAAGATGCAGAGGATAGGGAGAGATGGAGGCAGATCATTTGCTGTGGCGACCCCTGAAGGGAACAGCCGAAAGGAAAAGAAGAAGAAGAGAAATGGATGGTTTTAGGGTTGTTGGGTTAACCATTACAAATCATCAGTCTAAATTGCATGCAATTATCTTGAACAGTTTCCGAGATGGAGCCTGTTCCGTTACCCCCGCTTCAGGCCCAATGCTTGGACATCATTTGGAACACTTTTGGGGAGACTATGAAACAAATATTACTTTCTACAAAGACGTAATGCCATTTCTCAGTCATTTTTTACCTAGTTCCACATTATGGAGTTTCAGGCCACTCAGGTGATGTTTTGTAGTAAAAGCCATTTCAATATGCATTTTATGTTCAAATTACGGTAGCACCAAAATGACGTGATAGCATTTTTAGATGCCCCTATGTTCAAAATTAGACATCGACAAAGCCCAATTATCCTATTTTCTAAGATAATGAGAGAGACAAAAGCACTTTAATTTTTTTTATGGAGTCCAGTTCTCACTTTTGAAGTTATTGTCCCTCAAAAATGCCTTAAACTGTAAGTTTGCCACGGAAAAAAGACCAATCTTTGAAAATTAATTGAACCAACCAAGTCAATACCTTGATACTTTTGTTTCTGAGGGAAAAATACTTTTTTACTCCATTGCCAGCATCTGTTTTAGGCTATCTACTATGGTTTGAGGTTTAAAGGGGTTCAGACAAGTGACAAAAATGCCGAAAATCGTCAAATTTAGAAAATCCATTGAACTTCAACCAACCAAGTCAATAGCCAAGTCAATTTTGTTTCTAAAGTAAAATGACCTGCTTAATCCAATGGCAGCATTTATTGTAGGCTATCTACCATGGCTTTAGCTGTGAGGGAAGTCAAAACATGTTAAATGGCAAAATGTTGGAAAAGTCTAATACAGTCGGCCCCCGACTTACAGAACCCCCTGGGTATGAAAATCCCGGGTTACGTAAAACATTTTCCTAAGTTTTTGTCCCAGGAATATGAAAACAATCTTCTCTTACGAAAAGCGCCATTCAAAATTCAAACGTGCAAATGAAAATTTCACACGATGTGCGACTTGCTCTCTCATTGGCTGTCTCCCAACATCCCGCCTCGCTGGCCTCCCATTCTAGGAGGGATGATGACTCGGCTGAACCTTATCCAAACTTCCTGTTCTTCACACACGTAAAGGAGAGTTGACTGTTGGCTTGTTTTGAGATTGATAATGCAGCGTTATACAGTATTTCGTTCTCGCCGAAACCCCTCTACAGTCAGGACCATATTGAACCAGAAGCAGACCTTAAAGCAGAAATACAGTGAGGACCTCTGATCTTTCAAACAGGTACTGTAATTCGGCTTTAAATAAAACATCCTGTGTGTGTGTGTGTGTGTGTGTGAGAGAGAGAGAGAGAGAGAGAGGGAGAGAGAGAGTCAAAAGGAGAATTTTTAGTTTAGTTTTTTAAGTTGTTTAATTCAGTAAATGTTTAAATGTGCTGCATGTGAGCTCATCTGGAATTCTGATCCCTAAAGGACTCAAGTTAAAGTTGAGTTTGGACCTCCGATCTGTCAAGCAGGGAGTGCGCTTTGAATTCCACGTCTTGTGGGCATGGCCCGTAGCGCCACAATAAATATTTAATGTGTATACAGTCGGCCCTCAATTTACGAAATTAATCTGTTCCAGAGCCCTTTTCGTATTGCGGGGATAGTGTAAGTAGGGGTCGCATCTTACATGTTAAACACCTAATTCGTTCCAAGGCTCCAGTCCTTGGACTGGATAAACCCCACAAACCCTTTAAAAATGATAAAAGTACACCAATTTTGTATAAAATATGTGTTAACAGTAAAAGAAAATCATTTATTAAACCATTTTATTAACATATTTATTAATTAAACCATTATTAAACATTTTTATTAACACACACCTCTCTCTCTCTCTCTCTCTCTCTCTCTCTCTCTGGGCCACGCCCACAAGACGTGGAATTCAAAGCGCATTCCCTGCTTCACAAACTCAACTTTAATTTGATTCCTTGAGGGATCGGGATGCCAGATAAGATCAAATGTGCCCACATTTATGAAACATTTACTGAATTAATACAACTTAAAAAACTAAACTAAAAACTAAAGTGTTATTCCTTATCTCTCTCTCGCTCTCTCTTTCTATCTCTCGGGCCACGCCCACAAGACATGAATTCAAAGCGCATTCCCTGCTTGACCATTTACTGAATTAAAACAACTTAAAAAACTAAACTAAAAACTAAAGCGTTATTCTCTCTCTCTCTCTCTCTCTCTCTCTCTCTCTCTCTCTCTCTCTCTCTCTCTCTCTCTCTCTCTCTCCGGGCCATGCCCACAAGATGTGGAATTCAAATCACATTTCCTACTTGACAAAGTCAACTTTTAATTTGAGTCCTTGAGGGATCGGGATGCCAGATAAGCTCAAATGCACTCACATTTATTAAACATTTACTGAATTAAAAGAGCTTAAAAAACTAAAGTGTTATTCCTTCCTCCCTCTCTCTCTCTCTCTCTCTCTCTCTCTGTCGCGCACGGGCCACGCCCACAAGACCATTTACTGAATTAAAACATTTCGAAAAATTAAACTAAAAACTAAAGAGTGAAGCTTCCTTCTGTCTCTATCTGGGAGGCCAGTGGGGCAGGATGTTGAGAGACCGCCAATGAGAGAGCAACTCGTGCGTCTTGTGAAATTTTGATTGGTGCGTTTGAATTTTGAATTTCTTTTCGTAAGAGGGGGTTGTTTCGTATTTCGGGGATGGAAACTCAAGAAAATGTTTTTCGTAATCCGGGGATTTCGTACAAAGGGGTCTTCGTAAATTGGGGGACTACTGTATATGTTAATACTGTAATGTGTGTCTGTGTGTGCGCAAGAGAGAGAGACAGGTGTGTGTGTGTGTGTGTGTTAATAAAAATGTTTAATAATGGTTTAATAAATAATTTTCTTTTACTTTTACACATTTTATACAAAATTGGTGTACTTTTATCATTTTTAAAGGGTTTATGGGGTAGTCTTGGGAGCCTTGGAACGAATCAGGCGTTTAACATGTAAACTGCGACCTCTACTGACGAAACTCCTGCGTTACGAAAAAGGCGCTGGAACAGATTAATTTCGTAAGTAGGGGGCCGACTGTACATAAAAATTTTTGGAAAATTCAGAGTATTGTAATAATTGTAATCTTTTTCAGAGTATTGTACTCTTCTCAGTCAAAAATGTAAATGTTCTTTTTCTATGAACCTGGTTGAATTTGGTACCACTGGAGCAGGAATGAAATTAGCTTTTAACACAATTAAATTTATACAGCATTATTTGATTACAAGGGCTGCATTTACAGGTTGAAGTTTGACTTTTTTCAGCGTCAGGCTTAGCTGTGTCACAATTCCTGAGTAAATCAATTGGCAATGCCGGTACCTACATGAATGGCCTCTCTCACCTTTAGCACTCATTGTTGCACTAAGCCTCAGTGCATTCTTTTGCAATACACTATATTCCAGAAAGTTTGGATTGACGGTTTGATGTCAAACGGATGACGACAGAGCATTCATGCTTCAGATGTTTGTACTGAAAGAGCATTCTAATGCATTATCCCATAGCAACGTGCAAAACGAGCAATTATATTGCCATGACGACATTTAGCTCTGTAAAGTGAGCTTTTCATTATTTTTTTTCCTTAGTGTTCTCATTCCTGAAACACACTTTGTGCAGGTGTAATCCGTTAAAGTAAGGCAGATGGTTATTTTAAAATAATTGACCTTAAGCACAAAACTGCTAACTCTATTTTGTTGATTACTAGCAGGGAATTGGCAGTCTTTTTTTTTTTTTTTTTTTTTTTTTAATTTATTTTAATCAACCCTCTGGAATTGAAACCAATATGTTCGGGGTGGTTGATGTCTTTTGTGGAGACAGTGAGACATCACATTTTAGTGACGGAGAACGCCAAGCTGATAGGGATGAGTGTGACAGAAAATCCAAAATGTTTTATGCAGCTAATGTTTTGACAACTACTTTTCTGTCATATATGATGATAACGTGGTGTGCCACACAGGTCAATAATGCCGCCCGGCTAAGCCAAAAAATTCTTGCTACTAGCAGCTTAGAGCAGCCAATCAGAAAGGCAATATGTATCTGAGCTTGCCGAGAGTCGTAACACTCACGCGCACTTCATAAACGGGGCATGGACTGATGTTGTCAGAGGGAATAGCAGATGTTGTGCGATCTTTTTAAATATTTAGACATGACTTCTACAATTTAAAATATGCCTTTGGTGAGTTAAGTTATTTCAGGATTGTGCAAAGCAGCGGAGATCATAGAAATAAGTAAATTAAAAAGCAGTTGGCTGGATCACTGCTCCCAAGGTTGTGGGTACAAGTCTCACTCTTGACAGGCCCCCACCCCCACCCCAACGCAGATTAGGTTGGCGTCCATCTCAGCCGACTTTGGGCAAGGGAAGCGTACACCCTGGACAGCTCACTAGGCCATCAAATGGCAGAAGCACGCTGACAGCTATGCAGCTACTCTTGATGACAGTCAGCAATGATTCTTTTACAGCCTCTCACCGTAGACAGTGAGAGACATGGCCAGCCTTTGATAACCCAGTTAGCTGCACTGGGAGTGTACAGTGACTACCTGTTGAGACTGGGGCTTGGACCCCCAACCTTAAGATTAGTGATCCACCACTGCCCTCTAGAAACTAAATGTATTTTTTCCCTCCCCTTGAAGGTTTCTATCAGGTTAAAGTTGTATTTTTGTGGGTGTCGATTGACAATGTCTCTAAAATCACCTTTATAAATTGTGATCTGTAAATTAGTCATGGGTTAAGAGCCAGTCTTGTGAAGCATTGTTTAAAGCTACACTGTTGTAAAGTTTGGCAGCATGTAGTGGTAAGGTAACGAAATGCAGTGAATGGAAGTTTTTATTTCTGATTCCTCCTCTTCAAAGCCAGTCGAGTTCTGGTCCACCGTTAGAGCACGGCAGTGGAAAATGGTGGTCAGACTGTGTGAGTAACCTTGACCTACTTTTCAAGCTCACAAAGGAAACACTGTATATTTGGTTTCTGGACATTTACTTGCCGCTCAACAGTGGTGATCGTGCTGATTGAACAACTGACCTTCAGATTACCAACCCATTGCATTAACCGCTAGGCCAACACTGCCCTACCATGAAATGGTTGTTTTGGGAGGAGAGCCTGGACCCCTGTGCTTTGCTTTTTATTTTTTCAAGCAAAAATATTTACTGTAATTTGTGGTTTGCCCCGGCCATAATGAAACAAAACTAGGTTTGTAGTCATGTTGTCGTTAAGTGTACTGATATTACAGACGATGACGACTGCACCCTTTGGACGAAATCATACTTCTTGCTCTCTTCTAATCCTTCTGTCAATCTGTTATCTGTTTATCTCAAGGACGTCACTCGGCAAATCTTTTCTCACAATGGCACACAGCAAGACTCAAGATTTGGGTTCTGCCTTCATCCAGACGCAGCAGCTGAACGCTGCCATGGCTGACACCTTCCTGGAGCACATGTGCCTGCTGGACATCGACTCAGAGCCCACTACTGCCCGCAACACTGGCATCATATGCACCATTGGTCTGTTGTCTTGTACTGTTGAAAGATTTGCTTAATATTAACATCTGTTGTGCATTGTTGAATTGGACAGCTGGTGTTAAATTCTTTAGTATGCTTTGTTGATGTTGCATTATACTGTAAGTTTGTGTTTTTGCCTTGCAGGCCCAGCCTCGCGCTCAGTAGAAATGCTCAAAGAGATGATTAAGTCAGGCATGAACATCGCTCGCTTGAACTTCTCCCATGGCTCACACGAGGTTCGAGCTTCTCTTTCCACCTCAGTTCCTCCTGTTTCCTTATCTCTGCTACATAACACAATAACAGTGACGAAACGTGTGCCGATGTACTTGGGCTCAAAGATCGTGGACAGGCATGGTGTCCCTCACTTGATTATGATTATGGTGATGAGGTCATGGTGACCACTAAAATGGAAAGTGCTGCCACTTTACATTACTCATCTCGTTCTCTGAGCTGACCCTTATCTCCGTCAAGTAGAAACATGCAACGTGTGTGAAAGGTGCGCCTGTCAGAGGCCACTGGTTGACGAAACAAAGATTCTCAGTCTAAAGCCAGTCAGATCTTTCACTGGGGGAAAGTAATAGTAACATTTTTGAGTTTTGTAGAGATGTACCAGTCGACTCTACATCAGCATGTGTGTTGTAAATTTCAGGATAGTTTTAACCAATAGAGACAATAATAACAATTCGCTTCTTTGAGTGTCTACTGCAGGGGTCCTGCGAGGGTCACAAAACTTTTCCCTTCTCTGATGGGGGGCCGAGGTCAGTTTGTAACAGATAAAGTGTGACGATCGCAGGGCTGCCTAAACGTAAACATTTATTGTTTTCCAGTAAGCCATGTATAACCAAATATTACTAACCCTTTCTGGGACCTTCACAGAAAAAGTCTGGAAATTAAAAAAAAAAAACGCTGCTTGCTATCAGTTGAGCAACCCGAAAGCTGCCTGAACAGACAACTGGTTCAGCCGAGCCTCGCGTACAAATGTATTGTCCTGAGCTAACAGTCCACTTTTTAGCTTTGCGAGTTTGTCTACTCGCATTTGGTCTTGCAAGCGATCATACTCGTCTTTGTGATGGGATTCAGAGTGTCGGCGCAGATTGTATTCTTTGAATACCGCCACTGCCTCTTGACAGATGATACAAACAACCTTTCCTTTGCATTGAATAAACAAATAACCGTTTGTCCACTGCAGGTTAAATACCCTGCATTCTGAATCAATTTTTCTCTTCCATAACCTTTTCACCATTATTCCATTCTATTTGATGGAGAGAGTCTAGGATTTTTGTTTCGGGGGGGGGGGGGCACAGACGGCAGAAGGGTGGGATAGATTGTCATATTCTAGATGTGTATTAGTTTGCATTGAGATTGCATGGCCAGACTAAAAAAAGTAATCATAATACATCTCTGGTAATGTTCAGGGGGCCAGGCCAGATGTGGAGGTGAGCCGTATCCGGCCCACAGGCCGTAGTTTGGGGACCACTGGTCTACTTGAAATGATGTCTTGTTCTGGCATTCCTGAACTTTTGTTCTGCCCAACATAGTTCTTGGTGAAAATGCTGCAACAATGCAAGCAGCATGAATGTTTCTGATGCTTTTATGCATGCTGGGGTGATTTCTGACCATCATTTTTGTTTTAAGACGTGTGTAATTTGCCCCTTGCCCAGAATTGACTGAGATGAGTGTCAGCCTCCCTGTAACCCTAATTAGGATTAAGTGGTTTAGAAAATGAACGAATGCTCGTTTCAAAAAATTGGTGTAACCTTGGGCTTACACTGGGGTACGATGTCCGCAATCTCCACAATTTGAGACATTTGTGATAAGCATGTTCATTTTCTGTAACCGCTTAATCCTAAATAGGGTCACGGGGAGGCTGGTGCCCATTCCAGCCAACAGGCAAAGGCAGAGTACACCCTGGACAGCTCGCCAGGCCATTGAAGGGTGGAAACACGCTGCATTGGGGGGGACAGTGTCAACCTGTTCTGAATGGGGTTTGAACCCCCAACCTTAGGATCAGTGATCCAGCATCTTTAACACCAGGCCACCACTGCCTCTCGTACACCAAGTTTGGTCATGAATTGTGGTGCTTCAGGCCACCCTACCCCTCCGCAAACATCATCAATCAATCCGGGTGCTGTGTCAGAAATCTGGCATAGGCGGCAGCCATAACAGCTCGTGACTGTATACAAAGGGCAAAAAATCCTCAGTTAGAGGCCCAAAGTTGTTTCTACAGATTGTTTTTATTGAGACACCATCTCTAGCTAGCTGGCTGTTGATTTTAAAGAATTCATCCGCCCTTTGATAGATCTTGTTATTATTATTGCTGCTACCCACCCTACTCACCAAATTTGGAACCTGGTGGGTGAGCCGGTTTAGTCGCCGATCACTCAATCATGCAACAGGTTGTACTGGCTTACATATTACCAGTAGCAGGGCAAAACCTGACCTGACATAAGCAAACATCGTGCTCCAGTGTAAACCCAGGGTAATTCATTTTACTGCAGTTCGCCTTCTTTTGATGTCACTAATTTCTCTGATCAAATGCTCTCTCTCACTATCTGGATGTGCTGTCCTGTTTGTGTTTTTGCAACGACCAGGATTTCAGCTCCAGGCTTTAGCATCAAGTGACATCAATAAGGTGGCAAAATGGGAATTGAAAAATAATCATGAAGGACAGGACGTCATGTGATGCATTGAACAAAGGGACAGGATTTCTGTGTTTGTAACTGTACTTCTAACCTTTTTGGGAAAAACTTTGATTTTCTGTCTTTTAAAGCCACAGTGAAGGTAAACAGCCTCATGAGTATAGTTAGACCAATCTTGATTTTTTTTTTTTTTCTTTTTTTTTTAATATTGCTTAATCAAATTTCAAACAAAAGCATGGAGGTAGTGAGTTTAAGTCCCAGGCTTGGTTTGTGTGTGTGTGTGTGTGTGTGTGTGTGTGTGGTGTGGTGTGTGTGACGTTTGCATCTTCTCTTCATGCTTGTGTGGGTTTCCTCTGGTTACTCCTGGCTTCCTGCCACAATCCAACGACATGCACATTACACTGAGTGACTGTTCCAGATTGGCACTGTGTGTGTGTTGCCTTGCAATGATTCGTGGTATACCCTGCCTGCGTCTAGGGTCAGCTGAGATGGGCTCAAGCATTCCTAGTATTGGAGAGAGAGAGTATATTAAGCTAAATGTTATGATTTAGCTAAGAATGTGTTAAAGCCAGAATTGCAGTTCTGGTACTTTACGTGTGTGTGTGTGTGTGTGTGTGTGTGTGTGTGTGTGTGTGTGTGTGTGTGTGTGTGTGTATGTGTGTGTGTGCTTGCGCGTCCAGTGTTTCCCGAATATAATCATCCTCTTCGTGTTAATTAGTTCACACTTTTCACATGTAGAATAAATGTTAGAATTTGTGTGTGTGTTTGTAGTATCATGGTGGAACCATAAAGAACATCCGTGAGGCTTGTGAGAGCTTTGCTGCTGGCAGCATCCAGTACCGACCCATAGCTATCGCCTTGGATACCAAGGGCCCAGAAATCAGAACTGGGCTCATCAAAGGGGTAGGTCCTGTAGATTACACATTGCTTTACAGAAGGCTCAGTGGGATGTTTGGGATGATTTTCTTTATAGTTTTTTTATCCCCCACCCCACGCGCGCGCGTCTGTGCGTGTGTCTGTGTGTGTCTGTTTGACAGAGTGGAACTGCTGAGGTGGAGCTGAAGAAGGGAGACCAGATCAAAGTGACTCTGGATGATGCCTACATGGAGAACTGTGATGAGAATATCCTGTGGCTCGACTACAAGAACATCACCAAGGTAGTGGAGGTGGGAAGCAAGGTCTACATTGATGATGGCCTTATCTCTCTTCAAGTAAAGGAGATTGGTGAGTATGTTACGTGAGCATGGAAGTCGTCTGTTTTGTTTACAATGACGTAAATTATCCAAACACAACGCCTTATTAGTATGGTTATTGAGGATGTGTCAGAATTTGGTCATCTCTGGTCTCTAATAGGCTCTGACTATCTCATGTGCGAAATTGAGAATGGAGGAATGCTGGGCAGCAAGAAAGGCGTCAACTTGCCCGGAGCGGCTGTGGACCTACCCGCCGTGTCCGAGAAGGATATTAAGGACCTGGAGTTTGGAGTGGAAATGGAGGTCGACATGGTCTTCGCCTCGTTCATCCGCAAAGCGGATGATGTCCATGCAGTCAGGAAGGTGCTGGGAGAGAAGGGCAAGAACATAAAGATCATTAGCAAGCTGGAGAACCATGAAGGAGTCCGTAGGTGAGAAATTTGAGTATTGCGCCACGACCTCCATACGTTCCATCCAGTCATTTCTCTAATCTGATTGGTCGGGTTGGCACTTGTTTTAAAGCTCTATAGTTCTTCATCTTATGGAAAATTGATGTGGGTGTGGCATAAGTGGAGTAAAACACTTCTGGGCATGCTTCTTCTTTCTTCTTTTCCTTTCGGCTTTTCCCTTCAGGGGTTGCCACAGCGAATCATCTGCCTCCATCTCACCCTATCCTCTGCATCTTTTTCTCTTACACCAACTGCCTTCATGTCCTCCTTCACCACGTCCATGAATCGTCTCTTTGGTCTTCCTGTAGGCCTTCTGCCTGGTAGTTCCAACCTCAGCATCCTACTACCAATATACTCACTATCCCTCCTCTGTACATGTCCAAACCATCTCAATCTAGCCTCTCTGACTATGTCTCCAAAACGTCTTACATGTGCTGTCCCTCTGATGTACTCATTCCTGATCCTATCCATCCTCGTTACTCCCAAAGAGAACCTCAACATTTTCAGCTCTGCTACCTCCAGCTCTGCCTCCTGTCTTTGCCCCAGGGCCACTGTTTCTAAACTATACAATATCGCTGGCCTCAACACACTTTTGGGCATGCTATTATTGTTAAATTAACTTTGGCCTGGTACAAGTATCACCCATTAGCACACATTTTCTATTGACTGGAATTATTTATTTAGTTATTTATTTTTATTATTTGTTAATAGACAGAGTTGAATTA
Source organism: Plotosus lineatus (assembly GCA_024760905.1). Lineage (NCBI taxonomy): Eukaryota > Metazoa > Chordata > Actinopteri > Siluriformes > Plotosidae > Plotosus > Plotosus lineatus. The sequence continues at coordinate 106,393,022 of CM045728.1, forward strand.
TTGGTGTTGCGTTTCTGCAGGTTTGATGAGATAATGGAAGCCAGCGATGGCATCATGGTTGCCCGTGGTGACCTTGGTATTGAGATTCCTACAGAGAAAGTCTTCCTTGCCCAGAAGATGATGATTGGACGCTGCAATAGAGCTGGCAAACCAATCACATGTGCCACACAGGTTGGAATAGTTGTTGTTTTTTAGTTTGTTTTTTTTTTTGAATACCGTATTTTCTGTACTATACGTCGCTCCAGAGTGTAAGTCGCACTGGCCAAAAAATGCATAATGAAGAAGAATAAAAACATATATAAGTCACACTGCACTATAACTCGCAAACTCAACGAAACTGTCTACCTTGGCTTGGAAATATGCTGGCAGTTTTTGTGACATTGTGGTCCTCACTCGGATAGAGAGGCGGTTGCGTTGCAGTAACACCAAGAAAGTCTTCAATCAAAGTCATTTTTTCTTCTTCATTGCAGTAATAATACTCTCCGCTTTTCTACCCTCTTGTTGCCTTCTTGCGGCTGTGGGTGTAAAAATAAACATGTAAAATTATGTTTCTTATTATTATGAAATTATATGTAGTAATTTCACTACCTGGATGTGGAGACACAACTGCACTGTTAACAAGCCTCTCCCTGCAACAAGTTACAAGCACCCATGTGCGAGCTCGTTCCTCTAGCTGTGGCCATCTAGCTTTTAGCCCACAATTAGCTTTTTTTGTTTTCTTCATTGCAGTAATAATCTTCGCTTTTCTCCAGTCCCTCACAAGTTTTTTGTTCACTCCAAACTTTCTTTCTGCTGCTCCATTATTATTTTCCGCTGCATATTTCACTAGGATTTTCTTTTTGGGGACATTTCTTCAGTAGTGGATGAGCAGGCACTGGTGTCCAAGCGTAGAGTGCCCTCTCGTGGTTGTGAGTGTAAAAATAACAAACGTGAAATTATGTTTTATTACTATGACGAACAGAATTCTATGTAATAATTTCACATATAAGTCGGTCTGGAGTACAAGTCAGCCAAAGTATGAAAAACAGGTGCGACTTATAGTGTGGAAAATACGGTACACATGTCCTGTATTTTCTTCCGCACAGTCAGAGCTCCACCTCCCTCTTTCTGATGCTCAAGAACATAAGTGACTCTTAATAACTTTAATTCCAGATGTTGGAGAGCATGATCAAGAAGCCCCGCCCCACGCGTGCTGAGGGGAGCGATGTTGCAAACGCCGTTCTGGATGGGGCCGATTGCATAATGTTGAGCGGCGAGACGGCAAAGGGGGATTACCCTCTGGAAGCCGTTCGCACACAACACAAGGTACATTCACCCATTACTGGCACACACTTGCATTCTGTATTTATATATTGACATCACTCTGATTTTTTTTTTTTTGTTGTTGTTCACATGCTCTTGATGTTAAAGTAGGGTCAGAATGAAAAAAGAAAGAGTATTTAAGAACCATATTGGATTATAATTATGGATTATGAGTAGCAGAATGGCTTCTACTGTCTTTTCTCTTAACGTTGCTGCATGCTGCCAGACCTCCTCTGGGCTTCTCCGGAATTTTTCCGCTGCCGCACTTTTTCAGCCTGCTGAGTCACCTGCGCAGTCCAAAGGGGAGCATCATGAGCATGTTGCTGAGCCCTCATGCCAGATGCCAGGTGGCATTTAAATCAGATTACAGCTTCTTCCTCTGCGGTTTTTCAGTTTTAATAAAAGGTCTTTTTTTTTTTTTTTTTTTAATGCTTGTCACGGTGTTTACGTTCTTTATCCATGCCTCCTGTATGACCCTCCTCCCCTTCTTTTCTTAGCTTTCCCTTTTTTTTCTTAACTGTCTTTATAAAAATTATTTCAAGTTGTAGGCCAACCAAGCTTAGAAGAATTAAGTGTTTTGATCATCAAGTTTTTGTCATCCTGAACTTTAACAAGCTTTTAGTTGTCTTTGCTCTCCAGCCCTGCTTTGGATTCAGTTAGTCATGGGCAGTGCACTAACCCTGTGTTTTCCAAACTCATTTAACAAAGTTTACCTAATCTGGCTGTTGTCTTTCTGCATCGTGTGCATATTCCACCCTTATTCAGCAGCAACAACCCCTTTTTGGCTTGTATTTGAAACCATCTCCAATTAGAAAGAAATAATTTCAAAAACTGTGTTGATTTGTGATGTAATTATTGCATGACTGACTAAAGCAATGGAATCCAGGATCGATTTTAACGTAGCCATATTTGTTTTTGTCCTCCTTCTGCCTTCTGTGATCTCACACTTAAACTAACTTTTTTTCCCTCTGTGTTTTCTTCAACATTTTCTTTTAATGTACATATCTTTATTGTCCCCCTCCCCCTGCCATTTGTTTGCCGCCTGCTCTTGGCGTGGGCTCTCTCTCTCTCTCTCTGTCTCTCTCTCTCTCTCTCGCTCTCTGTATGTGAGTGCCCCTCACCCATACGTCTGTGTTTCGTACTCTCACGCTCTCCCTCTCTCTGCTTGCTGCGTGATTGAGTCAGATCGCTCGTGAGGCTGAGGCAGCCATGTTCCATCGGCAGTTGTTTGAGGATCTGCGCCGCTGCACAGCCTACTCAACTGATCCTGCTGAGGCCATCGCCATAGGGGCCGTGGAGTCTTCGCTCAAAATCTTGGCCTCCGCTTTCATAGTGCTCACGGGCTCGGGCAGGTATGCAGGAGGTTAAAAGCCAAAGGACAACTGCAGCCAGCAAACAGTATAGGATAGAGCAGGGACAGACAGGGAACATGAGGGAGAAAAAGAGAGATGGAAATGTTCCAGTTCACTTCAGGCCAAAAGCAGATTGACTGGTTTGCCAAAAATCATGGTTCTGTAAAAGGAAAACACGAAATGTGTAAAATATAAACATTTTGCTCATCTCTCTCTCTCTCGGCCGGCGTGAGTGCTACTGGTGGTGTGACTCTTTCATTGTAATTCCTTCCCTTTCCTACTCCACCTCCCTCTATTGGGTGGCACTGTGTCCTCTCCCTTACACACACTCAGATTGCCAGAGAGGCAGAAGCCGCCATGTTCCATCGCCAGCTGTTTGAGGAGCTGAGACGCTCCACGAAACTAAGTCAAGACCCCTCGGAGGCTGTAGCCATCGGGGCCGTCGAGGCCTCCTTCAAATGCTGTGCCAGTGCTATAATTGTGCTCACCAAAACCGGCAGGTAAGAGGAGATGGCAAGTGCAGGAACGGAGAAGGCAGACACCAAGATGCCCACATACTGTGTGTGTGTGTGTGTGTGTGTGTGTGTGTATGTGTGTGAGTGATGGACATCAATGACAAACTCTCAATGCACCAGACAAGTATTAGCCTTTCCCACCCTCATTCTTTATTCTGAGCGTTTGAGTAATAATGTATGGCTGGCTGGGATATAGGGCTAGGCAGTACTTCAACTTTGCACTTTTCTGTGTAATATTAACCACTTTTTGAAAATAAAACATTATTGGGTATTTTTTTCATTTTTGCCCAACTCTGAAAACACAGTGAACACAGTGCTGTTCAAACTGCATGGATTTCTGCTTGAAGTGTTAACAGACTCTCTCAAAGTTCATTCACGTTGCCCTTGAGTGGCGTGTGTGTTGCTAAATTTAGCCGTACTTGACCTGCATGTTTTGAACCATGCTTTTTAGTTTGTGATTTGACTGGATCACAGCACTGTTAGTAGTCAAGAGTATATATTTAAACACAGAATTAGTTCCGAGTACTGACAGATATTGTAGTGACGCATATCAGTGTTATATCAGTTTCTGTTGATTTTCCAGGTCTGCACATTTGCTTTCTCGGTACCGCCCCCGTGCCCCCATCATTGCAGTAACACGTAACGGGCAGACGGCCCGTCAGGCACATTTGTACCGGGGCATCTTCCCCGTCTTCTACAACAAACCTGCTAATGATATCTGGGCTGAAGACGTTGACCTTCGAGTCAACTTTGCTATGGATGTTGGTAAGCAAAGATGGGATTTCGGTTCCTTTTATGTTAGACAGGAACCCATATGGTATAAAAATTTAAGTGTGAGTGCTTGAGCACCTTTTCACGGTATGCATTTTTCCCCTAAAGCTGTCTCTCCAGTAATACAAATTTGAAATTATTTTGCCGATCCACTTAATCCAACTCCGGCTGCAGGGAGGCTTTAGCCGACACACCCTGAACAGCCTACCAGACCACTGCAACATGCTGTCACTAAAACTGGCAACTAGTGTCAATTCAGAAGAGCCAGTTAACTTAATATGCATGTAATTTGGATTGTGTGTTGAAACCCATGAACACACATTACAGTGCCTACAGTTATCCGGTCTCAAAGCTCAGTCACTATTTTTAATAAGTATGGGATTTACTCACAACCCCTAGTGCAGCTAACTGGGTTATCAAAGGCGGGCCATGTCTCTCACTGTCTATGGTGAGAGGCATGTAAAAGAACCATTGCTGACTTTCGTAAAGAGTAGCTGCAAAGCCGTCAGCGTGTTTCTATCCCTTGCTAAAAAGGGTTGTGACAGGAAGGGCATCCAACGTAAAAACCTCTGCCAAATCAAACGTGCGAATCAGAATCGCTGTGGCGACTCCCGAGTAAAAGGGAAAAAGCTGAAAGGAAGACAGACAGACATGAGATTTACTCACAAAGCATCACTGAGTGGAAACATCAACCATTCTCACTTATTGAAAAATTTAACGTATAACTGCAATCCAAGTCCAAATACTGACTATATATCCCTTTCTAACCCACTCTAGGCAAAGCCCGAGGATTCTTCAAGCCTGGAGATGTCGTTATTGTGCTTACGGGCTGGCGCCCAGGCTCGGGTTACACCAACACAATGCGTGTGCTGCCAGTGCAGTAGACCTCCACTTCTCTTTATTTCAGCCGTTCTAATGTCTTTTGCTTCTTCTTCATTCAAGCCCTTCTAGCAGACTGGCATTAGGGGATAGCGAGGTTTCCCTGGATGGCTTCACCTTTTAAAAAAGGATTGTCTTCATGTCTAATCCTAGTCAAGTATTTCTGTTTTATATATATTTTTGACACGTGTGTCAACCCTTGACCCCTTTTATTTACAAACGGCACTTGGTAACAATAACACGAGTCAGGTGGCTCTATCAGAGTGCTGGCTAATAGAGGTCTATGTCTGACCTGCTGTACTTACCATACACGTTGTAGTCTTCTAGAACATTCCCATTTACTGTAGAACCAAAAGTGACATGCTGAAGCCTAATGGGTATCCTAACATCTCTGGCTTTTTCACCGTGATTAAGTACAAAGGAATGTATGTGCAAATGTGGGCTTGTCTGTTATTAATCTGTCACTTTTATTTTTTTGCACTGCACTCCCACAGCTACTGTAAGCAATGTTACATCCTGTTTGTTTTTTTGTTTTTTTTTACTTGATGTTAAAATGTCTGGGTGTTGTCAAATCAGCACCTCATGATATATATTTTTTCCAAATTTAAGAAACCTTGTCAGATGGTATGTTTTAAAAAATAATAATACAAGAGAAGAGAAAAAACTAGAAGGGAGCAACAGTTCCATCATGCTTTCCTCAGTCTTCTCCTGTGCTCGTTTCAAACTCCAACTGCATACATTGAGTGTCTGTGTGCAGGACTTGTATCCACACGCTTGTCTGATTGTAACCTTAGGATTTAAAGTATATATATATATATATTGTGTGATATCAAACTTGCTCTGCTGGATTCTTAACCACTGATACAGTTGATTAAAGAGAAGAGCACCTATCAATGACTGTTCTTTTGATTAAGTACCTGATACAGTATCCATATTAATGTATGACCTGTGGTCTGTATGCAGAAAAATGTAGTGTGTGATGGCAGGATGGAAATCTACAATCACAGGAGAACATTTCACAAGCTGTGATGGTAACTACAGGAAGTCATAAAATTAATAAACCAGCTTGGGTGTCACTGATTAGAACCTTCTCTTGTAAGTGGAACCGGTTTTATTTCAGCCTGAACATCCAGTAGCTGGTGATCACGCCATGGTTACAATATAAGGTGTGGTCATGCCACCATCTAAAAAGGGACATATAAAGGTCATCAGTAAAAGAAGGATGTGGACGCCTAGAAGTCTGGGAAAAGATGACCACTCAAAACCACGTATTCTTATTAGAAAGTTCATGAGAAGGCTTACTTGGCCAAAACTAGAGGAAGAGTACACCCTGAACTCATCTACATCTAGGGGCAATTTGGAACATCCAGTTAGACTAAAGGTGCATGTCTGGATTGTGGGAGGAAACCCGGAGGCCACAGAGGAAATCCATGCAAGCACATGGAGAAAAACTCCACGCAAATGCTCATGTAGACAGGGTTGCTGAAAAAGAGCCAACAGTTCCACTGTAAGAATAACCTCGCAAATGGCCGCCAGTTATGATTCACTGTACTAGCACAATCAGCCCTGTAGCAAAGTGTACTGATGCAAAAGAATCCAAGAAAACGGGGGGGAGATTTGCAAGTAATGTTTACAACTGGTTCTGAAAGTGCCCTCATCAAAAATCACAAGAATTTAGACAACTGTGGTGGTCGGCTTCCTCAGAAACAGATGCTGATTTGCAAAGGTTGTGCTCTAGCGTTGTTTCACTAGGCACCTCGAGATCATTGATTGAACTACAGGAGTCTCAGAATGGTTTATAGAATGGTTTTGACGTCACCCTTAGTTGAATCCTACTGAAATGTCATGTAGACGTCTGAAAAGGCAGTAGATGCAAGAAAACCCTCAAATTTCAAGGGACAGTCACATTTCAAGTCAGGGTCAGAATGTAGGACAATGAAAAGGTACGACTCTAAAGACAAGGGACAATACTAACTTCTGAAAAGTAACTTGAGGTTTTCACCTTTTTTTTTTTTTTTTAAGTATGCCATTTTTAACTGACTTTATCGAGCATTTTTTTTTTTTTACTTGTTCAGATATACAGTACTGGAAAATAACTTGCATGCATACATCGTGTTCGTTTTAAGTAAGGAATCAATGATTAAATCAGTAAGCCCACTAATTTTAAGCACCACGATAAACTAGCATTACTGCTGATCCCAGCTGAACACCACGCCGACTTGTCTCCTGCATTCATCCATGATCTCGGCCAGCAGAGTCGAGTCGTAGTGTGACATCCTGGAACTCTCCTTCAGACCTAGAAATATGAAATTGTCTCCATTAAATGAATCGTATATGTAGCATAACACAGGACTAGCTTACAAAACATTCAATGCAGTACCATCAGCAGTAATGGGATGATCACAGGCTGGCTTACAAGTGCAAAAACTTTAAAACCAAACCTAGAATGGACCCAAAAACAAGTAGGGTGGTGTTCTCAATCGCCAAGACTTTTTAAAAGAGTCAGAATTCCATTTGCAAAAGCACAGACTCAAATGTCAAATAATTTTGTGCCCTCACAAGGAAAGCACACCATCTAGTGGTTGGCTTGCAACATTAAAAACTTGTCAGTTGGACGGACAGTACAGTATATTCATGACTACCCATTCAGTTTCTGAGTCACTTTATCCTAACAGTACAGGCAGGCTGATGCCCATCTCCACTGACTCTGGGCTCAGGCAGGGTACACCCTGCCAGGCCATCGCGAAGCAGAAATACTGACAGCAACCCAGTGGCTTATTCTTTACACACGACAGCAAGGTTTCTTTTACATGCATCTCTCTAGACTTGGGGGGCCTTTGATAAACCAGGTAGCTTCATTGGTGGTGGGAAAGGGGACAGCAGTGACCTTCAGATCGGCAGCAGCCTTCTACCAAGCCACTTTTGCACCTCTAAACCCAATTGTTAACCAAGAATGAGGCATGTACAGAAAAATCTCAGCTTTAAAATGTCTCACTGGATATCAGGTCAAGATTGTTGTGTGCAGCCCGAGTTAACAAGGTTAGCATAAGCTTATAGTCACATTAATATGTGCCCGCTTCGGAAAAAAAGATGTCTGTATCTGTGATGGCTTTGGTAGTTAGCTTTCCGAAACTGCAGTGGGAGTTCGTGAACCTTGAACCATGTTCATGAACCTTGAATATCTTCAACACATTTCCTGCATACCTTCTCGGAGATGCTAAATGCTTCTCACAAAACATCGCAGTGAACACAGGCAATTTATTGCCATTCGGATTGTAAATACAATTGTTGCCATAGTACTAGTGATGCCACATAGTCTTGTAGTCATCTATATTTTAAAAGAATGACTCAGTCATTTTTTTATATTTGGAACCTTTTCATTCCATACATTTGATCATCACCTTTAAGGAGACACTGTCTCACTTCCTCAGCCTCATATCTTAGACCGGTGCTGTTGGTAAAGTTGAGAGGCAGATATGGTTCAGGTACTGGGTACGGAGTCTCTTCACCATTTACAATCAGTCTTGTGGGAGACCACATATGAGCAGGTATCTGTTGATAAAAAGCACAACCATGAAAAATGACCAGAATCTGATCGTGGCCATTCAGCAGTGTGGATCCATTTGGAAATTTAACAAAGCCATATCTGTTCAGTGCATGTACCTTGATGGTTCCTTTAGTTCCATAAATAATGGCTTCATTTGGAAGACCCAAGGCAATCGTGCACGTGCATACAGCCAGTCTTCCCTGAGAGAACTTCAGAGTGATCACCATGCTCTCGTCCACCCCTGTAAGGCACGTTAAATAGAAGTATCCCAAATGTGTTCAAACCAACATGGCATTGTTATTCAAAATGTTTAGAATTCCTAGCACATACCTGTATCAAGACAGACTCCAGTGGCCTGGATGCTTTCTGGTTTCTCACCATTGTACACCATGAGGACAAACTGCAGGCAGTAGATGCCAATGTCAAGCAGCGCACCGCCTCCCAATTCCTTCTCCACAGAACGAGGGATGTCCTTCAGGAAGGACCCGAATTCCACTCTCACGAGCTTCACTTCCCCTACAGCTTCCTGTGCCAGCAACCTGGAGATCTCCATGTAGGCAGGAAAGAAGCGCGACCATACAGCCTGAAGACGACAAGGGTGAAGAAATGTCCTACAGATGCTGATTTTTCTGTAATGTCATGGTTTTACCTGATAGAACTTGTTTTAATTGCCCAACCCACATTAGAAATATAACTTTGTATAGATCTGAAGTTCCATAGACATTCTTTTGTAGTGTGGGTCCCTGACCACTATGGCACAGGTCTGGCATGAACCAGAAGCTGCTAGAACAGAGAGATTATTATTGCCTAGATTTTATGTATTGCGATATACAGGGGGCCCTCACTTTCTGCGATTAATTGGGACCGAAACCAATTTTCTTGTAACTTCCCTCAAACCAGCTGGTGAGGTCAAATGTTTTTGTTGAGAACACTCTGACTTTGTCTAGATGACTTACATTTAGGTTCACTAGTTTCAGTTTGTGGCACGCGTGTCGTCTGACAAAAAAGTTTCGTGTGGTGTCTCTGCAGATGAGCGATCAGATTCGATGGGCCCCCTGAAAATTTGATGTCACCTTTGCATGTTTTGCACACAGCATTTGCGTTATCAATGGTTCCATCCAGTGCTGTCGTTAAAAAAAAAAAAAAAAAAAAGTGGGTATACCATGAGACTGCTTTAGCACACAACCAAGACCAGAAGATAAGTTGAAATATTAACATCTCTTAATTATATTATACACAAAGATTTAAGATATAATATTATTGTAAAATAACAGAAGTGCAACTTGACAGCACCACATCATGCATACATGGTCCATGTCAAACTTTAACTTTAAGTCTGCACTTAACTGGCTGTACAAATAACTGCTCGTGTACTCATACTTGGAACATACAGAACTTGACATTAGTAAAAATAACTAAATAAAGCAGAATATCTACAAGATGTACATGTAGTACATACTGAATCAAGTATTGCTTAATGTTTCTATAATTAAAATGATGTACATTTGGAATTAATAAATTCAATATTTAATAAGCTATTGACATTCAGAAAATGCAAAACTACCAAGTCATTAAAATAAAAATTTTATGCATCAGAAAAAATCTGCTTATGGAAATTTAATGTTTTAAACTTTGACACAAACATTAACACTGAAATAGAACTGCGTATTGAGCAAAATAAGCTATTTAAACATTAAATACACAAACATTAGAATAGTGCAAGTCAGTGGTTCTCAAATAGTGGGGCGCGCCCGGTGCGATTCCAGGGGGGCGTGTGACCCCAGGGAACATGCTTTTTTTTGTCGTATTAGGATAAAGTGTAATTCTACATCCACTACAGCAGGTGGCACTGGCTTCCTCACTGTCAGAGTGTGCCCAGAGGTAAAATAAGAAGTGAAGTTAATAAACCCACCATGAAAATTTTTAACAGGGACAGAAAGAGAGGCGGAGAGAGACAGAGACAGTGAGAGAAACAAAAGTCTCTTGAAAGGTAAGATGAGTCGATATGATGAAGCGAATGTAGCACTCAGCTTCACTGTGCTACAGTGAGAAACGAAGAAAGACCGCTGTGTATACTGTGTCTGAAAACATCAGTCGACAACATGAACCCAAATAAATTCAGGGGTCACTTAAAGCCATCACACCCTGACCACGTGACGAGCCACGCGAGTTTTTTCAGTGAAAACGTGCCGAGTATTGTCAACAACCAGCTTTGGAAATGCTACTAGTTCAGCATTGAGCAGGAGCCGAGTTCAGTACAGTAGGCCCTCGATATTCGCAGAGGTTCGGTTCCGGCCCCTCCCGCAAGTGAAGATAATCCGCATATATTTATACATATAAAAACACCTTTAAATGCATTCTTTTTGAAACATACAGCACTGTAGTTTTCAAAAATGCCCACTAGAGGAAGGACTTGCGTTAGGTATGAACTGTATTAAGTCCGAGCAGCTCAGGCACGCCCCTCCGCCGGAGCGAGTAGAAAACAGAGTTTTAGAGTGAGAGAGTTAGAGAGCTTTACAAACCAAAGAAGGGGTGATGTGATGCGAGTTAATCCTCTGGCGCACAGATGAGCCTGCTTTTGTTCATTGGGAGTAAATGAGAATAGTGAATTCAGGTGCGAGTTCCTCAGCCTAAGCGGAGAGTAAACAGTTAGTTCGAGGCACAGTGCCAAAATCAAAGTCCCCCAAAACACAGACCATAACAAAAAGGGCATAAAATAACAAGAAATATAATAAATTGGATAAACAAAACAAAATGAGAAACATGCTACACCACAGTAAATAAAATCGCACACACATTCTAAACATTAACTTAGGTAATGTACTGGAATAATAATTGAAAAAGACTTTAATAGTGGTGTGTTTTACAACACCAGAATTATTCCTCTTCAGCCACTCCAGGGGAACTGTCGTTTCTTCAGGAGAAAGTTTTATTTCTTCAGAAGAGACATCCAACATCATTACCTTTTTCTGGTGTTTAGCATGCATTTGAGTGACATCATAGAACTTAACTGGTAATTAAAACACACTAAAAAAAGTCTCATTGACAACTTGTGCGCGAATGAGGAAAATGGGGCGTTACATCATCGCAAACAATCAGCAGAAGGAGGACAGCCATTGGCTGAATTTGAATCACGTGAGAGTTGCTCGGCAGTCTGCGAACACTCAAACTGTGAGTGCAAAACCGCAAATAGTCAAGGGCCTACTGTATTGTGCTTTAAACCCTGCTTCGAAAAGCTGTGCGCTGCAAAATGTGCTTATTGTACCATTAATCTGAACTTAATAAGTTTGACAAAAAATAGTAATATAATAAAAATAATACAAATTGTTTTATTCATTTTTGTTTTGTAGGTTAAAGTGTTTTATATATTGTGCTCCTGAGTTAATATTGCTGATCAAATTGAATTTATTATTATTTATTGATTTTCTTTAATTTTATCTTTCAGTATCAAATGGTTCAATTTGTTGGTCCAAAAATGTTTACAGTTTAAATAAAGATACTTTATTTCAGGCAAATTGATGCACTTTAAATATTTTTGTTTTAAGACTAAAAATTGTTAATAAAGTTATTCTTTGTTGGAAGCTGATCTATATTTCTTAATTTTTTGGTAATCCATAATGATAATAAGGATTTATTATGTTCATAAGGATACAGTGTAGATTACTTATGCAGAGGATTACTTATAACAATTTTTAGACAAATAACACTATTTATATGGGGGAGGGGTGAGAAATATTTTCCTCTTCTTTGGGGGGGCACAACAGAAAATACTTGAGAAGCACTTGTGTAAGTGCATCTAGTGCTTTTATTCACACATTGTGAAGCCTTAATCATTAATGCATGCAGATTATTTTTTTAAGGCGGGATTAAAGGTGGAGCATCATCCGCGCATGTGCAGAACTATCATGCATGACTAAACCTCAGACCTGTGACCCTATGAGCAGTATATATATATATATATATATATATATATACACACACACAAAGGGCAGTGGTGGTCTAGTGGTATAGGGCGCTGGATCGCTGATCCAAATGTTGGGGGTTCAAGTCCCACTCTCCACAAGGTTGTCACTGTCCCTCCCAGTGCGGCTAACTGGGTTATCAAAGGCGGGCCATGTCTCTCACTGTCTATGGTGAGAGGCATGTAAAAGAACCATTGCTGACTTTCGTAAAGAGTAGCTGCAAAGTCGTCAGCGTGTTTCTATCCCTTGCTAAAAGGGTTGTGACAGGAAGGGCATCCGACGTAAAAACCTCTGCCAAATCAAACGTGCGAATCAGATGATTCGCTGTGGTGACTCCTGAGTAAAAGGGAAAAAGCCGAAAGGAAGACAGACAGACATATATATATATATATATATATATACACACATACATACATACACACACACACACAGTCAGCCTCCTTCTTACGAAACACCCTGAATACAAAAAAAATCCAGTTTATTAAAAAACATTTTCCTAAATTTTTGTCCTCTTATACGAAACAACAACTTCTTACGAAAAGCGCCAAACGCACCATTCAAACATGCCATTCAAACAATGCGTGAGTTGCTCTCTCTCATTGACTGTCTCCCAACATCCCGCCCCGCTGGCCTCCCATTGGCCAGGAGGGAGCTGAATCTCCATAGTACTGCACCCATAAAGCTTGTTTGTCACTCACGTAAAAGAGAGCTGTACTGTTGGTTTATGAGTTTTGACAGTGCACATTACAGCTTATTTTAAGTTTTTTAAGTTGTTTAATTCAGTAAATGTTTAATAAATGTGGCGCGCTCTGCCGAATGTGGGCAAAACGCGGCTCATCCAGACCTCCGATCCCTCAAACAAATAGGTGAATGTTGAGTACGAAACAAGTATTCAACGTGCACTTACCTGCTTGATAGATCGGAGGTCCGGACGAGCCGCGCCCTGTATCAAAAGCTCCGGCGTTGGCTGTGACGCCACCCGCATTCAGCAGCGTGTATGCAAAATTGGTGTACTTTTATCATTTTTAAAAGGTTTATGGGGTAGTCTTGGGAGCCTTGGACCGAGTCACGCATTTTACATGTAATTTACATGTACTTACAAAAATTCCAGGTTCTGAAAAAGGTGCTGGAACGGATTAATTTCGTAAGAAGGGGGCTTATATATAGTGGTATGAAGAAGTATCTGAACCTTTTGGAATTTCTCACATTTCTGCATAAAATCACCATCAAATGTGATCTGATCTTTGTAAAAATCACACAGATGAAAAAAACAGTGTCTGCTTTAACTAAAACCACCCAAACATTTATAGGTTTTCATATTTTAATGAGGATAGCATGCAAACAATGACAGAAGGGGGAGGAATAAGTAACTGAACCATCACATTCAATATTGTGTGCCCCCCCCGGCAGCAATAACTTCAACCAGACGCTTCCTGTAGCTGCAGATCAGTCTGGCACATCGATCAGGACTAATCTTGGCCCATTCTTCTTTACAAAACTGCTGTAGTTCAGTCAGATTCCTGGGATGTCTGGCATGAATTGCTGTCTTGAGGTCATGCCACAGCATCTCAATGGGGTTCAAGTTTGGACTTGACTTGGCCACTCCAGAACGTGCATTTTGTTCTTCTGAAACCATTCTGAAGTTGATTTACTTCTGTGTTTTAGATCATTGTGTTGTTGCAGCATCCATCCTCTTTTTAGCTTCAACTGTCTAACAGAGGACCTCAGGTTTTCCTTCAAAATATCCTGATAAACTTTTGAATTCATTTTTCCATTAATGATTGCAAGTTGTCCAGGCCCCAAGGCAGCAAAACAGCCCCAAACCATGATGCACCCTCCATCATGCTTCACGGTGGGGATGAGGCGTTGATGTTGGTGAGCTGTTCCATTTTTCCTCCACACATGACGTTGTGTGTTCCTCCCAAACAAATCAACTTTGGTTTCATCAGTCCACAAAATATTTTGCCAAAACTTCTGTGGAGTGTCCAAGTGCCTTTTTGCGAACATTAAACGAGCAACAATGGTTTTTTTTTTTTAGACAGCAGTGGCTTCCTCCTTGGAGTCCTCCCATGAACACCATTCTTGGCCATTGTTTTACATATAGTTGATGTGTGCACAGAGATATTGGACTGTGCCAGTGATTTCTGTAAGTCTTAAGCAGACACTCTAGGGTTTTTTTTACCTCTCTGAGTATTCTGCGCTGCACTCTTGGTGTTATCTTTGGTGGACGGCCACTCCTTGGGAGAGAAGCAAAAGTGCCAAACTCTCTCCATTTGTGGACAACTTCTCTGACTGTCGATTGATGAACATCCAGACTTTTAGAGATGGTTTCGTATCCTTTCCCAGCTTTATACAAATCAACAATTCTTGATCGCAGGTCTTCAGACAGCTCTTTTGAGTGAGCCATGGTGCACATCAGACAATGCTTCTCATCAAGACAATTCGTACCAGGTGTGTGTTTTATAGTGAGCATGGCAGCTTTAAGCCACTCATAAGTGATTGGGCACACACCTGACTTAAATTGTTTGGTAAAAATTGGTTTCAATTGCTCTTTAAGTCTCCTTAGGCAGAGGGTTCAGTTACTTATTCCTCCCCCTTCTGTCATTGTTTGCATGCTATCCTCATTAAAATATGAAAACCTATAAATGTTTGGGTGGTTTTAGTTAAAGCAGACACTGTTTTTTTATCTGTGTTATTTTGACAAAGATCAGATCATATTTGATGGTGATTTTATGCAGAAATGTGAGAAATTCCAAAAGGTTCAGATATTTTTTCGTACCACTGTATATAAATGCCATCATAGCAATGCCCATAGGTTTGCTGGGCACATGCTGCATGTATAACACTTACAGTGACACTGACAGCTGCCAAACTTTAGAACTTCACAATAATAATATATATTATAGTTTATCATAAAAATCACATTAATATCATTCTGCTGGAGAGAAGTGGAATGTAATTTACTGGAATCTGGGACTGATTTGAGCATGTTGAGGCGGAGTTCGCAAGTTGTGTGACATCATGTTTTTCATGTCGACAGAGATATTATTGCCGCGTCCAGGGCAAAAAAAACATGCATGGTTAATGTGCCTTGTTGGAGATCAGGTTCATGGGACCGCTTCACTCTTGCTCATTTAAAAATAAATGTTGAAGTGAAAATCTAGATGCAGTAGGGAAGTAAATTTGAGCAATTAGCAACATTGCAATTAAAAACATTGTTTTGTTTTTACCGGGAATTTTCATATCCTGTATAAAAACAAATTCTATTGGCTGAAGACCTTTGTGACAATCTGCACTGCCCAATCACGGCATGGAGCATTACTTCAGGTTCAATTAGTGAGAATAGCCAAAGTTTTTTTTTTTTACTGTTCCGAAGTTTTCCAAATGCATGTCAAAAAACTGCTTTTGCTTCAGAGTATCGCAATACGTATTGTTTGCATGTTAGAACCGGTTTAAACCGATAAACCGGTTTTATTGCACAGCCCTACTGGAACATCAGTATCATTGCCCACAATCAAGTGATTTTACGTTGCCATGGACTGACAGTCCCAAGAGAATGCGCCAGCTCCAAAACTGATGTCTTAAATTTTGACTGGAGCTTGCAACTGATAAAATGTACAAAAAGTCTTTTGGAAGAAATCTTTACAGCAAGATAAGGGAACGATAAGAGGAAGAATTGTTTGACCACAGTAATTAGCAGCTTCTATAGCAGTAAAATGTCTTAAAATCTGGAACAGGACACACCTACCTCCATAAAGAAGACGTTATTGGCCTTTGCTGTGGCCACGAGGTCCTTCACCTCTCTCAGATTCATGGCGAGGGGTTTCTCACACAGAACGTTCTTCTTAGCATTCAGAAACATCATGCCAACTGGATGATGATAGGGATGGATGGTGCCCACGTATATCACATCTACAAATGGAGGCAATTAGCCAGTATGATTTACAACAGAAATCCAGCACAACAATTTCTTTGTATTCTGCAACCCCGCCTACTCCAGGGTTCAGCACAAGTATACACCCCTTTTGTTTGTGCATCTTCAGCTACGTAAAACTCCATACCTATCTCAGGTTCCTTGGCGAGTTCCTCATAGCTGCTGTACGCTTTAGGAATGGAGTGTTTCTGGGCGAACTCTTCTGCTCGCTTTAAGTCACGAGCTGCGACAGCAACCACCTGAAATTCAAAGCGTAAAGTAGATCATAAGACAAACAGGGAACATAAAACTTAAATCAAAACATTTCTATATTGTACTTCATGTTTTAACCCTCCATTAGCCAGCATTGCACGTCTGCGACATGATGTGAAAGGTTTAACAGCCTAGAGGTTTTTCTTCTTTTCTTTGCACCGCCCCCCAAATATTGACCCAAAAACTCAACATTTTTGCCTTGGGAAATAATTCATACAATTAGAAAGGAACTTGGATAACACAGGGTTAAAGTTGCCTCAATTGTCTCCATACACCTCGAGGTGATTAGAAGTGACTTTTGGGACAGAAAGGTTATTGGTTCAATTCCCCAAATCAGCAGGAAAAGTGTGTGGTGGTGGGGGAGTGAGTGAGCTGCACCTCCCCTTCCACTTTCATAGCTAAAGTGCTCTTAGGCAAGGTAACCAACCCCCAACTATTTTCTGGGCACCCCAATGTTTTTGTGGCAGCCAACTGCTTAGGTTAACTTCAGAGAGTAGTTCCTCTTGTAGGATTAATACAGTTTTTAAAAAAATCCTTTGAAGGCTGCCAAGGCTTGATGGGTCAGGTTGGGTGGAACAGTGGCCCTCTTTTGCCAAATAGCAACCTTATGGACTTTGAAAGTTTGGAGATCAATGAGTGTACATTTGTAATCTACGGTAACCCCACAGAAACAAATTCACTTCGTCCATCTTGCGAGTTCTCCTGATGCCACCAAGTTGACTACTGAGGACATTTGGGGTTGGACTACTCACAGACCTTAGTGCGGTCTTGCCTGCCTCACTAAGTTTCATGTTGCAAATCACGAATAAAAACTGTACAGAATAAAGTTTCATATGTGCATGTAATTTGAATTATCTTTAACCTTTTATGATCATCCTTTGAAATGTTGGAAGGTTTTTGGGTCATCCCTCACTTTCTGCAGTTAATAGGGACCAAAACCCCTCCCCTTCCCCACAAAGTAGGATCAACCCCCCCTGACTGACATATACGTACATGTATATAATATCAATAAATACATATTCAACACTATAAATGCTTATAATCATTAAACATTCAAAAATAAAGCACAAGATGTAAAAAAAAAAAAAAAATTAAATACACATACATACAGACGTGCGCATGCGCACCTCACATAATGCTAGTTTTGTTGGGGTTTTTTTTTTTTTTTGGTTTTGTTTATTTGTGCATAATTGGTCTTTTTTGGTGGCATTTTCCTGAACTTTTACCCAATTTTATGGTTAATATTTTTGAAAAACCCGCAATGCACTGAAGAGCAAAGTAGCGAGGGATCACTGTATATATGGACTGAGGAGATCATAGTCTGAGAGGTAGTAATGCCAGAGCAATGAAACTTGAGCTTCTATTCCAAGGGGAACTAGGCACTGGATGACCAATGGAAGTATGTAGATAGTGTTGAAAAATGAACTACGCTCAGTCAAACTCAACTATTGCTTCATGTTCAGTTGATCAACTTTTCACCCTTTCTTTAAAGTTCTAACTGCATATAAAATTTACAAACAAACACACCCTTTCCTGAATAGACACTACTGAAAGTGCATGTGTTTGTTATGTAAGCTCTGAGTGCATGACACTGAAGCCAAACTGAAGAAAGAATCTTTAAAATGTGGATATGGGTGTACCTGATGATCTTCTGGAGGAAGAGTCTTCAACGCCACCACGAAGTCATGACTGATTTTCCCAGCGCTGCAGATACCCCACCTGACAGCCATGATTACGACTTACACACACACACACTGATACTCTGGAACACACAAACCCATACAGTATGTAATGGAGGCGTCTCTTCTCTGTTGAGGAGCTGTCATGAATAAAGACGACAAGAAGAGGGCGACAAAGTCAAATTATAGTTTCTTGTTTCAGACTCAGAATAAATGGTCTGGGATTCATCGAATTAAAAAAATTATGAAATTAAGGAAGAATAGGTGGAAATTTTAAGGAAAATGTCACAAAAACAAGGCCAATTATGCAAAAAAAAACAAAAACCTCTAAACCAACACAGAAAACAACAACCCAAAATCTCCCATCAAAACTAGATACAGCACATTGTTGCATCTGGGTGTGCAGCCACGCCCCCTCTGACAGAGCCTAGTATTAAGTGTACCTCAGGATAATGTTAAATCATATTTCATACTTATATTCATGATTTATCTTTCTGTAGATTTTATTCCATTTCTACTTGTTCTTCAGTTTTATTTCACTTCCGGCCTTGGACAGCTTGGTATCTCCGGATGTTTGCAAAACAAATGTTTGTAAGTTGGAGAGCGTTTGTATTTATATTTTATTTACATGTTGTGCAATTGTTTCAATGTTTAATTGTTATTAGCATTTATAGAATTGGATAGGTATTTATTGATATTATATACCCATACATGTTGATATACAATGCAGCTGTGAGGGGGGCACAAGTCAGTGTTCACCCTCACGCCAGTCCCAAGCCCAGATAAATGCAGCGGGTTAGATGTTTCGGAGACAAAGTCAGAGAGGCTAGATTGAGATGGTTTGAACATATACAGAGGAGGGATAGGGAGTATATTGGTAGTAGGATGCTGAGGTTGGAACTACCAGGCAGAAGGGCCAGAGGAAGACCAAAGAGAAGATTCGTGGATGTGATGAAGGAGGACATGTAGGTAGTTGGAGTAAGAGAAGAAGATGCAGAGGATAGAGTGAGATGGAGGCAGATCATTTGCTGTGGCAACCCCTGAAGGGAACAGAAAGGAAAAGAAGAAGATACATGTTGATATACGTCAGTCAGGGTTTGTGGGGGGTGATCCTACTTCATGGATTCGATGGTCGCGTGGGGATCTTGGTCTCAATTACCCACGGAAATTGGGGGATCCTTGGAAACCAAACTTGAGCAGCCGGATTCATACTGTCTGAGTCAGAGAAGAAAACAGCCACTCTCTCTCACTCAGCTGCTAGGATTAACACTGGGCAAAGACCAGGTACACCCTGAATAGCTTCCCAAACCATCACAGGGCCAACACACACACACTGAGCCTGGTACTGTTTTTGAACTGTGGGACAAAACTGATATGTATAACTCATGTAAACTCCACACAGAAACACCTAACTCTGAATCTCAAACCCAAAACCTTGCTCTGAAGCAAACATGCTAACCACTATGCCACCCAAGTACAATACAGTACACAGATATATGAGAGGTAGCAGCCCCAATTATAACACATTGTGGTAGTTGTGATGGAAGGAGGAGAGTCCTACAACTCAGATGGTAGTATGGCAAGAAGAGGACATTTTTGTTCTCCAGTAGAGTACAAACAGTAGAGTTTTGAATCCAAAATGATACATCCACAAAAAGGAAATAAACAATGGTTCAAGGACCAAACTGAAAAATGGCAGGTGGATCTCAAACCACTGCAATAACTGAGACCTACTCACACACAGAGAACAAACACATCAACTCTAATTGGATTAAAAATTAGCCATACTTATAGCAGTATGTAAACCCTGCCCAATGGATCATGCCATCTACTATAATTGTAAAGGGGGAATTTATACTTTTGTGATTGCATCTGTAAATTGTATCATTGTGTGTATAGACTTGCAGATTAACAGATGAAACAAGTCTTTAAAAAAACAAACAAACAAAAAAAAAAGCAAATCTTTTATTCATTTTTTAACTGTTTAATGCTAACTAAGGCCATGAGGAGGCTGGCCCATCTCAGCCAAATCTGGGCAAAGGTAGATTACACCCTGGACAGCTTGCCAGGCCATCCTGGGGCAGAATCACGCTGATGGTTATGCAACCTTCTCTTGACGAAAGTCAGCAATGGTTCTTTTGCTTCCCTAACTGTAGACAGTGAGATACACGGCTGGCCTTTGATAACCCAGTTAGCTGCTCTGGGGGACAGCATTGACAACTGATGGTGGGGCTTTAACCCCAGCCCTTGAAATCAGTAAACCACGCCCCTATAAGCAGGCCATCACTGCTCCGCAGTGAACAAACAAAAATTTAAATAAATAAAAAAAGCATAAAATCATACAAAGTAGACCAAACTATTGTACAGACTCCATTTTTGGTGTCACCCTTTGCCTCATTCATTCATTCATTTAATTTCTGAAGCATTTAATCTGAATTATAGTAGTGGGAAGACTGGCGCCCATCTTAGTCGACCTTTGTCTCATGAACAGCCAAATAGCTTGACAAATAGTCTACTGCTGTTGTGTGCTTCTCTGACTAATATTGTTTATGACTGTGGGGAGAGTCCCATTGACCTTCGAGAAAGTTTGGATGACAGCTCGGAAAGACGGCATGCTATAGTGCTAGGGCCAGCAACCCGAAGCACTGCACATAATTGCTACAAGTTCCACTACAAGAGAATACCCTCTTGCAAGCCGAGAGGCGGGGGAGGATGAACTGCAAACCCGGACGAATTCAAAGGATCACGAACCAGGCAACGAACCAAGGACTAGAAGTTTGATGCAAGCCCTCAAGCAAGCAGCACCAGAATCTAGACGGCGGTGTGGCAGCTGCGGAAGACTCTTTAAGAACAAAAAAGGCGTGAAAATACACCAAGGCAAAACCAAGTGCAAGGAGCAGTTAAGACAGTGCAAAGCTACTGAAACATCAGCAGCTAATAAGACACAGGAGGATCTGAGCCCGGAAGCTCACCACAGTGCTCAGAACCCCCACGTCGAGACAAATCCTGGCGCGACGGCTCAGGAAACAAAAGGTAGCTTGTTTCAACACTTGTAGCAAGTGACGTGGCCCAGGAGAAGAAAGCTAGATTACAACTTCCACCATCAACAGACAAGAGGTGGCAAGTTCCGGACAACAACCTGGACAGTATTCTTGAAAACTGCCTGAAAGGAGAAGCATCCAGCTCTTGAGCAAGGTCGTTTATGATGAATGCAAGAGTTTGTTTGGAGTTCAAACTGTGAAGTCAAGACCAACCCGAGGAGGAGCAAGTCGAAGACAAAAACAGATAGCTAAGCTGCATCAAAACCTCTGTAGTGTCAAGAAATCATGGAAGAAAGCTCAAGAAGGAAGAAGGAAGGTCTGCAAGAGCTGCACCACACTCTGCATAAGAGGCTGCTTCAATTCCGGTCAGCTGAGAGACTCTGCAAGAGGCAAAATGAGAAGAAGAAACAAAGAAAGGTGTTCTTCAGTAACCCTTTCCAGTTCACCTCAGACCTACTGGCAAAACCCAAGAGTGGCAGACTCCAATGTTCTCAAGTAGAAGTTGAAAAGAGTGTAAAACAAGCACATAGTGACCCTGACAGAACTACACCATTAGCAGAACCCCCGTATCCAAAAGAGGAGCCAAATCCTGAAACCTCCTTTGATCTCTTAGACCTGCGCTTTGAAGAAATCAAAAAGGTTGTCAAAGCTGCAAGCTCAAGCTCTGCTCCAGGTCCCTCCGGAATTACATACAAGATTTCCAAGAACTGCCCAAAGCTTCTCAATCGTCTCTGCAAGCTTCTCTGTACAATCTAGAAAAAGAAACAGCTACCATCAGCATGGACCCTGGCAGAAGGTTGTTTTGTACCAAAGGAGCTAGATTCAAGAGGACCAGTTCAGGGAAATCTCTCTTCTGGACGTAGAAGGAAAGATATTTTGGTCTGTAGCAGCAAAGAGAATCACCACTTTTCTCCTGATTAATCACTACATTGACACCAGCGTGCAGAAAGGAGGCATCCCAGGCCACTCAGGCTGTCTAGAGCACACAGCAGCGATAAGCCAGCTGATCAAGGAGGCCAAGAAAAACAAGAGTGACTTATCAGTAGTGTGGCTGGACATTGCCAAGCATACCCTAGCATACCCCATCTACTAATCGAGAAAACACTGTAGCAGGACCATGTTCCAACAGAGGTCGTGCAGTTGGTCATGAATCATCTTACCAACATCAAGATTCGATTCACAGCAAACAACTTCACAACAGGCTGGCAGAGACTCGAGAAGGGAATCATGGCAGGGTGCACCGTTTCAGTAACACTATTCGTGGCGGCCATGAACTTGCTCCTCAAGGCAGGAATCAGCCAGTGCAGAGGTCCCAAGGCTGACGATGGCACCAGGCACCCATCTTACAGAGCCTTTATGGACGATGTCACTGTCATGACAGTGTCACCAGCAGGAACCCGTTGGATTCTCTCAGCTCTTAAAAAGATGGTGAACTGGGCTAGAATGAAAATCAAGCCATCCAAGTCAAGGAGCCTCACTATTACCAAAGGCTAGCTTGGATCACATGTTTTCATTATCCAAGATGAGAAGATTCCCACAATCCAGGATGAGAGCATTAAATGCTTGGGCAAATGCTTTGACCAGTCATTGGGAGACATAGAAAACAGCAGAGACGTCCAAAAAGCGCTCAAGAAGTGGCTTCGAACAATAGATGAAAGTTATCTCCAAGGCCGCTTCAAAGCATGGTGCTTTCAGTACGGCATTATCCCTAGACTGCAGAGTGGAAGTCAACAATCAAAGTATCCAGGATACAGGAAAACCCATCCAGTTCCTGAAAGAAGGAAAGATGAAGACCAACCCTAGCAAGCCTGTAACTAGAGGCTCAGTCCTGTCTTCAGCCTCCGACTGGCAGCTTCTTGTGGCTGTGCAGAGGAAGTTGAAATTTCCAGAAGATATAGCAGTCACTCAGATGTGCCCAGATATGCTGCTACTATCCCGAGAAACGAAAGCCATCCACATAATAGAGCTTACAGTTCCCTGGGAGGATAGACCTGACATCTCACACGAGCTGAAAGCAGCAAAATACCAGGACTTGGGAGATGAAGCTTGTATTAAAGGGTGGAAAGCAAACCTGATGCTAATAGAGGTTGGATGCAGGGGTTTTGGGTGAAGGAGGAAATGAAGGCAGTTGGTGTAAGAGAAGAAGATGCAGAGGATAGGGTGAGATGGAGGCAGATGATTCACTGTGGCGACCCCTGAAGGGTAAAGCCGAAAGGAAAAAAAGATCTACAAGAAACGTCCTGCACAAGATAGGTCTTACCCCTACCACCACAAAGAAGGCAATAAAGACCATAGTTGCTTCAGCAGAGACATGCACTAGGTGGCTGTGGATCAAGAGGAGAGAGAGTTGGACCACAGTAAATTACAAGCCAGGAGAGTAGTGTGCAGATACACGTTAGAAGACCTCAACAATCAACCAGAAGCCATCCTGCAGGTGAAGACAGTCTTTTGTCTTTGCTGCCCCACTCAGGTGAAGCGTACAGGTTTCAGGGCGAAACGCTAAAGACCCTGAGATACCTGCTGATGATGCAGACTAGGCACGAAGAAACTACAACAACCACAAGCTGCAGATTATAAAGAGACGCTAATCAAGCTTTGAGTAGCATAGCATCATGGATCGATGTTTAAAAACCTATGACAAATTGCAGACAAAAAAACCTTAACTTTGATAACTTAACAAATCAGTGCAAATGCTGAATGAGTACGAAGGAATGTTTTAAATCATGCATAACCAGCTGTGCATTTACGCACTAACAGCTTTCCAGTTGCATTCTGTGTGTTCTGAAGATGTCTAAAAAGTTCAGGGGGGGGGGGGGGGGGATGGGGGGGAAAGAAGCAGATGCCCCCGAAGAAGCAGCCATCTCCCAGTCAAGGTTCCATCGCTATCACTTACATTTTTACCTGACGAAGTGGCTCCATTCCAAGAAGCCTCAAGATCCAGGTATACAAATCTCAACTTTTCACAGAAATCTCTAGTCCATCAAATGTCTCAACTGCTTCCACATCTTAGTGTACCAGCAAGGAAGCCGAACAAGCCCAGAGCTAAGAATGTAACCTCAAAAGTATGGATGGTGAGCAGTGCAGAAGAACTTAACATGGAGTAGACAAATGAGGCCCTACCAGAAACTAACAGCAATCTTACTTCATCTCACAAGACGTTCAAATCGCGCATGCAGAACTTTCTCACTGTGCATGGGCTAGACACTGGTGTCTGTCAAATATTTTAATTTTAATTAAATTTTCCTATGAATGCCACAAAAACAATGTATGGGAAATTATTAAAATGAATAACAGTGAAATCGATACTTTGATTCTCCAATGTGTCTCCAGTACTATTCCTGGAGAGCAACCTTCCCACAAGTTTTATTTGAAATCAATGATCAGGATTGAAGGCAAAGTCTTCAGGAAGGTAGCGCTCCAGGAACAGGGTTGGCAAGCTTAGCTGCCTTCACGATTTACAGGTCCTTTCTGATGTCTTCCGTGCAGCTGGAGAACCACACCATGTGGCAGTAGATCAGGAGGTTCTCCATTACTGACTGATAGAAGCTGGTCAGAATTTGATGAGGGAGCGCAGTATGTTCAAACTTTATGAGGAAATAAGCTTTTGTGGGGTCTTCCCCAACTGATGGGATATGTGTGTGGTCCAGGTGAGATCAGCTGATATGTGCATACAAAAGAAGTTCTACCCTCTGTACCTCCTCTGCAGAAATGTGGAGTGTTTGATGTACCTTGTTTGATTTTTGTAACGTTCTTCACCCGAGCCAAGTGGTTCATCAGGCCGGTGCTTATTTCCGGGTTTCATAGCGTGAAGTAACCAGGAGTTTAACTCTTCCTGGATGGGACACCAGTCCATCATAGGTTACCTTCCCAGTATATTTCTACTTTTATACATTTATACTGCTGGGTGAACAGAGGCACACTTGTGGTTAAGACCTTGCTCAAGAGTCTTAGCACAGGGGGGTCTAACTGCGATTTTAACACGCAACCTCCCAATCATGAGCCCAGCACCCTAACCACTACGCCACCAGCCCCACCTTGTGATGTTCAAGTCCAGGTTAATATGCCCACACTATGCAGTCAGATTGCTGGACCCTGTAAACTGTCCCATCATTGTCTCCGTGTCTAACTGTCTGGTCGTCAGCAAATTTAACAGTATTGTTGGTGGAGAGAGTGTAAAAGTAGTCATGAGTAAAGAGAGATTGGAGTTGTGCACTTTCTGAACTGAGTTATGAAGGATAACTGCATTAAATCTTCAGCTAAAGTCCACAATCATTCTGTGTTTTCTTGGTTCAGGCGCATTATGGCTGTGTGAGGGTCTATGGTGATTCCATCATCTGTCAATCTGTTTGCAAGGTCAGAAGGGATAGCAGACTTTATGTGAGAGTGAATGACACTCTCAAAACATTTGGTGATGATATGTATTAGTACAAATTCGCTGTATTTTCTTTGGTACAGGTATAGCGTTGGCTGTGTTCATGCAGGCAGGGGCTGCAGACAGTAACAATGAAAGGTTATAGATGGTGGTAAATATCGCAGTAAACTGGTCTGTGCAGGCCTTAAAGATCCTTCCAGTGACTGCATCTGCTTTTCTCGCATTGACTCATTGCAGGATGGGTTGGACCTCATGCCAACATGCCAATGCAACTGTATAGGGTCATTCTTCCCTGGTAGGGTAGGAGGGGTACTAGTTTCTGTGTTCTGACAGTTAAAGGAAGAGAAGGAATGGTTCATGATGTCTGTCAGTCTGCTGGCTGCGAAGGTTGTGGCTAGTGTAATCTTATTATATTGTGTACAAACCATTTTATAATGTTAGTGGTATAATGTATGACTTATGAATAAACATTGGGGAGAAAAGTATTTCTGTCTTCTTGTCTGTACTTGAATGATAAGAATAGTATTCCATTAGTTTAAAGTAAACAGTAATTTGGGCCAATGAGACATTCACTTAGAGCCAATTAAAGCTGCCTGGTCCATCCATTGCTTGTCCTTTTATTCCAACAATTGCAATATTTGTACACATGAATTACCATTTAATATGGAAATAGAATCATGAATTTCTTTGGGGAGGTTACCTTAGAATGACCGATGAACTGAACATGGCTGTCAGGAGGCATTCCAATGAGCAGAAACCACATGCTAACTCCGTTTGATGTATAGGAGCAACAGTTCTACGCCAAGTTTTCTCCAGATTTCTGAGCTCCTCACCTTATCACTAAGGGTGAGCCTAGACTGCCTTAAAAGGAAATGTAATTTCAGCCACTTATATCTGCGATCCCGTAGGGCAATGGTGGCCTGGTGGTAAAAGGTGCTGGATTGCTAATCCTAAGGTTGGGGGTTCGAGTCCCCAAGGTTGTCACTGCCCCCCCCCCAGTACAGTTAACTGGGTTATCAAGATGCCATGTCTCTCACTGTCTATGGTGAGAGGTTCATGTAAAAAAAACATTGCTGACTTTCGACAAGAGTAGCTGCAAAGCCATCAGTGTGTTTCTGCCCCTTGCTAAGGGTTGTGTCAGGAAGGGCATCTGATGTAAAAACCTTTGCCAAATCAAACATGCGAATCATTAATATGACTTCCATGAAGATGGAGGCAGATGATTCGCTCTGGCGACCCCTGAGAAAAAGGGAACATCCGTAAAGAAAAGAAGAAGATATCCACAATCTCGTTCCTTTTATCACTACCCAAATCTCATGACCATAGATGAGGATTGGAATGTAGATAGACCAGTAAATTAAATGCTTTGCCTTCCAGATTAGCTTCCTCTTCATCATAACCTGCTGGAACAGCGCTCTCCCTAATGCCGCCACCGCGGAAATAGTTCATGCTTCAATTATATAGGGACCAGATAGCTCACCGCAGGGCCCACCAGTAACACATACTCCTGAAGCACCTTCCACAGAAGCCTCTGGATAATACAGTCATAGGTCTTCTCCAATTCTGCAAAGCACATGTTGACTGGATGGCCAAACTCTCATGACCCCCTCAGACACTCTGAAACGGCAATGAAGTGGTTAGCAAGACTGCTTCACAGCAAAAAGGTCTTAGGTTTGAGTCCTGGTCTCGGTGAGGGTGTTTCTGTGTGGGTTTCCTTTGTGTACTGTGGTTTCCTCCCACAATCAAAAGACACAACCATATTAACTGGTTGTTCTAACTTGTTCCTAGGTGCGAATGTATGATTGGTTATGCAGGTACTGGGGTAATTAGGGTTGTGGGGAGGCTGGTGCCATCTTAGGCAACTCTGGGCAAAGGCAGAGTACTCCTTGAATAGCTTGCTAGGCCATTGCAAGGCCAACACATACAATCATTCACAGACTCTCATATTTAGGGCTAACTTGGAACAGCCAGTTAGATTGCTGTGCATGTTTTTTGGACTGTGAGAGGAAACCAAAGTATCTGGAGAAAATGCAAGCAAGCACACGGAGAACATATAAACTTCACACAGAAACGGTCCAAGCCTGGAACAATGAATATGCTAACCAGTGCACCATTGTGCCGCCATACAATATACACTATGATGCTAGAAATTTATCTGCGACTGTTCTATCTCAACGTTATGTCAGTTGTGTGTCAGTTATTTCTGAAACCAACACAGATTATGAAGTAAATATCTACTACTACTACTCGTCGTCTTTGTGTTTAGGTAGCATATAAGGCCTCAACTAGAGCCTGCCATTTATGTTGGTCGGCTGAAACATGTTCCAGATAGCCCCATGTCCAACCCTTCTCCTGTAGCTCTCTCTCAACTGTTCTCCTTCAAGTCTCCTTGGGGTGGCCTCACTTTCTTCAGCCATCTGGAGTCCATCATAGGGCAAATCTGGATAGGGCTGTTTTCTGCTGGCATAGCACATGTCCTATCCATCATAAATGTCTTCTTTTAACTTGCATGGAGATGGATTCGGTTTCTGTTCTTCGGTAGAGTTTTTCATGACTTGTTTTTCATGATTGTATTTGGCCAATAGATGCGTAGAATGCGTCTAAGGCAACTGTTCTGGAAGACATCAAGTTTGTTTTTGATGGTTTTTGTCATTTTCCATGACTCTGATCCATTAAGGAGGATGCTAATCACATTTGATTGAAACTTTTTTAACTTGGTCTTCAGGCGAATGTTCCCTGCCTTCCATGTGCTCCTAAGTGAGGCAAAGGCCTGGCTGGCTTTTGCAAGTCAAGCCTGGATCTCCAACCCCACCCCCCCATCCCCTGTGTTTGACATCTTGGATCCAAGATAGGTGAAATCATTTACTTCCTGGATCTCATCCCTGTTAAGTTTGATGCTGTCTTTGCCTCTGGCATTCATTTTCATGAAGTAAATATCTATATACCTATAATTTCTGCAGATTTAAGCCTTGAACATGTTATGAATATGAATGATACTGTAAAACTGACTTGGTAGGACTTTATAGTCAGGGTATGCAATTGCTGAATTGATGAACCTGTTTTCTACTGCATCTGCCTGTAGGGGCCAGTGGTGAATCACAGTAAAAACTTTCCGACTGTTAAACAGACCTACTTCATTTTCTCTGTATCTTTATATTTAATTACTTCTACTCAGTTCCATGGCCGCCACAAAAAAATAAATAATAAATAAATCAAACATCTGGTTTTGTATGTAGCATTTATATATAAATAATAACAATAAAAAAACACCTTGCCAAGGTGTGTGTGTGTGTGTGTGTGTGTGTGTGTGTAAATGAGTGACTCGGATTCGGGACAATGGCTGTAATCAATAATTGCTGGCTAGCCTCTTTTGTACCGTTGTTCCTGGAGGATGCAAGAATCTGTGTGTCATTGTCATAATGACAAGGTACCAGCTGGCCAATTTGCATGCAAATATGTGCGCAAATATGTGCAAATTTCATGTCTGTACTGCCCAACCTGGTTGCTATGGGAATGTCCGAATTGAAGTGTTGTTGCACAATCCGGCCATTTATAGATAGATGGGGACAGTGATGTCACAGGCAGGTCAGAAACGCAGATGAGGACAAGCTACGTAATTTTGGTTCTGTAAATACCTGGATCACTTCTCATGACAGCTATGGAGAGAGAGAGAGAGAGAGAGAGAGAGAGAGAGAGAGAGAGAGTTTAATTTGTTTGGATGCACTGAACTGATATGACTAGTGAGTGACAACAAACCCTGATGCCCTTGATAAACCATAATCCCTGAACAATAATGATGATCTTCAGAAGATCAGCAAGGGATTAGAACTGAAAAAGCGTAGTGTAAACGGACTGAAACAAGTGTTCAAAGTACTCCGAGTGCCCAGTACTCAGTATTCTTAGATACAGAATGAAATGTAGCTAATAATAAAGTCCTATATTTTACACACCCATCAAATCTCACTGCATCCCAATGTATGGATTTTCAACTTGAAAGGATTTCACATGGATTAAACCTTTTCCTGGGTCTGACTCACAATACATGGATATAAAACAATAAATACATTTGCAGTAGTGACTTGGCGGTAAAAGGTGCTGGATCACTGATCCTAAGGTTGAGGGTTCATTTGAGGGTTCAAAGAACATTTTAGTAAAAGTAAGGAACACCACCCATCCTCACAGATAGGTGAACTTCATAACAAAGAATGCTACCATGCTAACACAATGCTTTAATCAGCGAAGGGTGGCTCACTACCGCCACTGCCCCTGTCCTTGAGAAGATATGTATTAAACTGAATTTATTTTCAAATAGATGCTAATTGAGGCTCATCGTGAAATTTGACTGCCTCCTAATCCCTACTCCTGAGTTCTTTGCTAACTTTTTAGCATTTAAAAAAAAATTGTGCTGTGGGTCATATTTGCCTCAGAGTTGCAGAGTTGGGGGGTGGGTGAGGTATTAAGGGCATATAGGGCTGAAAACAGCCTATCCCAGCCAACTCTGGGTGAAGGCAGGATGAACCCTAAACAGCTTGCAAACAGCATTGTAGATCCAACTCAACCGCAACCATTCACACTCAAATTTACACCAAGGGGTAATTCAGAAAAGTCAGTGAGCCTCATGTGCATGTTCTCTGGACTATGAAGGAAACCTGAGCACCACAAGGAAGCACATGAAATCCCAGGGAGAACATACAAATTCATCAGAGAAATGCAATTGCCACACTAGAACATCCACCCAGGACCTTCTTGCTGCGAGTGCTACCCCTACACCACTCTGCCGTTCTGAACAAAATACAAATGATTGAAAGTATCAGGTGATAAACATCCCCTTGTTCTTTTTTCAATCTTCAACTGACCAGTTTGGTTGAACTTCTGCTGAAGTACTGAAGCCTCGGGTTCCTGTTATTTTGGATGACAGGAATGCATGCTGATGTGATGTTCTGCTGTTGGAATCTATCCAGTGGAAGATTTGACATGTTGCATGTTCTGAGATGCTTTTCTGCTCTCCACAGTTATAAAGAGTGATTATTCGCATTACAGTAATCCCTTGCCCATTCGCGGTTCAGCGTTCACGGCCCTGCATGCTTGCAGATTAGCGGCAAACCTGGAAGTTACTGGCACGTGGTTCAAATTTAGCCAATGGCAGAGCTTTTGTTTTTCCCTCCTGCTGATTGGTTGCAGATAATGTGTACACCTCTTTTTTTCTCTTTCATGTGCATATGTTATCAACATGATTGCTTGAATTATGAATTCTCATTTGTGTGAATTCTTATTTTTGTGTGCAGTGGAATCTGAATGGGCCATGTTTCGTGCCTCCATTGCTGAGGCGGCAGCCCATAGCTGTGGCCGTAAGGTCGTCGGTGCTTGTCGTGGCGGTAAACCCCGAACCCGGTGGTGGACACCTGCGGTGAAGGGGGCCGTCCAGCTGAAGAAGGAGGCCTATCGGGTTTTATTAGCCTGTGGGACTCCTGAGGCAGCAAACGGGTACCGGCAGGCCAAACGTGCTGCAGCCGAGGCTGTCGCAGATGCAAAATCTCGGGCGTGGGAGGAGTTCGGTGAGGGCCTGGAGAGTGATTATCGGTTGGCCTCAAAAAGGTTCTGGGCCACTATCCGACGCCTCAGGAGGGGGAAGCAGTTCTTCACAAACACTGTTTAAGGTGGAGGTGGGGAGCTGCTTACCTTGACTGGGGATGTTGTTGAGAGGTGGAGGGAATACTTTGAGGACCTTCTCAATCCCACCAACACGCCCTCCGTGGAAGAGGAAGACCCTGGGGGTTCGGGTGAGGGTCCGCCCATCACTGGAGTGGAGGTCACTGAGGTTGTCAAAAAGCTCCTCGGTGGACGAGCTCCGGGGTTGGACGAGATCCGCCCGGAATACCTCAGGACTCTGGATGTTGTAGGACTGTCTTGGTTGACACGTCTCTGCAACATCGCGTGGTCATCGGGGGCTGTACCTCTGGATTGGCAAACTGGGGTGGTGGTCCCAATTTTAAGAAGGGGGACCGGAGGGTGTGTTCCAATTATCGGGGAATTACACTCCTCAGCCTACCTGGGAAAGTCTATGCAGGGGTACTAGAGAGGAGGATCCGACCGATAGTCGAACCTCGGATTCAGGAGGAACAATGTGGTTTTCGTCCTGGCCGCAGCACTCTTGACCAACTCTATACGCTCCACAGGATTCTGGAGGGGGCATGGGAGTTTGCCCAATCTGTCCACATGTGCTTTGTGGATTTGGAGAAGGCTTTCGACCGTGTCCCTCGAAAGATCTTGTGGGGCGTGCTCCGAGAGTACGGCGTTCCGGATCCGTTGCTACGAGCTATTCGGTCGCTGTATCACCGGAGCCAGAGTTTGGTCCGTATTGGTAACAGCAGCTCGGATTCGTTTCCGGTGGGAGTTGGAGTCCGCCAAGGCTGTCCTTTGTCACCGATTCTGTTCATAATTTTTATGGACAGAATTTCTAGGCGCAGTCGAGGCGATGAGGGGTTCTGGTTCGGTGGCCATCGGATATCATCTCTGCTTTTTGCGGATGATGTTGTCCTTTGGCTTCATCAAGTCGGGCCCTCCAGCTCTCATTGGAGCGATTCGCAGCTGAGTGCGAAGCAGCCGGGATGAAGATCAGTACCTCCAAGTCCGAGGCCATGGTTCTCAGTCGGACAATGGTGGAATGCACCCTCTGGGTCGGGGATGAGGTCCTGCCCCAAGTGGAGGAGTTTAAGTATCTTGGGGTCTTGTTTACGAGTGAGGGAAGGATGGAGCGAGAGATCGACAGACGGATCGCTGCAGCCTCTGCTGTTAAGCGGTGCCTGTACCGGTCCGTCGTGGTAAAAAAGGAGCTGAGCCGCAAGGCGAAGCTCTCAATTTACCAGTCGATCTACGTTCCAACCCTCACCTATGGTCACGAGCTTTGGGTAATGACCGAGAGAACAAGATCACGGATACAAGCGGCTGAAATGAGCTTTCTTCGCCGGGTGGCGGGGTTCTCCCTTACAGATAGGGTGAGAAGCTCCGCCATCCGGGGAGAGCTCGGAGTAGATCCGCTGCTCCTCCGCATTGAGAGGGGCCAGTTGAGGTGGCTCGGGCATCTGGTTAGAATGCCCCCCGGACGCCTCCCTGGTGTGGTGTTTCGGGCATGTCCAACCGGGAAGAGACCCCGGGGTCGACCTAGAACACGCTGGAGGGACTATGTCTCTCGGCTTGTCTGGGACCGCCTCGGTGTCCCCCCGGGAGAGTTGGAGGAAGTGGCTCGGGAGAGGGATGTCTGGACCTCTTTGCTAAGGTTGCTGCCCCCGCGACCCGACCCCGGACTAAGCGGAAGAAGATGAGATGAGATGAGATGTACTAGTGCTTTGCCAACTGTTTGAACCTGGCATGAGTTTCTCCCCTGACCTTGATCAACAAAGCTTTTACACCTATAGATCTGTTTCCCCACACTGTGAAGATATTAGGATAATGCATTCATTCATTCCTTTTCCTGAACCACTTCATCCCAATTAGTCACAGAGAGGCTGGTGCCCAACTCAGCCGAATCTGGGCAAAGGCAGAGTATACCCTGGACAGCTTGCCAGGCCATCGCATGGCATTAGGTTAATTGGCTATTCTGAAGCACCCCTCGGTGTGAGTGTGAATTGTTATAGATTTGTTGGATCTGCAATGGTCTGACGAGTTGTTGAGAGTGTACCATGCCTTTGCATAGTGTCAGCTGAGGTAGGCTCCAACCTCCCAGTGGCCCTAGCAGGATTAAGCAAAGAGAGTGAGTGAAGGAGAGTGAATGAGCAAAAGAGAGCGAGAAAGGAATCTGTTACTGTCTGGATGTTTTTTTCTGTCTGTAGAAAGAATCCAGAAGTTTGTGAAATCCAACCACTGCGATCACCCCCCCCCCCACCTCAAATACTTGATGTGAAAATGAACTCTTGCTCTTGACCTGTATCTGCATGATTTAATGTATTGCTTCTGCCGGCACATGATTTGCTGGCTGGATAATTGCATGAATGAGCAGGTGTCCTATTAAAGTGGTTGCTGAGTGTATATCTGAGGATGAGTCTGAGTGAAGTGAGGCAATCTGCGGTGCTGTACTCAAAAATAGAGCTGCACGGAATTGGTGGACCATGAGCAGCACTCAGTTGCTATTTTGGTATTCCTGATATTTCTGAGCCTTGCTACAGTACCATAAATATGGCCTCTTACCTGGTTAATCATGTGAGCATCATAATTGAGACATTATTGTTTGCCTCGGGATCTGTGTTGTGTTGTGTGAAGAATATACATTCTTTCTCTCTCTCTCTCTCTCTCTCTCTCTCTCTCTCTCTCTCTCTCTCTCTCTGGGATTTCTTTTATTAAAACTGCATGGCCCGTGACTAGCCATCCTCTTTTGTCAGAGTGAGATGAGCTGAGCTGAACCATTGCACTACTTGACCCATCACTGTGTGTACCATAATGCTACCATGACCATGAGTGTGAAGGTGGCTAATCTTACACACACACACACACACACACACACACACACACACACACACACACACACACACACACACACACGATTGTCTTAATATGGTTGTGAGGACCTTTCAATGGCATAGTCTCCGTATGCATTTTCCTTGTTTTGAAAAAAATCAACTTTTGAGGTCAGTGATTGAAATTCCCTTGATGAAAATTCATTGTAATGTGGAAGTTAATTGAAATCAAATATTTAAAAAAATCCACAAACTTAAACAGAAAATTATCGATTTGCCTTCAGAATGCTGTATACACCAATTTTGCTACAGCATGCAACATCATTTGCAGAGAGTACATACATTCAATAGTGCTTTCTGGATGCATACCATCATCATGGATGCACAACATCCATGTTGCCTGTTCTGTGGACATCTACATTTTTTATTCGTTGATGACATTTCAACAGACAATTCTGATCAAAATAATTTCTTTTTGGTTGTTAAAACTCCGTGGAAAGAATGGTAGATGCAGCCATCTTGGATGTTCTGCTGAATCGAGCATCCCTGTTGTAGACTGGATGTGGTGCATGCTGAGTACTGATTTGGTTTGTTCATGGCAGATTTTGTAACAAAAGGCAAATTTTAATCCCTATTATGATACCGAGATTCCTGGACTGCTGCAGTTGAGAATGGGAGTTCTAACTTAATTTTGGTTATTTTTCAAAACATCAAGATAGTTAAAAATAGAAAAATGTTAGTTTGCTAAAAGGTGGCGTAGTGGCGTAGTAGTTAACACGTCCGACTCACAGCATGAAGGCACGAATTTGATTCCTGATCTCAGGGCATTTCTGTGTGGAGTTCCTCATGTTCTCCACGTGTTCATGTGGGTTTTCTCTGGAGACTCCGGTTTCCTCCTACAGTCTAAAGACATGCACATTAAGCTAACTGGTGGATTTCCCCTAGGTTAAACCTAGGTTTGTGTGTGTGTCTGTGTGTGTGTGTGTGTGTGTGTGTGTGTGTGTGTGTGTGTGTGTGTGTGTGTGTGTCTGTGTGTGTGTTGTCAGTGCTGTAGTCTGGCAAGCCGTTCAGGATGTACTCTGCCAGTGTCAACTAAGATTAATTCCAGCGTTCCTGGGACCCTGATAGGATTAAATGGCTTAGCAAACGAGTGATGAGTGTCACAGTATTAAAAATGAATTTCTGCAGTAAACCTTTTTGGAATTATTATAATTAGTTTTGAAAGAATTAAAGTTATCATCCTCGTAAAAATTATAACAATTAACAATGATAAAAAATAAAAATAAACAATGTGGTTTTCGTCCTGGCCGTAGCACTCTTGACCAACTCAAAATGCTCCACAGGATCTTGGAGGGGGCATGGGAGTTTGCCCAATCTGCCCACATGTGCTTTGTGGATTTGGAGAAGGCTTTCGACTGTCCCCCCCGGACTATCTTGTGGGGCGTGCTCCGGGAGTATGGCATTCCTGACCCGTTGCTATGGGCCATTCGATCACTTTGTCACCAGAACCAGAGTTTGGTCCGTATTGGTAACAACAGGTCGAATTCATTTCCGATGAGGGTTGGAGTCGGCCAAGGCTGTCCTTTGTCACCGATTCTGTTCATAATTTTTATGGACAGAATTACTAGGTGCAGTCGAGGCGTTGAGGGATTCTGGTGTGGTGGCCAATGGATCTCATCTCTTCTTTTTGCAAATGATGTTGTCCTTTTGGCTTCATCAAGCTGGGACCTCCAGCTCTCATTGGAGCAATTCGCAGTTGAGTCGAAGTGGCCGGGATGAAAATCAGCACCTCCAAATCTGAGGCCATGGTTCTTGATCGGACAAGGGTGGAATGCACCCTATGGGTCGGAAATGAGGTCCTGCCCGAAAGTAAGTATAGTATCTATATAGTATAGTATAAGTATAGTATAGTATAGTAAGTATAGTATTTAAGTATCTTAGGGTCCCATTCACGAGTGAGGGAAGGACGGAGCGGGAGATCGACAGATGGATTGCTGCAGCCTCTGCTGTTAAACGGAGCCTGTACCGGTCCGTTGTGGTGAGGAAGGAGCTG
This sequence comes from Plotosus lineatus, assembly GCA_024760905.1. NCBI lineage: Eukaryota > Metazoa > Chordata > Actinopteri > Siluriformes > Plotosidae > Plotosus > Plotosus lineatus. The sequence continues at coordinate 106,429,131 of CM045728.1, forward strand.
AGCAGTATGGCAAAGCTTTCAATTTACCAGGCGATCTATGTTCCAACCCTTACCTATGGTCACGAGCTTTGGGTAGTGAGAGAAAGAACAAGATAACGGATACAAGCGGCTGAAATGAGCTTCCTTCGTCAGGTGGCGGGGCTCTCCTTTAGAGATAAGGTGAGAAGCTCTACCATCCGAGGAGAGCTCAGAGTAGATCCGCATTGAGAGGGACCAGTTGAGGTGGCTTGGGTATCGAGTCAGAATGCCACTGAAGGCCTCACTGATGTGGTGTTTCAGGAATGTCCAACCGGGAAGAAACCCCAGGGTCGACTTAGAACCTGCTGGAGGGACTATGTCTCTCGGCTTGTTTGGGAACGCCTCAGTGTCGCCCCGGAAGAGCTGGAGGAAATGGCAGGGGAGTTAGGTTGCTGCCCCCATGACCCGACCCTGAATTAAGCGGAAGATGATGATGATGATGATGATGTTGATGATGATAATGATGATGTTGATGATGATGATGATGATGATGATGATAAAAATTATAGAATTAAAATTGGCTTGTTTATGAATTACCTTTATAATATCCTTCAATATTAATGTCTTTCCATTTAAGAAGCACACAGTACAGTATTATTACATTAACATAAACCACTCAGTTCTATGCTTGATTTCAATTGGTCAGCTGGGGCACTGAACAGCCTGTAATGTGTTTAGAGCAAATTGTTTCTACGTATTAATGACCAATAAACTCATTTGTAAAACTAAAAAAAAAAATAATCATTCTTAAATTGAATATTATGTAAGTAGTAATGTAATAAGAGTCATAATATACAGTGAGATATAAGACCTCTGTGCTGCATGTTGGGGTTCTGATCCTCTGCTGGGGTTTATTTTACGATAATGCATATTTATAGTCACTGCGTGGCTGATTATCTGATTATTCTGTCAATTTATTCTGTCATAATGAACTGTAGCTTGCCACTGTGTGTGTGTGTGTGTGTGTGTGTGTGTGTAAAGAGATGCAACTCCTTCTCAGCAGCTTTGCATTTCACAACACACTTTCAGCAGATGCTCAAGGTCATAGGTTTGACAGAAATATAGATGGGGTTTTGTGTGTGTGTGTGCGTGTGTGTGTGTGCGTGTGTGTGTGTGTGTGTGTGTGTGTGTGTGTGTGTGTGTGTGTGTGTGTGTATGTGTATAGAAGGTGATATGAATGTGTGATATGTATGTATGTAGCTGCTTATGCTTTATGGAGACCAGTGGTTCCCATGGAATTAATACTGCAAGAAAATTTGATCAGTATCCAAAAACACACACACACACACACACACACACACACACACACACACACACACACACACATATATATATATATATATATATATATATATATATATATATACATACACAAAAGGACAGGACAAAGGCTTTCTATTGAAACTCCATTTATCACTACAGATCTGTTTCGAGGGGTGGTGAAACCATCCCCTCTCTTCAGGTGATTACAGAAGAATTTTGGCTTTTTGTTTATTTGCTCTACCAAAAAGTATTGAGCACTCTCCTACGGAAGGATCTACTCAGAAAATCCTATATATATACATATATATATATAATATGTGAATGTATATATTATTTGGGCAGCATGGTGGTGGCATGATGAGCACTTCAGACTCACATCACAAAGAGCCTGGGATCAATGACCAGCATTGGATTTTCCTGTGCGGAGTTTGCAGGTTCTCCCTATGCTTGAGTGGGTTTCCTCCAGGTACTCTGATTTCCTCAGAGAGTCCAAACACATGCACTTTAAGATAACTGGCTGTCCCAAATTGCTTCTAGGTGTGAGAGTGAGTTTGAATGATTGCATGAGTGTTGGTCCTCCGATGGTCTGGCCAGCTGTACAGGGTGTAACCCACTTTCACCTAGTGTTGCTTGATAGGCTCCAGCTGTGAAACTCCAGTCTCTCCATAATCCAATTAAGTGGTTCAGCAAATGAGTAAATAAATGAGAGAGAGAGAGAGAGAGAGAGAGAGAGAGAGAGAGAGAGAGAGTTTATACAGTAGTTTCTGAGGTTACGGTGATGATTTGCTCTAAAATAGTATAGTTTGAGAGAAGGCACTTTTAAATCGAATGTCCTCATAAAGAAGAAAAAGAAAAGAAAAGTCTCACAGGTTTGACTTTTTGGAGATATTTTGGTGGGTGTCTGATATTAAAACTCAGATTTGGTTTCACACTGCAAAAAAATGATGTCACTAGAAGATCTTCAGATGGATAGTAAGACAACAGTAAGTGTAATGTTTGAGAGAGAGAGAGAGAGAAAGAGAGAGAGAGAGAGCTCAGCAGATGATAAATGTGGAGCAGAAAAAGCAAAAAACTGGGCCACGGTGCAAAAAGTCAGTCAGTCTAAAAGCCCAGAATATACCATTTACACAGGTACACTTCTCTCTCTCTCTCTCTCTCTCTCTCTCTCTCTCTCTCTCTCTCTCACACACACACAAACACACTTTTGCTCGCACTCTCCCTCTCCCTCACACATTCTTTCTCACTCTCTCTCTCCATCATACACTTTCTCTTTGTTCTTCACACACTCTTTTTCCTTTATACACATACTCTCTCTCTCTCTGTCTCTGTCTCTGTCTCCTCTCTCTCTCTCTCTCTCTCTCTCTCCCTTACACACTCTCGCTCACTCCACTTTTCATGTTCTTCTGTGAGTCTGTGTATCTGGATGTCACATACGTCACACAAGACACAATGACGCTGTAGACCCTTATTGTGGAATTTTGAACACCAGCAGTTTTAAGATGTGTGTGTGTGTCTCTGTGTTAAAAAAAAAAAAAAAAAAAAAAAAAAAAATATATATATATATATATATATATATATATATATATATATATATATATATATATATATATATATATATATACAGTTGTACCTCCTCCTTACAAAAGACCCAGCAAATTAAAAATCCAAGTTACGAAACACATTTACCTAAAATTTCTGTCTCTGGATATGAAAAAACTCACATTACGAAACGCGCCTCAAAAATGCAAACAATGCGCGAGTGGCTCTCCCATTGGCTATCTCCCAACACCCCGCCCCGCTGGTCTCCCATTGGCTATTATGGATCTGTATCTCCATAATACCCATGATGCTTTTTTGCCTTTGACCCACTGTTCATCACGGAGTTCTAACACTCGTAAAGGACAGAGTTACTGTTGTTTCATGAGTTTTTTCGAGTGTGCTTATTGCAACTTTATTTTTTGGCTCAGGCTTTTAACCTTGCATAAACATTTGTAAGATTATACCTCTACTAAGAAGACATGGTGAACACACGCGCGCACACACACACACACACACACACACACACGCACACGCACACACACACACACAAGCATGCGTGTGATTCCCAGTGAAAGTGATTCCCGGTGCGATTGAAAAGAAAAAGCGGGCTCGTGGCATGCGGTTGAGTGATATAGCAAAGGAATATGGCCGAAACCCATTTAGCATCAGTACGATATTGAAGCAGAAGCAGGCCTTAAAAGGTATACTTTTATAATTTTTAAAGGTTTTAGGGATAGTATTGGGGGCCTCTGAACGAATCAGGTGTTTTAAATGTAAAATGCTACTCAGCTTTCGAAAAAAAATCAGTTTACGAAACTACTTCTGGAACGGATTAATTTTGTAAGGTGAGGTACCAGTGTATATATACTAGTGTATATATCTATCTATCTATCTATCTATCTATCTATCTATCTATCTATCTATCTATCTATCTATCTATCTATCTATCTATATATATATATTATATTATATATATATACATACAATTATTATCAAATGATCCATCCAGTGGGAGTGTGTTGAACCCAGTGGTCTATATTTTATACCTGAATGCAACTATGCAGCTTTCATATCTTCCTCAACCAAACCAGCATAAGTTTCCTTTGTCATAATTCTGCAAACTTAAACTTTCAAAAACTATTTACATGATGTTTGTGAAGGGCACTTTAGATGTAAAGAAAATTTCAATAATGCAATAAAACACTTTTTGAACAAATTAACTTTTCGATGAAATATAAAATATCTAGGGATGAAGTATATATTGGTGGAAGGGGGCAGTGGTGGTCTAGTGGTATAGGGCGCTGGATTGCTGATCCAAAGGTTGGGGGTTTGAGTCCCACTCTAGACAAGGTTGTAACTGCCCCCCCGTGCGGCTAACTGGGTTATCAAAGGCGGGCCATGTCTCTCACTGTCTATGGTGAGAGGCATGTAAAAGAACCATTGCTGACTTTCGTAAAGAGTAGGATGCAAAGTCGTCAGCGTGTTTCTGTCCCTTGCTAAAAAAGGTTGTGACAGGAAGGGCATCCGATGTAAAAACCTCTGCCAAACCAAACATGAGAGATGATTCCCTGTGGCGACTCCCGAGTAAAAAAAAAAAAGGGAAAAAGCCGAAAGGAAGACAGACACACAGAAGTATATTGGTGGCAGAATGTTGTATTGGAAGTGCCTGGTCGGAGGAGGAGAAGAAGACGGCCAAAGAAGGGGTTGAGACGTGATGAGGAAGGACATGCATGTGGTTGGTGTAATGATGAGACAAGACTGAGACAGAGGAGAATCATCAACTGTGGCAACCCTTCATGGGAGCAGCAGCAAAAAGAGTGTTGTTGTTGTTGTTGTATATTGTATGGTCTACATTAGAAATGTAGTACAGTGGATAAATAAGTGTTTATAGGGCTGTTGCCATGGTGACCTTTTTTCTCATGTGTGTTAATTAAGTTTTTTGTTGATTCCCATCTAAATGTTTGTTTCTTGCAGTGTCACAGCATTATATCTCTAGTCTCGAATCACATGTAAAAATAGATCTCTCTCTCTCTCTCTCTCTCTCTCTCTCTCTCTCTCTCTCTCGCTCTCTCTCCACACACACACACACACACACACACACACACACACACACACACACACACACTGTATTGTGGGCAAAAGTTGTCACCTCATCCTGCAGTCTGAAACAGTCAGAGGTAGTCTCTCAGGGGAACTGGCATTTCTTTCTGACACCTGAACTTCTGTGAAAGTGTGTGTGTGTGTGTGTGTGTGTGTGTGTGTGTGTGTGTGTGTGTGTGTGTGTGTGTGTGAGGGAATGTAAAGGAAAAATAATTGTTCCTTAGATTTACTGTCCACTTTGTAGGAAAACTACAGAACTTTTTAAGTCCATTACATGTTGTCTCATATAGTAAAATACTTTGTGTGTGTGTGTGTGTGTGTGTGTGTGTGCATGTGCGTGCAATCCAATACTCCCTTCGTTCACTGTCTGTCTTTTCTCACACGCTCCTACTCTCTCTTACAATCATCGAGGCTTTTAATGATGGTGAGACGTAAGTCTGACAGACTAACGGTGGGGACAGAGACAGCTGTATCTTCTTGGTGTTCAAGATGATAAAAAAGATATTTTACCACTTCTGTCTGCCACCAGAACATCAACACATAGGAAGTGCCAACATATAGAAGAGCTAGGAAAGGAGAGAAATGGGTGGTGGTGTTGGGGGAGGGTGGGTAACACTTGGCCTCTGTCTGAGTGCAAAGTGGAAAACATCCAAATAAAGAAAAAAAAAGTTTATTCTAAATGCTTTGTGTGCTGTTTTTAAGCATCAACCATGTCACTGATTATTTTTAATCCGATACATTTGTCAAATTTACTACCTCCCTACAGTCTTCAAAACCATATTTTTGTTTAAATTTGTAAATGGGAAAATAGCAAGTGGCCCAGTGCAAGCCACACAACACTATTCCAGCCAATCAACTACACTGTAAAAAAAAGAAAGAAAGACCTAGTTTCTGGGCTGCAGTTGCATTTTAAGTTCTACTTAGTTCAGCTTAAAAATTTTATACTGATTTCATGCAGTCTGCATGTTATCTTTTTGAAATTAAAACAAAAATGAAAAATAAAGAAGTTGAATTTGTTTAACAGTGCTCAGTGGTTGTTCAGCACAAATGCATCCTGTAGCTAATTAGCCTGGGAGATCCGAGAAGGTAATTTAAAGTGTTGTTGCCTTGGAAACACATGTCTGTAAAAGTGTGGGTGGAGCTTCAGAAGGAGGACTAAAGTAAAGACTGTACCTGTTACCTCCACCAGGAAATGGTATACACCTGAGGTAGGTAGGTGACGGTATTGCAACCATATGCATCTGTTTATCCGTCTGTTTGTGAACAATTTCCAGATGAAACTACCAGCTGGAGTAAGGTTAAGGTCAAAGTTCATAAACTTCTCCCTTTTCTTACACATGGGACATGATTATATTCGAGATGTTTATAATCTGGTTGGTATGGTGGCGTAGTGGTTAGCGCATCCGTATCACAGCAAGAAGGTTGTAAGGTCAAGTCCCTTGGCAATGACATTTTATGTGAAGTTTGCATGCTCTCACTGTACTTATGTACATTTCCTCTAGGTTTTCCGGTTTTCTCCCACAATCCAGTGACCTTGTACATTGTTCATGGTTGCCCCGAGGTGTTAATTTGAATAGTTGTTTGTTGGCCCTGTGATTTTTGTCCTACCTGACTCTGTGTTGAATGAATGTGTGGATGAATGAATGAATGAATGAATGAATGAATGAACGTTCATTAAAACGTCCACTAGAGGAGACATTTCATTGTAAATATTCCAAGTTATAATAAAACGGCAGTCTTAGCAAAAATGTTTTTAGTTTAAGCAATATTTCTGTCACGCAACATTATCTATATGTGCCTGGCAAATATACTTTGCACTCTGTACATGCACCTATTTGAATGACTTGGATCTGGCAATAGTCACAGCATCATGCTACTTATCAGAAAGTCAAGTGCCAAGCTAGTGCTGCTGGGATCTTGAGCAAGATCTCTAACCTTCATCTGCTTGAATGAATCCTGTTTCAGTTGTAAGTCACTTTGGATGAAAGCAAATGTGTAAAATGCTTAACTGAGGAGCCAGTGATGTGACGCGGAGATTATTCTTTAATAAGGTGGGTTTTCAAGGCCACAAGATACCTTAACTCTGCATGTTGTGTATGCTAATACCCTTCAGTTAACGCATTAGGTGAAATAAGCTTAAATATCTATTCAACTTGAGAATTCCCAAAGGTGACACAAGCTCATGTAATATCATCCATCATCTCCATGCTTATGTTCTGATAGCCACAAAGGTCTAATTTCCTGATTCCTCCAAACCAGTCATTTTAAAATACAGTAGTTTCCATGTAATGGCCTGTCAAGCTGTCAGAGTGTACCCTGCCCTCGTGCAGAGTCGGTTGAGATGGGCGCCAGCCTCCCTGTGACCCTAATTAGGATTAAACAGTTCTGAAAATGAATGAATAGTTTCCATGCTTTAAGCACTTCATGGGCATTAAATATATCTTCAGGATTATAACGCATAACCTTAACATGTACATCTTATCAATGTGTTGGCCCCATATATTTAAAAAAATAAACACCGTATCACCTTGCAGCTTGGTACGTTCACTTATTTGCCGAACTGTTTAATCCTACAAATGTCACGGCACGCTAGTGACTATTTCCGTCAACTCAGAATGAAGGCAGGGTACAACCTGTATAGCTTGCCATTCTATTATCACAGGACCAACACACACACACACACACACACACACACACACACACACACACACACACACACACACACACACACCTTGAAAAAGCTTTTTTAGAAACTACTGGAGCCAGAATTTGATCCAACTCATCTCCAAATTCAAATGGAGTGCAAAGCCCCGCCTCAGATATAAACGTGAAGACTGTTTTTTGCAAAAAAAAAAACAAAACAAAAAGACAGTACACAGTGCCCCCTGCTGGCCTTCCGTAATAACACACTTCCAAAAAATTTCCTATTTTTCTGTCTCAAAACGATAAAGAATCCTTTAAAAAAATCCTGGATCCAGAATTGGATCCAGATAATCTCCAAAATTAAAGTCTTTTTTCTTCAAAACATTGTCTCCAGTAGAAGAGGTAACCACACTGGAAGAGGTGAATGCACTTCTACTCGTATCAGGCATAGGTCACTTATGTAATTGAATCAGATTTCTTTCCAGACTTTTTTCTTTTCATAGCCGGTGTTAACAATGAGGTGCCAGTTAATCCTGGTCCCAGGCCAGAGATCACGTAGAAGAGATATGTATGTAATAACGACATTGGTTGCACAGTCCGCCAACTACTTTACAAATGGTAACCATGGATTCGGGGTGAGAAGGAGATCAAGATGCTGGTGGTTGTCCAATGTTGCAGGCTTTACTTCAGAATTCCTTTTCCTTTCTTGGTGGTCTAGTCAGTCTGGAATGGATTGGTCTCAATTTAGTCACTAGTCAACCGACCATGAAGCAGATAGTCTTGGATTACATGGTACTAGACCTGACCCCAAAAGGTAACAAATTAATTTGAATACAAACAAATGGCTTTAAGATAATGGAGGGAACGACATAAAACATATTTTTAGACAAATTCAATTAAACAAACTGAATCTCAGTCTGCCATCTTGTATATATTTTTACCATCTGCTAGAGGGAGCTACCGCAAAGATTTATGGGTCAAAGCTGGGTACATCAATGATATCGTCAACTGGAGATAGTTGGAAGACATCACAGATAGAAGACTGAAAATGAGAATTCGATTTTTTTTTTGTATGCCGCCCTGCTTCCTTGTAAGATGCCCTCCTGAGACAGCATTTTCTCTGGTTTGATCACACTACATGTCAGCTGCCATAAAAGTTTTTATGTGGGTATAATATAGCCTTATGAATCTGTTAGCCAAATCTCATAGTAGTCTTATAATAACTTGGGGTTTTTTATAGTGTACATGAGGGATTTGTGAAACTAACAACAATGTTATGATTAAAAAAATAATAATAACGGTAATAATAATGGGGTGGCACAGTGGGGTAGTGATTCGCACTGCATGTGTTTCCAAGGGGTATTCCGGTTTCCTCCTACAATCCAAAAACATGCACTGAAGGTTAATTAAGGTAAAGTCCATTGGGCTTTTTACACCCAAGCCTAAAGGCTCATCAGACCGGTGCTTATCCCCGGTTTCCATAGCGTGAAGCTACCAGGAGTTCAACTCTTCTTGGATGGGACTCCAGTCATCACAGGTTACCTTCCCAGTATATTTTTACTGGTATCCATTTATACTGCTGGTCGAACAGAGGCACACTTGTGGTTAAGACCTTGCCCAGGGGCACAGTGAGGGTCTAACTGGGATTTGAACGCACAACCTCCCGATCATGAGCACAGCACCCTACCCACTACGCCACCGGTCCCACCTGTAGGTTAATCGGCTGTTCCAAATCACTCATGTATGTGAGTGAGAGTGTGAATAGTTGTGTTTGTGTGGCAATCTGTCCAGGGTGTACTCATCCCTTGCCCAGAGTCGGCTGAGATGGGCACCAGCCTCTCCATGACCCTAATTAGGGTTAAGTGGTTCAGAATATGAATGAAATGAATGCACAAACTGAAATTGGACAGGTTTGCGATTTGAAACTGTTGACTAGTTTTCCTTCTATTCTTCTTTTCTCTATAAACATTGTTTGTAGTTGTAAGAGTTTTTCCCGTCATCAGGAGTTACACAAACGCTGTTTTAAGGAATGTGCAGCAGGGTGAAATACATTTTGCTTCAACAACCTTCTGAATGCAGGTTTAATTGTGCGATATGGAAGCAGATATTTTTATCGTCCTTGTTTTGGCAAGATATGCCACCGGCACAGCATGTGAGTTTGAACGTGTGTGTGTGTGTTTGTGTGTGTGTGTGTGTGTGAGAGAGAGAGAGAGAGAGAGAGAGAGTGTGTGTGTGTGTGTGTGTGTGTGTGTGTGTGTGTGTGAGAGAGAGAGAGAGAGAGAGAGTGTGTGTGTGTGTGTGTGTGAGAGAGAGAGAGAGAGAGAGAGAGAAAGAGAGAGTGTGTGTGTGTGTGTGTGAGAGAGAGAGAGAGAGAAAGAGAGAGATCCTATTTAGCCTGTGACAGCAGAGAGACCCGCAGGAGTTTTAGCATGCCATGACCCTGCACGTTTAAAATGTGACTTCATACAGCCACCAAGTTTCCAAAGAGCTATTTAAAACACAAAGCACAGGAGGTATAGCTATGATCCTAAAGATGCACTCCTGATATATTTGGATCTGAGGTTTGTAAATTCAAGGCAGAGTAAAAGGAAATATAGGATACCATACAGTGCTGTGCTAGGGTTGGGTTGAATGAGAGTTTATTACATTTATAGAGATGCTCTGAAAATCCATAGTGAGAAGGTAACACTCCAATAGCTGAAATTGATGTTCAAACCTTGGTAGAAACAACAGACTCTCACGTTATTCAGAGGTTAAGTGAGAGTTACACACATGGGGTGGACTTGGCAAGTGTCTCAGTTACTCGTGGTTCTTTTTGCAATAAAAAATAATTTAAAGTGTAAAAGTTGAGTCTCAAAGTTTTTTAAAAACCCTGCTCAGAATATTAACTTGTGCACCACGTGACTCTCGATCAGTGCTTCTCAAAAAGTGGGGCACGGCGGGGGTGGGGAGTGGGTTTGATACCCTAGGGAACTTGCATTTCTGGAATAGTGTATGAGAATTAAGTGTAATTGCACCTCCACTCCAGTAGTTGGCAGTATCACTCTCATTGTCGTGCTATGGAACGAAGAGAAAGACATATTAAGTCCTACTTAATATTAATAAACTTAATATTAAGTCCTACTTAAAAAGACTATTAAGACATAAATAAGTTAAGTGAGTTTAAATTAGAATGTATATATATTTTTAATTTCAGGCACATTGGTGCACTTTAAATCTTTTCTGTTTCAGATTAAAAATGTTAATGAAGTTTTTCTTTATTGGAAGTTGAATTATATTTCTTTCTTTTTTGTTTTTAATGTTAATAAAATATAATATTAGGCAGAGGTGTACTAATAACAATTTTATAGACAAATAATACTATTTATAGTCGCTCGCGGGGTGGTGGTGGTGGTGGGTGAAATCTTTTTTCTTCCTAGAGGGGGCGCCACAGAAAATAATTTAGAAGCACTACTCTAGATACACATCAATAACGCTTCCTAAATTGTCTCAGAGAAAAATGGTCCCGGGTTTGGGGGAGGTGTTTCTGTGTGACATTTGAGGTTCATGTTTTTTCTAGTGTTTGTGTGGGTTTCCTCTGGGTACTCCGGGTACCAAAGACATGCACAATACGCTAACTGGCTGTTCCAAACTGTCCCTAGCTGTGGATGTGAATGGCCATGTGTACGTTGGCCCTGCATTGGACTGGTAAGAGGTTCAGAGTGTACTCCACATTTGCCCAGTTTCAGCTGAGGTAGATGCCAATCTCGCTGTGTAAGCAGCTTGCCAATTGAGACATTGAATGAGTGAGTAAGTACATGAGAACAGTGCAATCTGATTGGTCAGTGAATAACATTAAGAGTATTATCCTTATTGGTTGTCGGGAACGGGTTGCCGGGAGGTGGAAGGAATACTTTTAGGACCTTATGAATCCCACCGACATGCCCTCTGTGGAGGAGGAAGACCCTGGGGGTTTGGGTGGGGGTCCACCCATTACTGGATCTGAGGTTGGGGGTGAATAAGATCTGCCTTGAACATCTCAGGGCTTTGGATGTTGTAGGACTGTCTTGATTGATACATTTCGGAAACATTGCATGGTCATCCTGGGCCATACCTCTGAATTGGCAAACAGAGGTGGTAGTACCCCCTTTAAAAAAAAAGGGACCAGTGGGTGTGTTCCAATTATCATGGAATCACACTCCTCAGCTTACCTGGGAAAGTCTATGCAGGGATGCTGGAAAGGAGGATCTGACTGAACCTCATATTCAGGAAAAACAATGTGGTTTTCATTCTTGCTGCGATACTCTACACGTTTCACAGGATTCTGGAGGGGGGCATGGGAGTTTGCCTAATCTATTCATATGTGTTTTGTGGATTTAGAGACGCTTTCGACTGTGTCCCTCAGGTTATCTTGTGAGGCATGGAACCCGTTGCTACCGGCAATTCTGTCTCTGTTTCAGAGTTTGGTCCACATTGGTAACAACAAATTGAATTTGTTTCCGGTGAGGGTTGGACTCCACCAAGGCTGTCCTTTGTCACTGATTCTAGTAATAATTTTTATGGACAAAATTTCTATGTACATTTGAGGCATTGAGGGATTCTGCTTTGGTGGCCATCGGATCTCGTACTCTTTCTGTGGATGATGTTGTTCTTTTGGCTTCATGAGTTCGGGAACTCCAGCTCTCATTGGTGCGATTTGCAGCCGAGTGCAAAGAGGCCGGGATGAGAATCAGCACCTCCCAGTCCAAGGCTGTGGTTCTCAGTCGGAAAGAGGTGGAATGCACCTTCTGGGTCTGGAATGAGGTCCTGCCCCATGAGGAGGAGTTCAAGTATCTCGGGGTCTTGTTCACGGGTGAGGGAAGGACGGCGCGAGAGGTCAACAGGCGGATCGCTGTAGCCACTGCTGTAAAGTGAAGCCTGTACCGGTGTGTCGTGATGAAGAGGGAGCTAAGCTGCAAGGCAAATCTCTCTGTTTACCAGTCGATGTACATTCCAACCCTCAACTATGGTCACAAACTTTGGGTAGTGACCGAAAGAGCAAGATCGCAGATACAAGCAGCTGAAATGAGCTTACTTAAGGGGATAAGGTGAGAAACTCGGCCATTCCAGGAGAGCTTGGAGTAGAACTGCTGCTCCTCCGCA
>CM045728.1:106444314-106599314 GCA_024760905.1 Plotosus lineatus
GGAGAACCAAATAAAGAGATCCTCCAAGTGTCACATCTGTGGCCACACATCTGAGAGAGAGAGAGAGAGAGAGAGAGAGAGAGAGCGAGTTTGAGAGAGAGATAGTGTGTGTGTGTGTGTATGTGAGAGAGAGAGAGAGAGTTTGTGTGTGTGTGTGTGTGTGTGTGTGTGTGTGTGTGTGTGTGTGTGTGTGTGTGTGGGTGTGTCAGAGAGAGAGAGAGAGAGAGTGTGTGTATGTGTGAGAGAGAGAGAGAGAGAGAGAGAGAGAGAGAGTCTTGGGTTAATTTCTAGTCCTCAAATGAGATCTTTTGATTTGAAGACATCGCACTGAGATGGTTCAACACAGGATTCATATTCACACCTATTTACATGAGGTTTTGTCTCTGACATGTGTTTATTTAAACTCTTTAAAATTTAGCGTCAGTCAAAATGAAAAATGAAAGCAGTGTAATTGGAATAGCAAGCCGGGGATCACACTCCATTTAATAGAGTTCTCATTACAAGAGATTTTGCATTTCAACCAGAAGCCTCTGAATAGTTTATTTGGGTTTGAGCCCATATCCGCCCAGTACTGCACTCGTATCGTAATGTCTTGTTCTGTATCGCTTTATGTATGGAAACAAACACAACTCCAAATGATCTGATCTGTGTTATGCTTATAACACAATGGCAGAACATTGTGTGATGTTTGAGCTCATGATTTTTGTTCCTTCTTCCCGAATAAACACTTATTTCATACTTTGGTCTGGACCACACAGCACACATTTCTTCCAAAAAGAAAAAGAATAAAAAAATAAAGCACTGCGATGACCTGCCAAGCTGTCCAGAATGTACCCCACCCTCGCCCAAAGTCGGTTGAGATAGGCGCCAGCTTCATTGCGAGCACAATTAGGATTAAGTGGTTCAGAAAAGGAATGGATTAAATATACAGAAATAAACAATTAAATGAAAGAGGTATAGAAGCGTGTGCAGGTAGGTTGGAATGGTTGGAGGAAAGTGTCCGGTGTGATGTACGAAAAGAGAGTATCACCAAGAATGAGAGGAAAAGTGTAAAAGATGGTGATGAGGCCAGCGATGTTGTATGGTTTAGATACAGTGGCCCTGGGGAAAAGACAGGAGGCAGAGCTGGAGGTAGCAGAGATGAAAATGTTGAGGTTCTCTTTGGGAGTAACGAGGATGGATAGGATCAGGAATGAGCACATCAGAGGGACAGCACATGTAAGACGTTTTGGAGACAAAGTCAGAGAGGCTAGATTGAGATGGTTTGGACATGTACAGAGGAGGGATAGTGAGTATATTGGTAGTAGGATGCTGAGGTTGGAACTACCAAGCAGAAGGCCTAGAGGAAGACCAAACAGAAGATTCATGGATGTGGTAAAGAAGGACATGAAGGTCGTTGGAGTAAGAGAAGCAGATGCAGAGGATAGGGTGAGATGGAGGCAGACGATTTGCTGTGACAACTCCTGAAGGAATAAACAATTAAGTATATAACTAGACAAACGAATAAATAACTGGAGTACTGATTTGTCCCATCACAAAGCAAATTTCCATCCCAGATCTGTTTGAACAGTCCAAGTTTGAAAACTGCTTTTAAAGAGAACAGATCCGAATTTGCAGAATATGCAAACTCGACACCAAAATAGTGAGGCTGTTGGTGTACTGGTTAGGGTGCTGGGCTCATGACCAGAAGGTCATGGGTTCGAATCCCAGTTAAAACAGCACATACACACACTTTGTCTTCTTTCTTCCTCTCTGGTCAAAGTCTTAACCACAAGTCTGCCTCTGTTCATCCAGCAATGTAAGTGGCTACCAGTAAAAATCAATAAATAAAGTAAGGAAGGTAAACTGTGATGGAATAGTGGCCCATCCAAAAGAAATTAAACTCCTAGTGGCTTCATGCTACAGAAACAAGGGACAAGTGCCAGCTCTGATGAGCCACTAGGTTTGGGTGGAAAAAGCCCAACAGATTTACCTTACACAAAAACAACTTGACTGATCCTAAACTCGAACCCTTTTTGCTGTGAAGCGGTTGTACTAAGCATTACGCCACTATGTCGCCCAGTTTCACACCAGATTCTGTCTACCAAGTACCACTGGCATGTCAAAGAAACACAACCCACTACTAAGGTCTTACTGGGAGCGTAGATTTTATCTGAACACTAAATTGGTATTCATTGCTCTCATTTCACATCCATGATGCACTGGCCCACTTTTGTAGTTTCGGTTGCCATGGATGTTTTTACCTGAGAGTTGCAAGACCCCTAACAGACCTATTCTCCACAAAAAACATCCATTCATACTCGCACGCAGCCAATTAGTCTAATGTACATATCTTTTAAATGTAGGAGGAAATCAGGGTACCCTGGTCGAAACCCACACACGCGCGATGAGAGTATGCAAACTCCAAACGGAAAAGCCCTTACAAAGACAAAGACTCAAACCCAGGAACTTCCTGCCATGAGGTGAGCATGCAAATTATTACACCACCATACCGCCTAAATCTATGCAGGGATCCCCTGCTACTTCAAGTCATATGGCTTCAGTGCATCGCATTTTTTTTTTTTTTTTTTTTTTTTAAATATTCATCGAATTAAAAAAATCAGGATATTAAGAAAGAATAGGGAAAAGTTAAGGAAAACAAGTCCAATTCCATAATTCAATAATGTAAAACAAGGCCAATTATGAAAAAAAGCATAAACAAACACAAAACAAAAAATAACCCAAAACTAGTTACATTTTTGTGAGGTGCGCATCTGAGTGCATGCCCACATATAAGCGTGCGTGCGCACATGTGTCTGTATGTGTGTGTATTCATATTTTATTTACATCTTATGCATTATTTTTTTATATGTTTATGTTATTATAAACATTTATAGTATTGAATATGTATTTATTAACATTATATACACACATACATTCACGTATATGTCAGTGTTGGGGGGGGGTGTTAATCCAACCTTGTGAAATTCGATGGTTGTGGGGGGGATCTCTGTCCCAATTAACTGCGGAAAGTGAGGGATCCCTCTCAGGCATGTTGCAGTTTATAAATGGTAAATAAATAGCTTAAAGGGAAAATATAAATAATAAGTTAAATGGGTTACACAGAAGATAAAAATGAGGTTATTAAACCAAGAACAGACATTTCAACTGAATGGTGATGTATAAGATAAATTAAAACATAATTATATTTTGGTTGCATTTTCTGCTCATATTAAATATAAGTTTTTCAGTTTTTCATGTCATCCCTCAATATATCCACTTGTCGAACAACTTAATATAACCGAGTTGAAGAGAGGCTAGAGCCAACTGGGAGTGAAGGTAGGCTATACGTCTGCCCACCACATATACAACAATTCACATTCTCACGTACACCTAGGGGACATTTAGCATAGCCAATTATCCCAGTGTGCATGAGTTTGGAGTGTGGGAAGAAACCAGAGTACCCTGAGGAATCCTACAGAATCCACAAGCACACGGAGAACATAGAAATTGAACTCAGAAATACCATCGCAAAGGGTGGGACTGAAATCCAGGACCTTCTTGCTGTGAGGTGCATGTGCTACCTACTACGCCACCATGCTGCTGTTTTTCATGTTTATTCCTTAACCCTAGATGCAGCCGTGGGGGTGGCACAAATCAGTGTCTCGCCCTCACGCCGGTCCCAAGCCCGGATAAATGAAGAGGGTTGCATCAGGAAGGGCATCCGGCGTAAAAAAAAAAAGCCTAATAAAATATGCGAATCACAACAAAGAATTTCATACCGGATTGGTTGAGGCCCGGGTTAACAAAGACCGCTATCAGTGCTGTTAACCAACAGGGTGCTGGTGGAAATTGGACTACTGTTGGTCGAAGACATCAAAGAAGGAGAGGCGGAAGACCAAAGAGACAATTCATGGATGTGGTGAAGGAGGACATGAAGGGAGTTGGTGTAAGAGAAGAAGATGCAAAGGATAGGGTGAGATGGATGCAGATGATTTGCTGTGGCGACCCCTGAAGGGAACTGCCGAAAGGAGAAGAAGAAGAACCCTAGAAGTGCCCAATGTTGAAGCTCAAAATGCCATGGATTTTTTTTTTTAGTGAAATGACCTCCCTATTTGATATTGAATGCAGAAACTACCAAATAAATAGCATTCTTCTTCTTCTTTTCCTTTCGGCTTTTCCCTTCAGGGGTCGCCACAGCAAATCATCTGCATCCATCTCACCCTATCCTTTGCATCTTCTTCTCTTACACCAACGACCTTCATGTCCTCCTTCACCACATCCATGAATCGTCTCTTTGGTCTTCCTCTAGGCCTTTTGCCTGGTAGTTCCAGCCTCAGCATCCTATTACCAATATACTCACTATCCCTCCTCTGTACATGTCCAAACCATCTCAATCTAGCCTCTCTGACTTTGTCTCCAAAACGTCTTACATGTGCTGTACCTCTGATGTGCTCATTCCTAATCCTATCCATCCTCGTTACTCCCAAAGAGAACCTCAACATTTTCATCTCTGCTACCTCCAACTCTGCCTCCTGTCTTTTCCCCAGGGCCACTGTTTCTAACCCATACAACATCGTTGGCCTCAACACCGTCTTGTACACTTTTCCTTTCATTCTTGCTGATACCCTCCTATCACACATCACACCGGACACTTTTCTCCAACCATTCCAACCTGCCTGCACACGCTTCTTGACCTATTTTCCACACTCTCCATTGCTCTGGATTGTTGAGCCTAAGTACTTAAAATCCTCCACCTTCCTTATCTCTGCTCCCTGTAATCTCACCGTTCCTCTTTGGTCCTTGTCATTCATGCACATGTATTCTGTCTTACTGAGGCTACTCTTCCTTCCCCTCCTTTCCAGGGCATACCTCCACCTCTCTAGATTTTCCTGCACTTGTTCTCTGCTCTCACTACAGATCACAATGTCATCTGCAAACATCATAGTCCATGGGGAATCTTGTCTAACCTCATCTGTCAGCCTGTCCATCACCATAGCAAACAAGAAGGGGCTGAGAGCTGACCCTTGATGCAGTCCCACCTCCACCTTGAACTCTTGTGTCACACCGACAGCACACCTCACCACTGTCTTACATCTCTCATACATGTCCTGCACCATTCTAACATACTTCTCTGCCACTCCAGACTTCCTCATGCAATACCACAGTTCTTCTCTCGGCACCCTGTCATATGCTTTCTCCAGATCCACAAAGGCACAATGCAGCTCCCTCTGACCTTCTCTGTACTTCTCTATTAACATCCTCAAGGCAATCACTGCATCTGTGGTGCTCTTTCTTGGCATGAAACCAAACTGTTGTTCACAAATGCTGACTTCTGCCCTTAGTCTAGCTTCCACTATTCTTTCCCATAACTTCATCGTATAACTCATCAACTTTATCCCTCTGTAGTTGCCACAACTCTGCACGTCTCCCTTGTTCTTAAAAATGGGCACCAGCACACTTCTCCTCCATTCCTCTGGCATCCTCTCACTCTCTAAGACCTTGTTAAATGTTCTTGTCAGAAAATCTACTGCTACCTCTCCTAGACACTTCCATACCTCCACCGGTATGTCATCAGGACCAACTGCCTTTCCATTCTTCATCCTCTTCAATGCCCTCCTCACTTCACCCTTACTAATCTTTGCTACTTCCTGGTCCTCAACAGTCACCTCTTCTACTCTTTTTTTCTCTCATTTTCCTCATTCATCAGCTCTTCAAAGTACTCTTTCCATCTTCCCAGCACACTTCTGTCATCAGTCAATACATTTCCCTCTCTGTCCTTTATCAATCTAACTTGCTGCACGTCCTTCCCATCTCTATTTCTCTGCTGTGCCAACCTATATAAATCATTTTCTCCTCCTTACTTTCCAACCGAGCATACAAGTCATCAAACGCGCTCTGTTTGGCCTTTGACACTGCTACCTTTGCCTTACGCTGTGTCTCCCTGTACTCCTGTTTACTCTCTTCGGTTTTCTCAATGTCCCACTTCTTCTTAGCTAATCTCTTCCTTTGTACACACTCCTGCACTTCCTCATTCCACCACCAAGTCTCCTTATCTACTTTCCTTCCAGATGACACACCAAGTATTCTCCTACCTGTCTCCCTGATCACATTAGCTGTAGTTGTCCAGTCATCTGGAAGCACTTCCTGACCACCCAAAGCCTGTTTCAACTCCTCCTTGAAGACAACCTGACACTCTTCCTTTTTCAACTTCCACCACTTTGTCTTCTGCTCTGCCTTTGCCTTCTTCACCTTCCTCACCATCAGCATCATCCTGCACACCACCATCCTATGCTCTTTGGCAACACTCTCACCCACTATGACTTTGCAGTCACTGACTTCCTTTAAATTACATCGCCTGCACAAGATGTAGTCTACCTGTGTGCTCCTACCTCCACTTTTA
Organism: Plotosus lineatus; assembly: GCA_024760905.1. Classification (NCBI taxonomy): domain Eukaryota; kingdom Metazoa; phylum Chordata; class Actinopteri; order Siluriformes; family Plotosidae; genus Plotosus; species Plotosus lineatus. The sequence goes on from CM045728.1 coordinate 106,450,697, forward strand.
TAAGTCACCCTATGCTCCTCTCTCTTCTGGAAGAAAGTATTCACCACAGCCATTTCCATCCTTTTGCAAAATCTACCAACATCTGTCCTTCTGCGTTCCTGTCCTGGATACCAAACCTACCCATCACTTCCTCGTCCCCTCTGTTTCCTGCACCAACATGTCCATTGAAGTCTGCCCCAATGACCACTCTTTCACCTCTGGGGGTACTCTGCATCACTTCATATAACTCCCTCCAGAATCTCTCCTTCTCTTCTCGCTCACATCCTGTCTGTGGGGCATAAGCACTAACAACATTGACCATCACACCTTTAATTTCTAACTTGAGACTCATCACTCTGTCTGACACTCTTTTCACTTCTAGAACATTCCTGGCAAACTCCTCCTTCAAGATGACTCCGACTCCATTTCTCTTCCCATCCACACCGTGATAAAACAGCTTAAACCCTGCTCCTATGCTTCTAGCCTTGCGACCTTTCCACCTGGTCTCCTGAACACACAGTATGTCCACCTTCCTCCTCTGCATCATGTCAGCCAGCTCTCTACCTTTTCCTGTCATAGTTCCAACATTCAAAGTCCCTACTTTCAGTCCTAGACTCATGCCTTTCCTCTTCTCTCTCTGGCAACGGACACGCCTCCCGCCTCTCCTTCTTCGACGTCTTCGACCAACAGTAGTCCAATTTCCATCAGCACCCTGTTGGTTGACGGCACTGATGGCGGTCGTTGTTAACCCGGGCCTCGACCGATCCGGTATGTGGTTCTTTCTTGTGATTTGCATAGTTTATTTGGCATTTGTTTTACGCCGGATGCCCTTCCTGACGCAACCCTCTGCATTTATCCGGGCTTGGGACCGGCGTGAGGGAGAGACACTGGTTTGTGCCCCCCCCCTCACGGCTGCATTTACCAAATAAATAGCATTATATAACCTTATATGCTATATGAAGATTATATAGAGGCCTTTCCAAATTTTTTTTTAAATAAAAACGTAAAGCCGATTTCATTTTTTTTTATTATTTTATTTTATTTTTTTTGGCTTTGGCTTTGGCTTTGGCACTGCCAGGGTTAAGTTGGTTGAAAGCCTGGCTGTACTGTACATTATCACAATATCCAGTGTACTGCTTTGTTTGTGTTTGAGCATTAATAGCTACGAAGAATAAATGGTTTCGATTTGTTCATAATGAAACACTTCTCACACGCACATACAAAAATTGATCTAAAGCTGCTCGCTCGACATTAAGCTCGGAAGACTCCGTGATTAATGATTTGTAGCTTTTTTCTGGTCGGCGAGATGCTTCAGCGTATCCAGTTGTCTTACAGAGCTGTCTCTCTCTATTTCTCAGGCTATAGATGATGCTTACCATTGTAGCATCACACTCAATGAGATCAATGAGTGTTCTCATCTTTTGTCTCTTGCTTTCAACTGATAAAGATAAAGAAAAGTGGAGAGACAGTCACGTATTCTATAGATTGATAACCATGTCCTTAGATGCTCTACCATCTTTTGCTTGAGTCTATTTTATCCCTCCATTACAAAGGATAGAGGAAGTAATGAAAGAAAGTCACTATTCCTAAAACTTTATGAAATAACTTGTATTCGAATTTACAGTCTGTTGCAGCTCTTTAGTTCTAGATTTGTTCTAGGTCACCCTCACAGAAAAAAATTTCTAGGGTTCGAGTCACAGGCTCAAGGCATACTTCGGTTTCCTCCCACTTTCAAAAAACATGCACATTAGGGTAATTAACTGTTTCAAATTGCCTCTAGGTGTGAGTGATAATAATACAGAAAATATTAATAATAATCATCATTTATGTGGTGTAATGGTTTGTATGACCACTTCACAGCAAGAAGGTCCTGGGTTTGTGTCCCTCGCTCAGGCATTTCAAGTGGACTTTGCATGTTTTCTACATGCATGTGTGGGTTTTCTCTTGGTACAAATTTTCCCAGGTGTAAGTGTGTGAGTGAAAGGTTGTATGTGAGTTAGCCTTGTGATGATCTGCCAAGCTGGTCAGGGTGTACCCCACCCTCACCCAGTGTCAGCTGAGATAGGCTCTAGCCTCCTTGCAAACCCTGAACTGATTAAACTGCTTAGCAAATGAAAATGAGGGAGTGATGAGTATTTTTTTTTATTCATGGCAAAAGTAATCCATAGTAAGGTGGCGTGTATTTTTGACTTGCCATTCATTACAACGTAGGGTGTTTTCAATTTTAATTTTGTTCCTAGGCATTAGTGACACACTATGCGTTTAACAGAGCAATAGTAATTTCTTCACCAGCATACTCTCTCTCTCTCTCTCTCTCTCTCTCTCTCTCTCTCTCTCGCTGACTGGATGTTAAAAAGAGCTGACATCCAGGACTCCTTTCATATGTTTTAATTAAATGTCTTCAAACAAAAAGCTTTCAGCACATCAACATGTATAAGCCTTTCTTTGTTACTTCTTCACAGCACTTAAAAAATATATATCATTATTCCTAGGTTTTGTTTAAGTTTTGTGAGACAAATCACTGTGAAAAAGAATTGTGGTACCCTAGTAAACATAGACGTTAAAAACTGAGCAACGGTGGCACTATATAAGAGCAAAAAAAAATTGATTTAATGAATCAGGGGCAGTACAGTGGTCAAGCAGTTAACTCAGTCAGCACAGGAAACCCATTATATAAAAAATATAAACCAGAAACTTAGCTGATTATTTTATAGATGAAATGATAATTATCAAATAGTAAAATACAGTGGTACCTCACCTTACGATAGTCCCAGCAAACGAAAAATCCAGGTTACGAAAAACATTTTCTTAAAATTTTTGTCTCTGTATACTAAACAAGTTCACGTTATGAAGGAACCATCTCAAAAATTCAAACAATGCACGAGTTGCTCTCCCATTAACTATCTCCCAACATCCAGCAACGCTGGCGTCGCATTGGCTATCTCCCAACATCCCGCCTTGCTGGCCTCCCATTGGCTATCTCCCAACATCCCACCCCACTGGCCTCCCATTGGCTAGGAGGGATGATGCAGCTCCATCCCATTGGCTATGTCCCAACATCCCACCCCACTGGCCTCCAATTGGCTAGGAGGGATGATACAGCTCCCTCCCATTGGCTATCTAACAACATCCCACCCTACTGGCTCCCCATTGGCTAGGGATGACGCAGCTCCCTCCCATTGGCTATTATGGAGCTGTATCTCCATAAAACCCATGATGCTTTTCGTGTAAAGGACAGAGTTACTGTTGTTTCGTGAGTTTTTCGAGTGTGCTCATTGCAACTTTATTTTTTGGCTCAGGCTTTTAACCTTGCATAAACATTTGTAAGATTATAACTCTGCTAAGAAGACATGATCAACACAAAGTAAGTACCTTAAAAGGTTTGCTTTCATAATTTTTAAAGGGTTTAGGGGGTAGTACTGGGGGCCTTGGAATGAATCACGCGTTTTACATGTAAAATGCGGTTCTACTTATGAAAAATCCAGGTTACGAGACTGCCTCTGGAATGGATTAATTTCGTAAGGTGAGGTACCACTGTAGTCAGAGCTTATATCACCAACTGTGAAAAGTCACCTTCACCATTTCTAAGTGTATATTTAGGTCCATAAGGAAAATCATTTTCAGGAAAGAGGTGCTTCTATGATGAGAACTTCAACCAGTGATGGTACATCAAGACAGATCAGAGGGTTCACAAAGATCAGGATCACTGGTATCTAAGAAGTAGCATATGTATCTCAATAAAATGAGAGAGAGAGAGAGAGAGAGAGAGAGAGAGAGAGAGAGAGAGAGAGAGAGATATTGTTAGGTATGCTCATAACAATGTAATGTTAAAACAGGAGAGTGTATTTGTGGTGAATAAAAGCAGGGACTTTTGCATGAGTGGACCACAAAGAAGACAGACATGACTTTAACTTTTGCTCACAGTCAGCTGGGGTTGGCCCTTGTCCAGAGTTGTCTGAGATCAGTGCCAGCCTCCTAGTAACCCAAAATAGGATTAAGTGATTCAGAAAATGAATTAATAAATGAAATTCGGGAATTATCTTTGAACAGTCCACCAAGTGTTGAATCCGAGAGTTGTTGCATTTCACAAAGCAGTCAAAGTGGAACTTTTTAATAGCAGCATTAATCCCTTTGTCCTGATCCTTACTTTTTCCTTTTATCATGCATAAAACTACTGTAAGGTATCACGTTGTGAACTAGTTTTTGGCTGTTTTCACTACCTCATAGGCCAACACCATCCCAGGAGAGCTAACGCTGAGGGGTGGTAATACAGCATAATCATGCATGCAGAAAATCTACTTCAGGCGTACAAAGAGCATTTGCTAGAGTGGCAGATGTTAGAAGACTTTTGGTGGCAGGATCTCATGGCGAGCTGAGAACTCCAGTACAGATGTGCGATGGTTCTGAATATGAAAGTGCCCTCTTGAAACACTTCTGGCAAAATTAAACAAATGTACTGCACCCTAGCATGTGATGAGCATATGAAACTACAACCATGCTCTTCTACTTCACAAGAAAATGTTCCTGGGCTTGAGTCCTGGGCTTAGCGAGTGCGTTTCTTTGTGGAGTTTGTACTGTATGTTCTCCCAATGCTTGCATGGGTTTCCTCCGGGTGCGCCAGTTTCTCCCGCTGTCCAAAAACATGCACATTAGGCTACATGGCTTTTCCAAATTGTCTCTAGTTGTAGATGTAAGTAGAAATGGTTGTCTGTGTGTTGTACCTGAAATGCCCTGGTGGGCTGTTCAGGATGATAATCATGGAAAAATCACACACCTGGACTCAATCAATACACAGTCATGCCAGCTGCATTTAGTACCCACAAGAGTGCAACATTTTTTCATGGAATATGCTCAAAATATAACTTCTTGAAATGAAATCAATCTCCTATTCATTTGGTAAACCACCTCATCTTACTCAGGATATGGAGAGGCTGGAGCCTAACTCAGACGACATTGGGCGAGGGTGGAGTACACAATGACTTGCTTGCCAGACCGCTGCAGGGCAACACACATAACCATTCGCACTCACATTCACACTTAGGGGCAGTTTGTGGCAGCCTAATTTTAAATGAATATACTAGTATATATAATTGGCCTAATGTGCAAACTTTTGGATAGTTGCAGAAAAGCAGAGAACCTGCAGGGAACCCATGCAAGCATGGGGGGAACACGCAAACTCCACACAGAAACTCCCTGAGCCCAGGACTCAAACCCAGGACCTTCATGCTCTGAGCTGAACATCGCCTATAATACTTTAACTGTTGCATGTGCAACTGTTGCATGCATCATGGGATTGAAACTTTTCGGTGCACTCAAGAAAGTTTCCAATTCACATGAGATAATTGTTTTGAGCATACAAATCGGATTCCAAAAAAGTTGGCACACTATACAAATTGTGAATAAAAACTGAATGCAATGATGTGGAAGTGCCAAATTTCAATATTTTATTCCGAATAGAGCTCAGAAAGCTCAAAAAAGTTGGGACAAGGCCATTTTCACCACTGTTAGACATGCTCTCTTTTTCTTCAGTCTGCAAACGTCTGGGGACCAAGGAGACACGTTTCTCAAGTTTAGAAATAGGAATGCTGTCCCATTCTTGTTTAATACAGGCCTCAAACTGTTCAACTGTCTCGGGCCTTCTTTGTTGCACCTTCCTCATTATGTTGTGCTAAATGTTCTCTATAGGTGAAAGATCTGGACTGCAGGCTGGACATTTCAATGCCTGGATCCATTTCCTACACAGCCCTGATGATGTAATTAATGCTGCATGTGGTCTGGCATTATCATGTTGAAAAATGCAAGGTCTTCTCTGAAAGAGACGTTGTCTGGATGGGAGTATATGTTGTTCTAGAACCTGAATATACCTTTCTGCATTTGACGGTGCCTTTCCAGATGTGCAAGCTGCCCATGCCACACGCACTCATGCAACTCCATACCATCACAGATGCAGGTTTCTGAACTGAGCGCTGATAACAACGTGGGTTGTTTTTGTCCTCTTTAGTCCGGATGACATGGCGTCCCAGTTTTCCATAAAGAACTTCGAATCATGATTCGGCTCACCACAGAGCAGTTTTCCAAATTGCCACACTCCATTTTAAATGACCTCTGGCCCAGAGAAAACGCCTCCGCTTCTGGGTCCTGTTTAGAAATGGCTTCTTCTTTGTACTGTAGCGTTTCAGCTGGCAATGGCGGATGGCACAGTGGATTATGTTCACCAACAATGGTTTCTGGAAGTACTGCTGAGCCCATTCTGTGATTTTCCTTACAGTAGCATTCTTGTTTGTGGTGCAGTGCCATTTAAGGGCCGAAGATCACAGGCATACAGTATGTTTTTTCGGCCTCGACCCTTGACGTACAGAGATTGTTCAAGATTCTCTGAATCTTTGGATGATGTTATGCACTGTAGATAATGATAACTTCAAACTCTTTGAAGTTTTTCACTGGGAAACACCTTTCCGATATTGTTCCACTATCTTTCTGTGCAGCATTGGAGGAATTGGTGATCCTGTACCCATCTTCACTTCTGAGAGACACTGCTACTCTGGCAAGCTCTTTTTTATACTCAGCCATGTTGCAAATTGACCTCATTAGTGGTAATTTGTCTTCCAGCTGTTCGTTATCAGTGCCATTGACATTTCCAGCGTCTTATTGCTACCTCTGCCAACTTTTTGAGATTTATTGACAACAAGAAATTTAAAATCAGCATATTTTTTACTTAAAATGATACATTTTCTCAGTTTCAAGTTTTGTCCTGTAATCTGTTCTATTTGGAATAAAATATTGAAATCTGGCACTTCCACATCATTGCATTCAGTTTTTATTCACAATTTGTATAGTGTGCCAACTTTTTTGGAATCCGATTTGTATAATAAGCTTTATTCTTTTTGTTTTTTCTTTTCTGTTCCTTTACAGGCTCTGTAATTTGCTGTGTGTAACAGCAAGCATCTGTCACACACAAGAAACTAAAGGTTTTTACTTTTTTAATGTTGTCTTAAGGTTTATTGTAGCTTCCTGCTTTTTTAACTACAAACAGCAAACAGTCTTCAGCAGTGGTTTCATACTCACAGAATCACTGAATGGTAGTGACTCAGCCTTCATAAACACCAATCAGGTGGCCCACTATCACCTTATTTTGCATAAGGTGCATGCCATTGGACCGTTGGAGGAAACCCATGGACGTGTGTGGAAAACATGCAAATCCATGACTCAAACCCAGTACCTTCTTGCCATGAATTTACATGCCAACCATTACTTTACAATGCTGCCATTACCCAAGTATCAGGAAACAATTTCAAATCTTTTGGCAGATAATTTTGTAAAGAAATTCGGTCCTCACTATGATATGAAAACAAGTTCTTCCACAGTTGGCATATCTTTGCAAGAAGAGACTCCTAAGTAGTTATAATGAACTAACTAAAACAAGTTTTTTGTTTTTTTTTTAACTTATTTAATTAATTAATTTTTTTCTGACAAAAGAGCTGATGCAACCAGAGACAAAGGTTAGCTGAATGGGAAACTCTAATTACACAGACAGCGGAGGGCTCTCCAGGTCAAGGTTAGAGACACTTCTGCTTTGCTTTCACCAGCTGCCAGTGCTGGAGCCAAAACTATACCCATCTCATGTGTCCCCTTACAATTACCAAAGTGTGTGGGTGTGTTAGAACCAGGTATGAACTGAGCCAGGCTTGAAGAAAAGAGTGAGAAAGGAAAGATAAGGATTGCATTACAATGAGACAGAACTGAATTTTTGAATAGAATATGACAGAAGGAGTCACTGGGGCATTCTCAGATATACTACAGTATGACAATGTATGAATATACTGTATAAATGTGTACCAATTAACTCACATGCTTTGTTCGCTACTTAAAAGTGCATTTCATTGCCTTTTATTTTTACTACAGTAATTACAGGTCCTTCTAAAAAAATTAGCATATTGTGTTAAAGTTCATTATTTTCTGTAATGTACTGATAAAAATTAAACTTTCACATATTTTAGATTCATTGCACACCAACTGAAATATTTCAGGTCTTTTATTGTTTTAATACTGATGATTTTGGCATACAGCTCATGAAAACCCAAAATTCCTATCTCAAAAAATTAGCATATCATGTTCAGGTAGTCTAAACGAGCTATTAACCTAATCATCTGAATCAACCAATTAACTCTAAACACCTGCAAAAGATTCCTGAGGCTTTTAAAAACTCCCAGCCTGGTTCATTACTCAAAACCGCAATCATGGGTAAGACTGCCGACCTGACTGCTGTCCAGAAGGCCATCATTGACACCCTCAAGCAAGAGGGTAAGACACAGAAAGAAATCTCTGAGCGAATAGGCTGTTCCCAGAGTGCCGTATCAAGGCTCCTCAGTGGGACGTCTGTGGGAAGGAAAAAGTGTGGCAGAAAACGCTGCACAACCAGAAGAGGTGACCGGACCCTGAGGAAGATTGTGGAGAAGGGCCGATTCCAGACCTTGGGGGACCTGTGGAAGCAGTGGACTGGGCTACAGGTGCCGCATTCCCCAGGTCAAGTCACTTTTGAACCAGAAACCGCGGCAGAAGCGCCTGACCTGGCCTCCAGAGAAGCAGCACTGGACTGTTGCTCAGTGGTCCAAAGTACTTTTTCCGGATGAAAGCAAATTTTGCATGTCATTCAGAAATCAAGGTGCCAGAGTCTGGAGGAAGACTGGGGAGAAGGAAATGCCAAAATGCCTGAAGTCCAGTGTCAAGTACCCACAGTCAGTGATGGTCTGGGGTGCCATGTCAGCTGCTGGTGTTGGTGCACTGTGTTTTATCAAGGGCAGGGTCAATGCAGCTAGCCATCAGGAGATCTTGGAGCACTTCATGCTTCCATCTGCTGAAAAGCTTTATGGAGATTTTTCAGCACGACCTGGCACCTGCTCACAGTGCCAAAACCACTGGGAAATGGTTTACTGTCAATTGACCTGCCAACTCTGCTGACCTGAACCCCATAGAGAATCTATGGGATATTGTGAAGAGGAAGTTGAGAGACACCAGACCCAACACTGTGGATGATCTTAAGGCCGCTATCGAAGCATCCTGGGCCTTCATAACACCTCAGCAGTGCCACAGGCTGATTGCCTCCATGCCACCCCGCATTGAAGCAGCCATTTCTGCAAAAGGATTCCCGACCAAGTATTGAGTGCAGAACTGAACATAATTATTTGAAGGTTGACTTTTTTGTATTAAAAACACTTTTTTTATTGGTCGGATGAAATATGCTAATTTTTTGAGATAGGGATTTTTTGTTTTTCTTTACTTTTTTGCCAAAATTATCAATATTAAAACAATAAAAGGCTTGAACTACTTCAGTTGGTGTGTAATGAATCTAAAAGATATGAAAGGCTAATGTTTATCAGTACATTGCAGAAAATAATGAACTTTATCACAATATGCTAATTTTTCGAGAAGGACCTGCAGTTTGGTGTGAGCTCCAGATGCCTATGGAAAAGGCACTGGACTGCTAAGCCAGGGATTGTTGGTTTGAATCCCAACTGGTGTGAATGGTATCCAAAGTGGTGCACCATAATTGTGCTGGGTCCATAACTACCCTCTGCTCATTATTTTGGAAGCAATGCTTGTCCTAATTACAAAACCAACTTGGCAAGTGAAAGGTCACTGGTTTGATTTCCTAACCAGCAGGAAAAATGTGTGGTTGATGGAGTGGGGTGTGATTGTAACCTTCCTTTCTGCCACATTCATGGCTGAAGTGCCCTTGAGCATGGCACCTAACCTGCACCTGCTCTTTGGGTTCTCAGTGTGTGGCAGCCCACTTCTCTAAGTGTGTGTGTGTGTGTGTGTGTGTGTACTCACTTTGGATGGGTTCAATGCAGAAGTGAAAATTTCCCTTGCACAAAATTAATACAGCATAAAAAATAAAAATAATAGTTATAAACCATAATAAGAAAGAATGACACCATAATAGAATAATTATGTTTATTTGATAACTTTTAATAATATCCAGTTTGCGTACTTATTATAAGTCCATTTTTTATTCCACTACATAGAAGCATCCATCCGTGAAGTGTGCCACAGACCAAGGTGCCGCTACCCAGTGGATGTTGTGTGTGTGTGTGTGTGTGTGTGTGTGTGTGTGTAGACATCATAATGTCCTCAAAACGTCTGTAGTTCTCACATCTCAGCACACCTGTACATAATACGTAATTATTGCTATTTCCCATAATCTTTGAAGTGAAACAAACAAAACATTTATGACAGTCTTAGATTTATATATGTTAACCGGACATCTGAAAAAGTGATTGAGAAATGGAAAAATATTCCCTTGTTTCAGATTATATAATGCGTACAATACAGCTCTGAGGAAATACCCAGTAATGATACACACTCCATACACTAAAACAAATGTGTAATGATCATTAAATAAATGCAATAATAATAATAATAATAATAATAATAACTCCAATGTTAATATATACTGTATGTATATACCATATAAGAAATCTGTTCACATAAATATAATACATTGACTGACTTTACGTAAGTGACAAAGGTTTGAAACCCTATGCTAAGGAAAGTGTCTCAGAAGGAAAGAGCCCTAATTTGCTCCCTGTCAAAACCACCCAAAGCTAGGATAAGATTCAGGGGAGTCTTTGTACGTCAATTCACACTCCTTTCTCAAGATTAATCACACTCACACACACACACACACACACACACACACACACACACACACACACACACACACACACACACACCAGCACTCGTTCAGGCTGCTCATAAACCGATCATCAAAATCAATCAATCTTTAAATCTCTGAGTCAGAAGGCCTACACAGTCAAATAATACGGTTATAATTTGGAATTATATTTAATTTAAGGAATAAGAACACATGACACAACCCAATTCAAGTCTGCAGCAGTCTAGCTGTCAACACGTCTGACTTACAGCAGGAAGTTTCTGGGTTTGAGTGCTGAGTGTGGAGTTTGCATCTTCTTCCCATGCTTGTGTGGGCTTGTTTTGGATATTCCAATGTCCTCCCACAGACCAAAAACATGCGCATTAGGCTCATTGGCTCTTTCAACGGCTAGCATGAGTGTGAGTGTGAGTATGAATAGTTGTATATGTGTTGCACTGCAAATGGCCTGGAAGGCTACCCAGCGTTCCAGGTGTATCCAGCCTTCGCCTGTTGTCAGCTGAGATAGACTCCAGCGTTCCTGTAACCCAATTGGATTAAACGGTTAGCAAATGAATGAGTGAAGTTCCATTTTCATAAGGTTCTAATCAGTGGCACCTGATCATTAATTTAGATTTTATGAACTCAAAGGTGGGATGGCAGTGGTGGCCTGGTAGTAAGGTGATATATTACTTATCCCAAGGTTGGGGGTTCAAGCCTAGTATCACCAGATTGCCACTGCTGTCAGTGCACCAAACTGGGATATTAAAGGCCGGCTATGTCTCTCACTGTCTGTGGTGAGAGGCTGGAAAAGAACCATTGCTGACTTTTGTCAAGAGTAGCTGCACTGCTGTCAGCTGTTTCTGCCCTGTGATGGCCTGGCGAGCTCTCCAGGGTGTAGTCTGCTCTCACCAAGATTCGGATGAAATGGTCACCAGCCTTCCCACAGCACTAATTAGGATTAAGTGGTTCAGGAAATGAATGAAAAGATGAATGCGTGAAAGACGGGATAGATCTTTGTAACTGTTTTTGTTAGTTAAAAATATAAAAGATATTAGTTGATTTTAAATATCATTTGAGGTTATTACATATTCATTTTCATTCATTATCATTCATTCATTCATTTTCTGAACTGCTTAATCTTAATTATAGTCGCAGCAAGGGTTGTGCCAATCTCAGCTGACTCTGGACAAGGACGGAGTTCACCATAGAGAGCTCGCCAGGCCATCGCAGGGCCAACACTGACACAACCATTCATGCACACACTCACACGTAGGGCTGATTTGGAACAGCCAATTAACCAACTGTGCATGTTTTTCGACTGTGGGATGAAACCAGAATACCCGGCGGTAACCCACACAAGCAAGCACATGCAAACTCCATTCAGAAAAGTTCTGGGAATCGAACCCAGGACCTTCTTGTTGTGAGATGTATGTGCTAACCATTATGCTACCATGCTGCCTTTGGTGGAATATATCACCTTTAATTTTAGGCACTTTATGTAAGAGGGCTCAAACACATCCTTTTCTACACCTGGTGACCGAAATGCATTTGCCACCATCTTTCTGCCAGTCACGTCTACAAAAATGAATTTGTCTGCGTGAATAAATGACAATGGTGACAGTCACCAAACACACCCTCATCTCCAACAACGTCTCGACTCAAAACCTCAGACCTGTTAGTGTGAAACCTAATCCTCAATCAGTATGAACCATTTCATTACAGCCTGCTGCAGCGGGCTCCCTGACGGCCCAGCAACACCGAATAAAAGCGAGCAGAGCAATGCTGAGATGAGGTGCTGAAATTGGGAGCACTCCCAATTGGAATCAGTGCATGTTGTGTTATGGAAAGCAGCACAAATCAGAAAAATTGATGCGACCAGGTGGATTGCTTCCAGGTTGTATTTTGTGACTGAGCTAATGCATGTGTGGGGTTTATATTCCTGTAATTTGACCCTTTGTTCGATTTTTTATTTATTTATTTATTTATTTTTTATAGCAGATAATGGATTATTGCTGGAATTGGGGAGGATTGTTTGCAAAAGTTGCGGTTTATACTTCAGAGGTCAAAGGTTCCCTGTTGCACCCTAAAGGATTCTTCAGTATAAATTACAGGAGGTCTTTCCCTTCAGAACAGATTTAATAATAAAAAAGTAGACTCGTTAGAAATCCATATCCGATGAAATAAACGATGAAAAAAGCCCTGAGGAGCTACTTTATATTTGTGTGTAGCAGGTGAACGTTTGCTTCTTGTTGAGTAGTTCAAAAACAAGAGACAACTCTTACTGTAGGCTGCGGTCCGCCTGGAAAGCGCCTGTTCGGTTAAAAGGGGATGTGATACATGGTAGGTTGACTGCTCACAGTAGGGTAATTTGGGATCAACATCTTCAGCCATTCATTCATTTTCTGAACCACTTAATCCTAATTAGGGTCACAGGGAGGCTGGTGCCCATCGCAGTCCAGCTTGCTAGGTCATCGCAAGGTCAACACTCACACAATCATTTGTACTCATACCTAAGGGAGATTTGGAACAGCCAAATTAGCCTACTGTGTGTATTTTTTGGACTCTGGGAGGAAACTGGAGGACCAGGAGGAAACTCACACAATCACGGGGAGAACATAACTCCACACAAATATGCCCAAGCTGGGAGTCAAACCCAGGACCTTCTTGCTGTGAGACTGACATGCTACACCACCATGCCATCATGTCAACAGCTTACAGTTTAACAAATATAAAGTTTTTTTTTTTTTCTTAATTTGCCTCAATGAGCATGAGCAAGTTTCCTGGATTAAAAAATAATAATAAAGCAATGCCAGTGGTGTAGTGGTCAGGGTGCTGGCCTCTTAACTAGGAGGTCATGAGTTTGAATCCCATCAGACCCCCATCATGCCAGAACTCCCAGATATCAACCAGAGGTACTTTGTCCTACCAGTAGTATACATGGGAATGTAACCGGTGATGAAATAGTACCCCATCCAGGAAGACTTTAACTCCTGGTTGCTTTATGCTACTGAAACCGAGTTTAATTGGTTTGGTCTGATGAGACAGTAAGCTCACGTGTTAAAAGCCCAGCAGACTTTACTTCATCTCATTTTATTTTTCGAACTGTGTGTCGCAGGAAGGCTGAAGCCTATCCCAGTTGACACCAGACAAACGTGGTAGACCCTGAACAGGTTGCCTGACCAACACATGGTAGCACACACTCACACCAACCAACTCCTGAGTGCAATTTGGAACCTCAACAGCACAGGACCAAAACCAGGACCTTCTTGTGAGGAAGACATGTCTGTGCCATAACCTTAACTGATGAAAACCCATCTGCTGAATGTCACTTTATGGGATCAGTAGTTTCCAGTTAACTCAACATTTTCAAAGCACAACAGATATTTTTTTTGAGCAAGCAGTTATTTTATTTTTTTTTTCCTTTACTGTCTCATTACAGGTTATTAAGAGGTTTGTAAAGTCCTGCTGCTTTACTTAAAACTGCAAACTAGCTAGCCAATTGTGGTTAAATACAGAAACGCGGAATAATGTTGATTCAGCCTTTAAAACACCAATCAGATAGCCAAAGTCACCAAATTTTCCACCACCCAGCTGAAGAACTTTATGAAGTGAAAATGCATTGTGAACACTGGCATACTGACCCTCAATCTTAGTTATTACATGTACTATAAAGACAAAAGTCTATGGACTATTGACAATAACACAAGGCTGTTGGGATTTGTGATCATTCAGCCACCAGAGCATAATTAAGGTTGGTCATTGACGTCAGGTTGGGACACTTGGGGCAGTTGGCATTGTAGTTCATCCAACGTGTTCAGTGGGGTTGAGGTCAGTGCTCTGTACAAGAAACTCCTATTCCCCCTCTCCGACCTTGGTAAGGTATGTGTTCATGGAGCTCACTGTGGATATAGGGGACGGTCAGGGAGGAACAGGTTGGCGTTTCTGAGTTCTACACAACAAAGTACAGTACTTTTAACCTGACAGAAATAGAACCTCTGAAGAAAGGAGCAGAACCATCCTTAGAACCCATGAGAAGTTTTTTGTTGTGCAAACTGCTTTTCCAGAAAATGATACGCTGCATATTTGAGGCTTGATGTAGATCTGATTTGATGTAGATCTGACTTGATGTAGATCTGATCAGATTTGAGGATCTGATGTAGTACATGCACAAACTTGTTCACCTACGTTACATTTAAATTTATCGAAAGATTGACAGTATGCTTTCGCTGTCCAATTCCAGTACCGAATTGAATTTTGTGCACTAGTGACTGATTTATATAACCCATAAGGTGTAAACGTAAACAAAGATGAGCCAAGGCCAGAATGACAGCCGTGCTTGATTGACAGCTTCAGCTTGGCGTTATTGATGTACTGCAGTCCTTGTCTCTGCTAATGATCAAGTTTCTCAGTTGGGTCAGTCCACCCTCTAATCAATCAATCAATTTCTCTCTCTCTCTCTCTCTCTCTCTCTCTCTCTCTCTCCAGTCTTTCTAGATTTGACCCCTTCACTGGCATCGACCAGCACAGTTAAGCATGACGCTTTTTCATTCTTTCTCAAAAAAAACCCCTCTCATCTTTGGCTCCAATACCTCCCAAAGCTGTGTCCAATAATGCAATCAATATCTGCCACCCTCAGGATGTTTTTACAAGTGCTCAGAAACAATCATAACTTGCAGTGGAGCTGCATCAAATAAAACCTTCCTGGAACACATTTCATCCTGAGGAGTCCACAGGGGTCCTCGTCTACATGTCAGACCTAAGGCTTTCTGTTGCTACACATCACCGCCTCGATGCATCAGTGTCTTGTTGCATTTGTGCCTCCCTCCATGCAAACGTCTGTAGCCTTTCAAAAGTTGCTAGATTTTCCCAACTTGTTAACTTGACTCCGGTTTGGTTTTCTCAGATGGGGATACTCTGAGTTTTCCTCAGGTGTTTATATTTCTGGCCAACTTTGCCCTCCAAAAGGCAGAAGGTTGACAGCAAGTGTTTCTCATCAATAACTGTTTTTTTTCCTCCCAAAGAGGAACTACTGTATATAGTTTCATCTGGACAGCACATAAAGCCATCTGGCAGTAATCCTATTAGTAAGAAGACAGATGAAAAACAGATCTTTTATGCTACCATGCAAGCTGACTAATATCACTGCTTAGCAACTTTGCTAATCTAGTTAAGCTTTCAGCCCATTACCAGAGGTGCTAGTGTTTCTTGAGGACAAGACAAGACAACAGTCAGACAGTCAGAAAAAATTGTAAGGGGATTATGTAAATTTAACACTCGAAAATGTGTTCTGCATTTTTAAATTGAATAACAAAAAACAAACAAAACCAGAGGCCCTGATGCAGTAATCACACCAGTCGCTACCTTGTTATTATAAACAATCGGCGGCCATTTTGCTGACTTTGACCTTTTCATGAAGTTGTTTCAGCCTTAAGTACCAAGCTGCTACCCTGAAAATTTGATGGTGATATATCAAGCAGTTCTTAATATATATATATATATATATATATATATATATATATATATATATATATATGTAACCACAGTAAAAGCCCCAAAAATTAATAATACAAAAGCTCAAACTGAGGGAAGTGAAAACAACATCAATGACACAATTATGGCTCCCCCTAAGACTAGTTTTGTAATGTAGGGTAATTAGGAACTAGTTAATGCGGTCTGGTAATAGCGTGCTTAATGTTACCGCGCTAGCTAGCCTTCTTTGTATGAAATGGGTGTTATCCTAAAGCTAAAGCTGCCAGCGTAATAGATTGTTTTACTAACATTTGATATGCAAATACCAGTAATTTGATATGTGCTATAAGCGCAGTGACTTAATTAAGACCAAAATGAAAAGCATGTCAGGTTTGAATTGTTTGTAACAGCAGCTTATGTTTTACAACACAGATTAGTGACCGCAGATTAGAGGATAACTGACCAATTTTACTGGTAAAATACTTTTCTGGCCATTACCCCAGTCAAGCTCTTGCAAACTTTTTGTCATATCTTAATAGCGAATGTTGTTACAGGAAATGTCACACTAGTTGGGTATTTAGCTTCTTAGATAATCTAATGACGCGCAACCAGGGCAAAATTAGCCAACCAGTTATAGTATACTGAACGGTGTGGCACTATATACTTATAAAGTGTATATTATTATTATTATTATTATTATTATTATTATGGTTGTTGTTGTTGTTGTTGTTGTTGTCTCTGGGCAACTATAGTTAACTCCCACCACCTTTAAACATAATTCTCACTTTCTTTTAAGCTAATGCACAGATAACGTATGACTGTGATACATCATGACCTTTATAATCATATGGTTAGCCTCATAGGTTCAGCTGACTGTTTTATATGACAATAGGGTGGACCAGGATGGTAAAGAATTTCATCAAGGTCCCCAAACTAGCTTCCATTTTTGAAGCTTGACCTTTTTCTGTGTAGGAGTTTTATCTAGTTCTGGTCCAGATAACATGACCAGTTCGGAAAATTTGTACAGTGTAGGCCTTTTTTTTAACAATGCTTCAACTCAATAAAATACATTCTAATACATCATACTATAAAAATATATAAACCACAAAGAAATATATTTCATAATTATTTTTGAAGCAACGCTAACAAGCTATGTGCACATAGCATTGTTGCTAGTGTTGTATTAACCCTTTCATGTCCACCTAGGCTGATTTTAACACTTCAGGTGTTAATCCAACACTAAAAGTTTATAGTAATTCTGTAGGGGGGAAATACAGCACTTTTTTCTGTATGTTACATCAAGTAATCTTTTGTACTGTTGACTTGGTAATGGTTGTGTGAAAATATGCACCTAGACACGTCTATACATAGGCGCAGCTGAACGTTCTATTTTTATATTAAAAGGCAAAACTAAGATTGTTGCTTGCATCAAGCCATTTCTAAAACACACACACACACACACACACACACACACACACACACACACACACACACACACACACACACACACACACACACCATTCTGTTTCCATATCTGCCCATATGAACTTGGAAGACAAACGTGAATATTTAGGACACTGCTGAAGGCTCCCTGTTTCAATTATTTTTCTTTTTTCTCTCTCTCCATTGTACCTGAAATCCACTCAAATATTACAACAACACTGATTCAAGAGAAAAAAATCAGGAAGGTGTAGGCCAAAAAGGTGTACCAATATTTCAAAAGAAAACAATTTTTGGTTTTCTAAATTCTCTTCAACACCTTATGGTTTGCAAAATTAAGCAAATAAACAGTGAATAACCACATAGAATCCAATAGATACATATAAGGATCAACAATATGTGATCCTGGATAGAGTGGAGATGTTGTCTTTTGTTTAAAAAGACTGATTTAAACACAGAAAACATCTGAATGCAGGCTTCAGTGCATAGGTTCCTGCAGAATAGTCCTTCTGTGTGGTTCATTTCAAACATACAAATCAATGAAATACGGAAAACGGATGGTCTCAAATGTTCAGAATATTTCACACCCTCCTATTAGTTGATAGCTTTAAATAGATATCTTCACTTATATATTAATGAATAAAAAATAGAGAATGACAAAGCAAAACAACTTATCTAAATTTCTAAATTACATTTTTTATCACAGTAATGTTAAATATGCTAAAATAAGATTAAACCACAGTGTAATCTACATAAATAATGAAATAAAAGTGTCTCTATCCTCTCTCTCTCTCTCTCTCTCTCTCTCTCTCTCTCTCTCTCAGACACACACACACACACACACACACACACACACACACACACACACGCACACGCACACACAAGCTGAAACAAAAAAACGATTGTTGTTACATAGTCCGTAATGTGAACAGGAGGGTGTGATCTAACCTCACAAATTGGAGGGAAGTTTGGCACAAAGGGGTTCCAGTTCAGAAGGTAGGGCCTCGGAGGATCTGCGGAATGGAAGGGAGGGTGATGTCCCAATGCTGGGGGTGTGGTGCCGTGAACTAGGAGAAGTCTGTAATGGGGAAGCAAAATGCCCCGTTATGGAGCTACATGGTTGAGGCAGCATTTTCGGGGAAGAGTAAGGAGAGTGGCGACAACCAGCTTCAGCAGCTGATCGAGCGGTGGAGTGCGCCATAGCCTGGGCTACCTCTTCACTTAGCAAGGGGTGAGAGCTGGACAACAGTTTCATATCTTCAGAGAAGCGGCCTAGCGGTGAGTCCGTTTCTGAAGTGTTACAGCTTGGTAGTTGAACTGGGCATGGATGCTGGGGCATAAGCAGAGAGCTGTGGGAACCTGCAGCACTGGTGGGGTCACTAAAGTGAAAAGTTCTCCCAGGACTTTGGACTGTAGGGCTTGGGGCTTGAGGAGTGTAGCAAGGAGAAGCGTTAGCTGAGCCATATTGAGCTAAAGATGCTAATGCTGATCTTTCTAAAGGCAGCTGGGAGGAAAAGGAGGACCATGGGTTGAAGAACTGTGTGTTTGATGAAGGAGAGCCTTCAAGGGCTGGAGTATTGTGAGGAAGAGTGGAGGATGGTGATCCAGTTTTGGGTGTATGGAAGAGGTTTAAATTACTAGAAAATCCACCTCCCCCACCAGCAAACTTATGAAATGCAGATGTCTGTTTGGTATTTTGTGTTTGCTGAGCAGGTAAGACCTGACTCTGAGCATGACTGAATGATCCAGTTGAAAGAGGGCTAATATTTGCAGATCTATTGGTTAAAAGGCCACAAGTGGCATCAACTAATGAACCTACAGGAGACCCTTGACTTGTGGTCAATCCACTTGAAGTGTTTCCCACTGTACCATTTACAGGAATGCTTACTACACCACCTACTGCTCCCGACAAGGTCCCAGCACCTGTGCTGCCTTGTTGCAGGCGAGTGGTCAGTGGTGGGGTACTTGGTGGAAAGGGCTGCTTGTGTTTGGGTGGAGGATGGAGCTGTGCAGTACTACATGTTGGCGATGCAGATCTGGAGTAATTTCCAAAGGTGAATGCAGAAGCCCGGCCAGGCCCAGGATGTGAAACTCCACTTATGCTGCTTCTGGAGGACTGGTGGTTGCCACTGCCTGACCCAGCTGGCCCTGTTGAATGATGTGCCCGGAAGGATGCAAGTAGAGGTGTGTCTGATCCAGTATGAGGCTTTGGGGGAGTGCTTGAAGGCGAATCTCCAGCTGAACCAGGAGCTGTAGATGTGGATATAACTTGGAACCTGTTTCTTTGCGCTTCTTTCATTGAACCCAAAGAGGAGGTAGAAGGACGAAAGAGCGTTGGGGGCAGATGAGGGTGGTGGGTCAGGGCAAGAGCAACTGATGTAGTAGCAGCAGCTGCTTGTAAAGGTGCTTGGATGAGTGGAGCCCAAATGACTGGAGTAGGTGATGGAGGCGCTGGGGAAGGTTGATTTTGCATCAGGTGGGCACAGTGCGCCATGTCTCGATCATGCTGCACTATCTGCTGGATAATCTCACTTTCCTGACAGTTGAGGACACCAGAGTTTAAGTCATGCTGGACCTTGTGCTGGAGTATTGAGTTCTTTTTTCCTAATGGGCAGAAATATATCAAAATCAAGTTAAGTACCATACAAGTACATGTCTAGCATGTAGATACAGGTGAAAGACATGATCTCTTCGCTATTTCTATACCAACTGAGGGATACTTCATGCATAAATAAAGAATTAGGCATGAGTTTTCTACATATAAACTTGGTAAATTATTTGAAATCCGGGGTCAAAGCTCATTGCTGGCTTGTTCACCGATCCATGCTGCTCCTCTTATCCACCAACAACAAAAAAAAAGCTGAATTACAATCATGGCTTTTTTTGAATAACCTCCAAACAAAGGACATTATTCACCCTCAGGCAGCATGCTGAATATGAAAGAGCTGCTCTGATCATGCGTCTTTTAAGTACCTGTTTTATTCTGTTCTCTTACTTTGCACATGCTTTTTCTTGAGTCTCAGCAAGCCTACAGCTTTGGGAATACCCCAAGCTGAGATGCTGATAGCAGTGAAGGGGTGACCTGTGTGGAAATAGCACAGCCTGGTAGGGGGTGAGATAGCTCCTATAGGCAGACCAGTCTGTGTTTGACTGGTTCTTACTGTCAAGCCCTAGATAAGGGAGCGAAAGTAATCAGCGAGTAAACATGGCCCCGGATTTGTGCTGATCGCTGCTAGACATAGGACATTCAGACTCATGGGTCTTTTTCCATCTTTCATAGTTGCTGCATGGCGGATCTAAGTCTCATGGGGTTGGATGAAGGTTAGAAACACTATAACACTAAACGTTATCATGCTGGAGAAAAGAGAT
Source organism: Plotosus lineatus (assembly GCA_024760905.1). Lineage (NCBI taxonomy): Eukaryota > Metazoa > Chordata > Actinopteri > Siluriformes > Plotosidae > Plotosus > Plotosus lineatus. The sequence goes on from CM045728.1 coordinate 106,471,608, forward strand.
GCGAATGAGAAAAATACAGTGCACTTCATCAACTGCTGTGAACTCTTCCCGTTTTCTGATATTAAGACAATTTGGTACCTTCACCAATAACAAGTTATTATATTTTTTTATGAGTAAATTTAATTTTGTTTAAATTAGTCACTTGGAATACTTGCAGTGTTATCCATTAAGGGAGGAAACAGAAGCATTGAAATCAGGACAGCTATTTACTGATATTAGAAGGTAATAACAGAGATGTGAGCTCAAAGATAGTATTAATAGTGTACAGTTTACAGTGTTATATTGTAAAGTTATTATGAAAGTCATTACAAAAACCATGGTGAGGGGTCCCTGAGAAAAGCACTGTTCTATTATGCAGAGATCTTGGGTATGAATCCCGATATTGCCAGTACAGTGCGTGATGGTGCGTCACTGTAGTGTACTGGTCAGCATGTCCACCTCACTGCAATAAGATTCTGGGACAGGGTGTAATGGTAGCATCATGATTAGCATGTCAGCCTTACAGCAATAAGGTTCTGGGACAGGACATCATGGTAGCATAGTGGTTAGCATGTCTGCCTTACAGCAATAAGGTTCTGGGACAGGGCGTAATGGTGGCATAGTGGTTAGCATGTCTGCCTCAAAGTAAGAAGGTTTGAGTCCTGGGCTCAGGATGTTATGTATGGTATTTGCATATTCTCTCGGTACTTGCATGTTTCCCTCAGGTATTCTAGTTTCTTACCACAATCGAAATATCTGCATATTAGGTTAATAGGCTTTACCTGATTCCCCGTAGGTGTGATTGTAACTGTAAATGGATGTGTGTTAACCCTGTGATGGTATGGCGAGTAGCTCAGATATGTGTTTAGATGGGCGCAAGAGTGGGCTACATAGCAGCCAGCGTACTTCTGTCCTATGATGGCCTGGCACCACAGTACTTCAAAGCTTGACATCATATCATTGTCTAGAAGTGAGAATTCCTCCAGAGTCTGTTTATATAACATAAAAATTTCATATCACACTCCAACCCTAAAGCTTTAATATACAGTATGCACATGCTTGTACATCAATTATTTATTTTTTCCTGAAAATAAATAAATAAATAAAGTCAGTGGTTCTGCCCCGTAAGTAGTCAATAGATTTATGTTGACTATTTTATTGGGATATGATTCAGTTTGTTGTTTCTGCTGTAGTGAGTGGGCTGAGTGTCAGTGTTTTTACAGTGAGGGCCATATGGCTCCCTGTGGTGCCAGATAAACATGGAAGTCTGTGACAGCGGTAACACAGCCAGACGCTGCTGCTGCTCAGCCTTCAGCTGACTGACTCAATAAGGGCAGCGACTCAAGAAAGTGGCAGGGAAATTACATTGAACTCTCAGAGATTAAACAGACGCACAGCACAAAATTATCTGTGTACTATACTATAAAGTGGTCTGTACTGTACTATACTATACTATAATGTACTATACTACATAAGAATGGATCAACTAGAAGATGGAGAATACCTCAGCTGACACTGAAAGACCATTGTAGTCCCACACAAACACCCAACCACACACACACACACACACACACACACACACACACACACACACACACACACACACACACACACGTATACCTAGGGGCAATTTGGAACAGCCAGTTAGCCTAATGAGCATGTCTTTGGCCTGTGGAAGGAATCGGGAGTACCAAGAGGATTGGATACCAGGCAGATGTGCTAACCTCTGCACCACCATGCTACCCAGCTACTAATATGTAGACCAATAAACAGACACTCAGAGCAATTTTGTACCTTTTTGTGTATGAGTGGGGTTGTACCAACATAGGGTTCTGAGCGAGTCTTACCAATGCGATCAAGTCGGTCCAGAGCGACTGTCTCAAAGGCTCTCCTCATCATAGGATATTCTTCAAGTACCTCATTGAAATTATCCACTGAGAGGGAATAGAGACGGCAGTATGTATCCGCTCGGACGCTGGCTGTACGCCTGCCCCTTGTCAGCAAACATATCTCTGTAAAAAAAAAAAATGCAGATACATCACAGATAATTTAATGTAATTTTAGTTGTGTAGTGTAAATTGTTGTGTACATAGAGCCCTCTAGTTTGGCATCACTTTTGGCTCAGTCCAGCCTGAGCTCTTCCCTGTTGAATTATCACCATCATCTGGGGTTCACCTGTGTGTTGTTCTACTGCCATCCCAATCAATGCAGATTTGGCATCAAAACGGATCTAATGGGATTATTTGGCTTCCCGCAAGAGGGAAAATACCACAATTTAATTACCTCTAAATATGCATCTGCCCACTCAGCTGGTCTCAGACATAAACACACACACAGGCACACACGATGTTCAGGTCCTTCATTATGGATTTGGCCTCCATGAGCTGTGGCAGCAACCCGAGAACTTGCTGGTGGAGACCAGTGGTGAATGAAGCTGTCAAGTTGAAAAATGTTTTTCTGGCTTAACTGTCTCAGAGGTCTCCTAAGGCATCGGACAGCCAAAAGGGCTGCATCTTCAGTAGTCCGAAAAGCAAAAACCCAGGCATGGGAGGAGTTCCAAGAGACCATGGAGAAGAACTTTTATTTGGCCCCAAGAAAGTTATCGCAAATTGTGTGGCAGCTCAGAAAGGAAAACCAGGGCCCATTTTAGGCTTCGTATGGTCTGGGTGGGGTGCAGTTTAGCGTTGGAAGCAACCTGTCCAGAGTATACCCCACCTTCTCCCAAAGTTGGCTGAGATGGGCTCCAGCCCCCCATGACGCAAATAGGATAAAGCTGTTCAGAACCTATTTGTGACTGTTGTGCATTGTTATGGTTAAATAAATATATAGATCTACAATTTATGGTGGCATAGTGTTAAGCTCATCCACCTCACAGTAAGAAAGCCCCAGGCTCAGGTATTTCTGTGTAGAGTTTTCATGTCCTCCCCATGGGTTTCCTCCAGGTATTCTGGTTTTGTTCCACAGTCTAAAGACATGCATATTAGGCTAATTGGCTGCAACAAATTGCCCCTTGGTGTGAGTGAGAGTGTGAATGGTTTTGTGTGTTTGCCCTGAAATGGTTTGGTGAACTGTCCAGGGTATACCCTGTCTTCACCCAGTGTCAGCTGAGATAGGCTCCAGCCTTCCCGTGACCCAAGTAGGAGTAAATGGTTGAGAAAATGAATTAAAGGATGACTAAATAATAAATAAATTGGCAAAATAATGAGAGTGAGAGACCTGCAATTTTAAAGCCTTCTAAAAATATAACTGACAAAAATACACAAGAAAGAGTCATTTCAAGGAAGAATTGAGCAGCAAGTCAGGTATAACTAACTTGGTAATGGACATCACAACAAAACACACTAACTTTTTACATTCAGTAATTTTTTTTGAAATCCACAACTGGAGCACTTAATGCCATGGCCATTCAATGCCAAGTGGCAGATCTCATCTATCATGGCAGCACACAAAAAACCCATCCATAATGTGGTTCCATGTGGGCTGCTAAAACTTCAGGAAACTTGGACCTGTCATCCATTCCCAAGATGCTTAGCATATGTAGTGTCTGTGAGCACCCAGCTGGGATTCAGAGATCAAGTTTTTTCCTTTCTCTACATGAGGAGTGCCAGGGAAGAGCAGGAGAACCAGCCGTGCTGTATTACATGCCACATCTGGCTAGGGAACAACCAATATCCCTGACCCACTTCTGTCCGAGCATGGCGTGTTGTGACATGGGTACAATTTGTGCATTCAGATGTGGGTTTATATGTTTTGTGTGTGTGTGTGTGGCGCGTGTGTGTGTGTGTGTGTTTTTTTCCACGAGTCAAGGATATACGCATATAAATAAATCAGCATGAAATGAGGAGCAGATATACATTAGGAATGGAACCAAATATAAATATGTTATTTAGAAAGACCTGATAATGGTTTCTAAACACATTTAAATATGAAACATTTCAGGAAAGCTTACTTCCGAAGCTATAACAAACCATATGCATTACAACAAGGACCCTGCGAAAATACCATTCATCTTTAGTAACTGCCTGGTCAAGGTCAGGGCAATTGAAATTAGGCTACCAATTTGTTTAAGAGAATCAATTAAATAATTTCATCTTTATTTGAGAAAAAATGTAAACTGGAGAGATGTAACTGAGGTTGCGGAACTGTCAGATCCTCTACATAGAGTGCTAGCATTACTATTTTGCGAAGTTTAGCATTTTATAAAGGTAGTGAATATTTCAGGAATCAAAAAATGATTCTTCTTGTTTAGACCACACCCAGAGACCTGTGAGGGTGACTGTGGGGTATCAGTCCTAATCACTGACACTGCCCTGCCTAATATTTGAATCTTCTTCTTCTTTTCCTTTTGGCTGTTACCTTCAGGGGTCGCCACAGCGAATCATCTACCCCCATCTTCATGGAAGTTATATTAATGATTCACATATTTGATTTGGCAAAGGTTTTTACATCAGAGGCCCTCCTGCCTAACATTTGAATATAGAAAGAATAATCAAGACCTCCCTAATGTAGGTCACTCTCAATAAGGGTTTGAGCCAAATGTTAAATCCATCCATCCATAGATTTGCTGGTCCGCTTAATCCTATTGAGGTCACACGAACCAATTGCCTATCTCAGCCACCTCTTGGAGAAGGTGGGGTATACTCTGGACAGATTGCCAGTCTGTTGCCAGGCAACACACATAAACATTTACAATCACGTTCACATCTTGGGTGAATTGAAACAGCTAATTTGTCTAATGTGCATAACTGTGAGAAGAAACTGAAGTACCTTGAGGCTTGACCTGCTTGACCTTCTAATCAGTAACCCAGACCCATTTATGTATCATAACAAAACTGGGGCAGGTAATTAAAGCTGAGTTAAGGTACGATCAGTTTTTTTTTCAATACTCCCTTTTATCTATTCATCCATTATCTATATCACTTTAGCCATCTGGGTCACAGTGGAAGCTGGAGCCAATCACAGCTGACTTCAGGCTAGAGCAGTGCTTCTCAAATAGTGGGGCAGGCCCCCCTGAGGGTATGATGCTGGGGAGGGGATGGGAGGGGGGTGTATGATCCTGGGGATCATGCTTTTCTGGAATAGAGTACATACGAGAATTAAGTGTAATCGCACCTCCACTCCACTAGTTGGAAGTGGCGCTCTCAGTGTCGTGCTATGGTGTAGCGGTTTTTCGCACAAGCAAATGATATGAAGTGCATTAGACAACACCTCAAGAAACAACACGGAAAATTTTCTAACAGGAAGGAAGAGAAAGCTGGAGAGAGACGGAGATATTAAGAGATAAATAAGTTGAATGAGTTTAAATAATGATGTATATATATTTTTTAAATTTCCAGCACATTAGTGCACTTTAAATCTTTTCTGTTACAAATTAAAAACAATGTTAATGAAGTTTTTCCTTATTGTAAGTTGAACTGTATTTCTTTCTTTATTCTTTTTAATGTTAATAAAGATACAATGTTATGCAGAGGTGTATTAATAATTTTATAGACAAATAATACTATTTATAGTCGCTCGCGAGGCGTGTGTGTGTGTGTGTGTGTGGGGGGTTCTTCCTAAATGGGGCGCCACAGAAATTACAGTAATTGAGAAGCACTGGGCTAGAGGTATAGGTTATCAGTCTCCTACAAGTTTAAACTTAAATGCCTGCAACTATTTCGAGACAATATACAGCAGCTATTTGAACTACCATGCATATCTTTGGACTGCTGTAGGAAACCAGAGGTCAAGGAAGAAAAACAGGAAAAAAACTGCAAAAATGCAAACTTCACACACCAAAACCCATGTCAGCCACAAGCTCAAGCCTATAACCCTCTTGCCTTGAGGTGAGGGTTTTAGCCACTGAGCCACTATTTGACTTTTCCATTAACAAAATAAAAAGGAAACACCCAGCATTGGAAAATGTATACAAAAAAATGACTTGAAATAGTAATTGTATGGGCTTCCAATGGTCACTTTAGCAAGGTGAGCAACTATCAACCTGGAGATCGCAAATCTGAATGCATGCAGCCATCCATAGCGGTAAGTCCATGGGAGCTAACTGGCCAAGCTCTCATTGGAGGAATGTCCTTGTGAATTGTACTGAATATGAGCCAATCAATGATGTCCGTGAAGTCATGCGTACAACGGGCAAATAGTAATTTCCTTCCGAGTGAGGTAACCATTTAATGGCCATGTGCAAGCAGCCTGTAAAGCTGCGACGGGCAGAATCATGTACCGCTCCTGGTTGGTGATGGTTGCATGATCAGGAGGCAATACAGTACTTGACTGGTGGGAATTGTTGATGGCTAAATTGGGGAGCTGAGTGTCGGGTGGGGTTTACTATTTGTACTGTTTAATCTTATCTAAACATTTCTCACTTAAACCTTTCTGGCAGCATTCTACGGTTTCAAATTCTTTTTAGCCTGACAGTCCCAAACTCTAGTTTCATTTCATTGTATCAGAGCTAGCCTGGAGCTCTACTCAGCAATAACACCAGATTTATTCCATTGTGTTTCGGCTTCCTCAAACCTCAATCTTTCCACCTTAGGACACCTTTCATATCAGCATTATGAACCAGAAGCCTTGTGCTTTTCTGACTCAGCTTGGCTTGTGAGTCACAATATAAAAGAATACAATCCTACGTGTAATCCTTAACAGTTTTAAAGTACTCTGAGAATCCAAAACTGTCTTTTCAGCCAACCTCCCGCTGAGCCAAACAGCCTGTTATGCTTGTGTCAAGTGACAAGAAAGGTAAGTCGGTTTCTGTTTGTTCGGCTAGATGTAGTGCCACTACTATTTACAATGCTAATTGAAATGCTACCTATCTTTTGGATTATGTTCTCTATTCTGCTACATATTTTGGGTCAGTAATATAATATGGTTTTATGATACCCAGAAGCGTGTAAGGTTGGCTGGTTTGCTCACCTGAGCTCAGGGCCTTTCTGTCAGATTGAATCGACATCGAATGGCTCGAATGAACAAACAGCAACATTTTGGAGTGTTTGAGCACCCTACGAGCCTAATATAGCCTGACATCACACCATCCATGCATTAACACTCCTCTTCTCCAACCTCGTTGCATCAAGATCTACAGCGCAAGTGCTTCAGGCCAGTGATGTCACGCTCCGAGCCTAAACTAACAGCTGATGTTCTATAGACAGAATATTGGTCCATCTCACACCTTCTCACTCCCCCCATACACAAACACATTTACACACATGTTCAGATAGCACAGCCTTCTACCAGACTCTATTTTCATACAGATTAACACCACTTTGTCAAAGGTGACATGGCTGCAATCACATTAGATGAGACAAGAGATGGCAACACAGATTCGAGAGATGAGAGTCGAACAGATGTGGAGCAAGCTTTGAACTCCACACAACTGCTATGTGACATTTGTTCTTGATTAAGAGTAAGATTAATGCATACTTTAAAGAGTAGCATACCTACTGAAGGAAAAACCCAATGGTTGTACTTTTTTTTTTTTTTTTTTTTTACACTCACTCACGTATTTGCCAAACTGCAATCCAACTATTAGAGTCACAAGGAGGCTGAAACCTATCTAAGCCAACACTTGGAAAACATCCACTCGCCAACCCACTGCAAGGGAACACACATACAAAATCAATCATACTTTTTACATCCAACACCTGGGACAATTTGGAACAGCCAGTTAGCATAATGTGCATGTCTATGAAATGCGGAAGGAAAGTGGTTAGCACGTCTGCCTCACAGCAAGAAGGCCTGGGTTCGATTCCCTGCGCGTTTCTGTGTGGAGTTTGCATGTTCTCCCCATGCTTGTGTGGGTTTCCTCCAGGTACTCCGGTTTCCTCCCACAGTCCAAAAACATGCACAGTAGGTTAATTGGCCGTTCTAAATTGTCTGTAGGTTCACATTGTGCAGAAGGTAATGGCAAAACTACTGCACTATCCTTGCCAAGAAAACCTCCATGAAGATGAGCATGGAGCACGGTGGTGTAATGGTTAGCTTCCTGGCCTATCACTGCAAGGAATTGGGTTCAAATCCAGGTGGAGACACCAAAAAATAAAATAAAATAAAAATTTGTGACCTGGGTCTGAAGCTGTGTTGTGTCCCTGGGCAAGGCACTTAATCCATATTGCACTCAGTCCACCCAGCTGTTAAATGGGTACCTGAATAACAGGATGTATGGACCTATATGGTCGTGCTTAGCAGCAGCCTTGAAGTACATTCCTGCAGGGTAATAATGTACAGCCAGTGAGCAGCTCTAAGCTGGATACAAGACCTAAAAATTGTCATATCAAATACTATTGTTTTCTATACAATTAAAAATATGCCCATTAGGCAAACTGGCTTTTCCAAATTGCCCCAGAGTGGCTCACAGTGCATCACGATAAGTTGTTTGGTGAGTGAGTAAAATTTGTGATTACAAGGATCCCTCATTTTCCGCAGTTAATGTGGACCGAGACCCCCCCCCCCCCCCCCAGACCACTGATATCTGCAAAGTTGGATTGACCCTCTCAAACTGACGTATACGCACATTCTTTCTTCCTTTCGGCTTTTTTCCCTTTTCTCAGGAGTCGCCACAGTGAATCATCTGATTCGCACATTTGATTTGGCAGAGGTTTTTACGTCGGATGCCCTTCCTGTCACAACCCTTTTTAGCAAGGAACAGAAACATGCTGACGACTTTGCAGCCTACTCTTGACGTATACGTACATATGTGTATATAATTTCAATGAATACATATTCAACGCTATAAATGCTTCTAATAACAATTAAACATTCCAAAATAAAACATAAGATGTAAATAAAATTTAAATACACACACAAACAGACGCGCACGCACACACTCAGATGCGCACCTCACATAAAAATGAAAGTAATTTTGTTGGGGGGGGGGGGGGGTTGGATTGTTTTGTTTATTTGTTTGTTTGTTTGTTTTGTTTTTGTTTGTTTGTTTAGTTTTTTGGTTGTTTTTTTGCATAATTGGCTTTGTGGCATTTTTCAGTGAATATTTTTTAAAAACCCGCGATGCACTGAAGCTGCAGAAACTGAAGCTCAAAGTTGTGAGGGATTGCTGTGTTCACCCACATGGGTGTTATGGTGTCAGCCTATCAGATGATGTCAGGAGGAAGTCTGAATTGTTACTGGTGCTCCAGTTAATCCCAAATGTAACTGAGGTCGGGGCGGCAAATGATGGATGCATCCAAACATTCTATATGTACAAACATTAGTTAAGTTCCTACCAACGCTGTACTTGGATAGATAGTGTACAGCTTCCTCAGATAATTGGTTATGAAACAGAGGATCAATAGGGGAGTTCAGGAGCCCTGTTTAACACTTGCCTCCCTCCACACGCACAAATCAATTTCATGTGTGACTAATTCCTGTTTGTTTTAAAATTCCCAATGGTTCCTGCCACTCTCACAAACACTACACTGGCACCAGGAAACACTGCCTGATAACATATATTCAGCCATGGCATTAGCAACACTATTATATATACTACTGTATAACAAAGCAGAATCCAAATCCAAGATCTCAAATTTAAACATGGTAGGAACGTCAATTACTTCCACAATATATATATATATATATATATATATATATATATATATATATATATATATATATATATATATATCTGTAGCATGATATTAGAATCAGAATATATTATTGATTCTAATATAGTATGGGGGTCATTAGATCTAGGGATGAAAATCATTAAGGGCCAACCAATATGTAGGGGCCGATTCGACTTGTGGTGTGATTCAGTAAATATCACAATGCTATAAACAATTAAATTTTACAAATGTTCTTCTTATTCTGTTGTAATTTTACAAATATGTAACCATACAAATTAAACTTGGTTAATTTTTATTTCTACACAAATTTAACAAATTATTGGCTTCTACTGCACAGCATACTGCTCTGCCTGCCAATGTGTGAATATTTTATAATGTGCCACATTTAGGGCTATAGAGGAATGGCAACATTTCTCTACCGTGAGTTCAAATAATATACATTAAATATGAACCAAATTACAAAAGAAGCACGATGATCATATCTGCCTCACAGCAAGAACTCCTGGGTTCAGGTCGTGAGTACGGCGAGGGTGATTCTATGTGGAGTTTGCATATTCTCCTTGTGCTTCTGTGGGTTTCCTCCAGGTACTCTAGTTTTCTCATACCTTGGACCAGCAGGAAAAATGTGTGTTGGAGTGAGCTGCACCTTTCCTTCTTCCATATTCATGGCAGAAATGTCCTCACAGAAACATTCTGACACCCTTCTAGCTTTCAGGTTAACTTGCTAGCCACTAGACCAGGGATCACCAACGTGGTGCCCGTGGGCACCAGGTAGCCCGCAAGGACACTATAAGTTGCCCGCGGACCTGTTCACTGCTAGTTTTAGGACAGGCCCACAGCTCCATAGCGCCACTCTCCATTGAGCTGCATCTAATTTTTTTGAATATATTTTAAATCAAATCAATATCTTCACATAGATAAATATCATTAATTATTAATGATAACATATAATTAAAGGTAAATTGAGCAAATTTGTAATTTCAGAGGTGTGTTTTGACCTGGTAGCCCTTCGCATTAATTGGTACCCAAGAAGTAGCTCTCGGTTTCAAAAAGGTCGGTGACCCCTGCACTAGACCATTATGCATCTCTTGTATTTCTTCATAGAAGTTTTCTAAAAAAAAAAAAATTAATTGTACTCCTGAGTGACACATCTCCATGCAGATCGCAGGATCAAATTTAGGTTGATTTCACATCAATCTGTAACCAGAGGTCAATGGGAGCTATTTGACTGAACTCTCACAGGAGGGAGGGAAGGAAAACACTCAGCTAATTATCGGCATCTGTGCGCTCATTCCTACAAAACGGTGGGTATGGTTCCACCAACCGAGTGTGTTTGGCTGCTACTGCATGCACATGCACAGCAGTTTATCAAGAAGCAGGTGGCCACATTTAATGTCATAAATGGGCTATTTGCATGCATATATCTCTACCTGATTGGTGGTGGTAATACGTGATAGGGAGGCAATACTTGACAGGTGGGTTGCTGGATAGGACTAAATTAACTTCTTCCAATCAAGAAGAGGCTGCCCACCTCCCTGAAGTAATGTATGAAAAACTATTGGGGTGGGTGATGTTAGGATTAGGATTGGGGATTTTAGGATTAGAACAGTGGTGTCAAACTCATGCCAGAAAGGGCCATATGGCTGCAGGTTTTTGTTACAACCAAGCAGCAGCACGCCTGACTTGACTCATTCAAACAACTGATAACAGTCTTCAGGTAGTTGATTGGTCAATCTGTGTGCTCTGTACAGAGACTGACCAATCAACTGCGTGAAGACTCTTATCAGTTGTTTGAATGAATCAAGTCAGGTGTGCTGCTGCTTGGTTGAAACAAAAAATCCTGCAGCCATATGGCCCTTTGTGGTATGAGTTCGACATCCCTGGATTAGAAGATGTTAGGGTTAGGGCTGGGGTGTTAGGGTTAGGGTCAGGGTCAGTGGGATGAAAGATATACAATACATCTTGTTCTGGATAAAAGAATTTACTTGTCTGTAGCTACTTTGTTGTTTTTTTCTTTTTGTATGTTTTTTGTCACACACTCTTTGTGTTATCACCAGCAGAACTCTGTATAGAGGTTAAACTTTGCTGAATAATGCGTGTATGATCCGGCGTGTGTATATTTAAGACCGTATGCTGTTACTGTTCCAGTTAAAGCTCCATTACCTCCAAAGTAGGAACCATCTGACAGCTTGGTTTCTTTGTTCCCTTTAGTGAGCACGCTAACAACACCATGCTGTATAAAATACATCTTCTTCCCAATAGTGCCTTCTCGGATGATGTAGTCACCAGGCTGGAAAACTTCGAAGCGCAGCTTTGTCAGCATCGACGTCACAAAATTTGGATCAGCATTGGCAAACAGAGGCATCGACGCCACCAGTTTCCGACAGTTGAAGTTGATTATTTCCTGCAAAAGTTGAGAAAGTGCAACAGGATGAATGAAATTTTAAAAATAATATTTAAAGAACCCCCTATCCCCAACACTTACTGTTTCTCTTACATGATATTAAACATATCTTCCCATTTCTCCATATGAGATTTCTCTTAAATAACGAAATATGACTGTCTGTCTTCCTTTCGGCTTTTCCCCTTTTACTCGGGAGTCGCCACAGCGAATCATTTGATTCGCATGTTTGATTTGGCAGAGGTTTTTTTTACGTCGGATGCCCTTTCTGTCACAACCCTTTTTAGCAAGGGACAGAAACATGCTGACGACTTTGCAGCCTACTCTTTATGAAAGTCAGCAATGGTTCTTTTACATGCTTCTCACCATAGACAGTGAGAGACATGGCCCGCCTTTGATAACCCAGTTAGCTGCACTGGGGAGGACAGTGACAACCCTGTGGAGAGTGGGACTTGAACCCCCAACCTTTGGATCAGCAATCCAGTGCCCTATACCACTAGACAACCACTGCCCCAAAATAACCAAATATGAAAATTCATATATTTGCAAGCCTTATGAAGTTCATTCATTTCATTTTTTGTAACTGCTTAATCTTAATTTGGGTTGTGGGGAAGCTGGTGCCCATTCCAGCCAACTTCGGGTGAGGGCAGAGTACACCTTGGACAGCTCGCCAGGCTATCGCAGGGTGGAAACACACCGACGACTTTGCAGCCTCCTCTTCACGAAAGTCAGCAATGGTTCTTTTACATGCCTCTCACCATAGACAGTGGGAGACATGGCGGGCCTTTGATAGCCTTATGAAGTAACATTCGTAAAGTCCCCAGCTTTTATGGCTCAATTTAAAACCATTATTGCAACATCTTGTGTGGAAATGAAAGTAATTATCTTTCATGATCTTGTTAAATTAAACTCATCGGAAATCCCTCAATTCTTTCTTCCCCTCTAATCCGCTTTATCGAACCACTGACCTTCTTTACTTTATACTGTATTGTTCTATGGGGGAAAAAATCTTAATATTTGCCTGAGATCTTGATGTTTTACGCTCACCTCCCTGAGCGGCTCATTCAGCTCCCCCAGGATGCTCTCCTCGTCAAACATCTTGCCTTGGTAACGGTGTTCGTAGTAATCATGGATCCTCTGACGCATGTCTGCTGGCAGCTTGTGGAAGGACATGTACTGCTCCACCTGTTTATACTGCCGACAGAGAGCTTGGTTTAATTATATTTAATAATCTGAAGGAAGGAAGGAAGGAAGGAAGGAAGGAAGGAAGGAAGGGTAGATTAGAATTTATTTTAATTATTTATATTGAAGAAACAGAATTCAAAAAGGAGAAGAAGAAAAAAGAACAATGGAACAACGGGGAAAAAAACAGAAGAACATAAAATAAGTTGAAAGCAAAGAAGAAATCAGAAATTAGTCTGGGTTTTATTCACTTAAGTTGGACAAAGAAAGTCTTGCAAAGGGAGGGAAACGAAAACAGAAGATTCAATGAATAAAAAAACAGAAAAGGAAGAAATAATTTAAGTGTAAGGCAAGTAAGAATAAAAGGAAAGATGGATGGAAGGAAAAAAAAAGATTTAAACGGATTTAATGATTTATGTTTCAGGGGAAAAAGAAGTGAGCACAATAAATGTGCAAATTTTTACTAATATCAAATGCTGCTCTTATAGTTTATAAATCCTTCAGTTCTGCTTAATCATCATCATCATCATCATCATCCTGTCATGCCACTGCTGGAAGATGGCCTCCACAACCTTCATAGTTGTGAGTTTGAACCATAACTCACCACGCTGGTTCAGTGCTGGTTGGTGAGTGGTTTGAGTAGAAAAACGCTCACGGCTTTGCAGCTACTCTTTACAAAAGTCAGCAATGGTTCTTTTACATGCCTCTCACCATAGACAGTGAGAGACATGGCCTGCCTTTGATAACCCAGTTAGCTGCACTGGGGGTCTGCTTAATAAGAATGATAAAAATCTGTGACGTGAGGCACCTGAACATGGGACTGAAAAACTTCTAGAAGAGAGGAAGAACAAAAGGCAGAGGGAGGTACGTGGACAGAGAAGGAAAATTAATAGGAAGAAGAGGATAGCAAGGGTAATAGGAACAAGGAAAGAAAACAGAAGAAGAAGAAGAAGAGGAAGAAGAAGAAGAAGAAGAAGAAGAAGAAGAACCAAAAGTGGAGTAGGTGGAAGAGGAGGAAGCAAAGAAAGTAAAGAGGAAAAAGAAACAGAAGAGGAAGGAGGAGAGTAACAGGAAGGGGAAGAGGAACAGGAAGAGAGAGGAAGAAGAAGAAGAAGAAGAAAAATGAGAAGGAGCAAGAAGAGAAGGGAAAGGAATTAGGGATAGAAACCAGAAGAGGAAAAGGAGGAAAAAGATGAAGAGAAACAGGAAGTGGAGTAGATGGAAGAAAAGAAAGAGGTAAGGGAAATGGTAGAGAAAGGTAAGGTAATGTGGGTTTTTTACACCCGAGCCTAGTGGCTCATCAGGCCAGTGCTTATCCCCGGTTTCCATAGTGTGAAGCGACCAGGAGTTCAACTAACTCCTCTTGGATGGGACGCTAGTCCATCGCAGGTTACCTTCCCAGTATATTTTACTGGTACCCATTTATACTGCTGGGTGAACAGAGGCACACTTGTATTTGAGACCTTGCCCAGGGGTCTTAGCACAGTGGGGGTCTAACTTGGATTTGAACTCACAACATCCCAATCATGAGCCCAACACCCTAACCACTACACCACCGTCCCCACAAATGGTATAGAAAGATGAATAAAAAAAAAAAGTAGCAGAAGAAGGGGAACAGGAATATAAAGAAGAGAAAGAGGAAGAAGAAAAGGAAGTGGAAGTGAATGAGGAAAAGGAAATGAAATAAGAAGAGGATGGAGATTTAATGGAAGAGAAAGGGAAGGAGGAAGACGAAGAGGGGGGGTGGTTGAGAAGGAAAATTAGGAACAAGAGGAGAGGAAAGATTCGGAAAAAAGGATGAGAAAAGAGTGAAGGAAGGACACGGATGGAGGAACCGGCAATGATGTTCAACAAATACAATATATCTATCACTATATTGCTGGTGTTCGTTCCTGAGAGCCGTGAAAAGGACTTCAAAAAGCTCTGGGACGTGTTCTCTGACTAATTTGAGCCATAGATCAAAACCCGTCATATGGAACACTGTCACGTATTTTCACGCTGACCTTTTTTCATAAAACACCTTCCGCATGCGAAACAAAGGCCTTACGTAAATCCTGTGCAAGCCTCTGCTTCTCAATCAAACCCCAGCCAGGCATTAAGAGCAGAATTACAAAATCAAATCGATATCTCGCCTCGATTTGAATACAGCCGTTTCCCTTCTGCATAGTCCATTCCTTCACTTATGTTTGTTAGATAATCCGTCTCTCAGGATTGGGACTAATAATAGCTCAGATGATCTAAATGTCATGACTAGCTATGGGACATGTTATAATTGGAGATGTTAACATTGTACCTTTAAAGAAGCCGTCAGAATCCTCGCGTTATTAAATACTTCACCGTGTTGTGTTTTACTGATGTGGGGAAAAAACAAAAGAGCTCTGATGAAGTGGGTTTTTTTAATATACACCAATTATCGAGCAAGTTGCTGTGAGTCCAGGTGCATGATTTGTAATGCTGTGAGTATTGAATGCCTTTAAGTCCATCTCTCTCTTTTGAGCTCTCTTGCTTGCTAATGCCTCTCCTCTTTTTATTTTTTAGATTCATTTTTTATTATTGTTACCGTTATTGACTAGACCAGGCTAGCCTGTTGGTTGGTTTGATGAAACAGAAATATCTAATGAGAATGTTTGAAGTAATGATGTGTCACCTTAAAAAAATGAAATACAAAGCAATCAATGGATGGAAAAATCCCTAGAAATTATAGATACTACAGTGCGACAAGCTATTAAAGTACAACTACAAGACAGGGATACACATCTGACAATAATCAGATATAATAAAGACACATATATAAACTGAGTGTGGATGATGCATGGGCTTCCTCCCACAGTCCAAACATATAGTAGACTAATTGGTTGAAGTGTGATTGGTGATGTGTGTGGACACTGCGATAGACTGGTAAGCTGTTTGGGGTGGACCCCAACTTCACAGCAATTTGGCTAGGATAGACCCCTGCTTCCTAGTGATGTTGGTAGGATTGGGCGATTCGGCAAATGGACACATATGGAGCCTATCTCGGTCAACTCTATGTGCAGATGGGGTACACTTTGAATAGCTTGCCAGTCCTTCTCAAGGCCAACCCACACACAACCATTCACATTCACATTCACACCTAGGGGTGATTGTCTTAAGCACCCTCACCAAAATCAGAACTCCAGCCCAGGATTTTCTTACTGTGAGGTGGACATGCAACCCATTAGCTCTTTCAATTTGCCTTCAGGTGAGAGTGAGAATGGTTGCATGTATGTTAGCTATGTGATGGACAGGCAAGCTGAACAGTGTGTACCTAGCCTTTGCCCAGAGTTGGCTGTGATTGGCTCCAGAACCCGGCGACCCTAGTAACAAAAATGGGCAGCAGAGATCAACTCGTTCCAAAAAAAGAGACCATTTTGTAATATGTCAACAGCACAGCAAGTTGTAAAGCCCCCATTTCTTCGCACGGTAGGTAAATGTTCAGACACCTAATATAGAGCTTTGCTTCTGTGCCCTTGAAAAGTAGGTCAAGGTCACTCGCACACAAACTCAGCCTAGCCCCCATAGCAGTGAGTCAGCATACCAAGTTTGAAAGCCCTAGCTTCAGCTCGCGTAAAGTAAATGTCTAAAACTAAAGTATAAGTGTAACGAACAGACGGACAGACTAAACTCATTCCTCTAGCTCCCAATGGGTGCGAGCTAATAAAAGGAGATTTATGCTAGAATTCCTACTCAGTGAAAGTATTCCCAGTGTTTCAGTGAGAGATTGGCTATGATTTCATTCGAGACTTGTATACGACTTGAAAAGATGCTATATTCAATGCTGTAAAACAGGCCAGATGTTAAAATCATGTGGAAAAAGAACAATTAAAAATGGTAGGGGGGCATGAGATAAAGAATAGATGATAGAGAGAGAGAGAGAGAGCGAGAGAGAGAGAGAGAGACCTGTTCCTCCCCTAGCGAGAGATATCTAATGAGTCTACGTGATGCGTTGTTTCCCTGAGGAGAAGCCACCCTCCACCACTTCCCCAATGAGCTGCCCAGAGCACTGCCTGGGGGAAAACTCAAAAACGTGGCTCTTTCTCGGCATCAGTCACACTTTACTGTGCAATCTTCCATCATCGTTTATACATCCTTCAAAAGTGCCTGGTGTGTATGTCTCTGTTCAGAACATATAGACTTAATCATGTAGCTTCTATCCATAATGAACATAATCATGGCTAATTAAAACATCATATGCATGCGGACCCTTTAAAACCTTCATTAAATAAATAGATGAGGGCTTTTTTATGTTGACCTACAGAATTTTCTTTGGAAATAGGAAATCAGCATGAGGGTTGATGTGTGATAAGGGATTTTTGTGCAGTATAAATAGACGCTTTAGGAATTCTCACTTCAAGACAATGATATGATGATCTTGAAGCCATGATTGGTCAGCCAAGTGGTTATGCTTCCTTTTCTTTCGCAATGAAGACGTGGAAGCATACCTCAGAAGATCTACAATAATCATTATTTGTTCACTTTCTGAAACAGTTAATCCTAATTAGGGTCACGGGTAGGCTGGTGCCAACCTCAGCTGACACTGGGCGAGTACATCCTGGACTGCTCACCAGGCCATCACAGGGCAGAAACACTCTGATGGCTATTGAGCTACTCTTGATGAAAGTCAGCAATGGTTCTTTTACAGACTCTTACCATAGAAAGTGAGAGACATAGCTGGCCTTTGATAATCCAGGTAACTACACCCGGCGGGACAGCAGTGACAATCCATTGATAGTGGGACTTGAGCCCCAACCTTGGGATCAGTAATCCAGCACCCTATCACCAGGCCACCACTGCCCCACAATAATCATTATCATAATCTTAAACATTATAACACTGAAGTGTAACATAAAACTTTACTTAGCTCTCAGAGAAGAAGTTCAATGGTTAGTAATTCGGCCTCGCAGCAAAAAGGTCCTGGATTCGAATCTCGAGCTTGGGCATTTTTGGGTGGAGTTTGTATGTGCTCCGATGCTTGTGTGGGCTTCCTCTGGGTACTTCAGTTAATCCCACAGTGCAAACAATAGGCAGATTGTTGTTCTGAATTGCACCAACTGTATGAGTGAGTTTGTGTGTTTTTGTGTGTGTTGCCCTGCAATGGTCTGGCAAACTGTTCAGCTTGAACCCCGCTTTCATCCAGTATCAGCAACCCTAGTCTAAAGCCACTCATAGTCTTGAAAGACCAATCACTAGTAGAACTCGTGAAAATCTGCACATCATATTTTATTTAAAAAGTAACAGAATGTATACAGCACCCCTGCTGGACCTGCTGCGATATGAATATTTTAGAAAAATGTCCTCACAATGTTAAAGAATCCTTTAAAAAAATTCCTGTTCACAAAATTTGATCTGGATCATCTCCAAAATGGAGATTGAATGGAGTCTTCCTTGTACAAAGCCCCACCTCTAGTAGAAAGTTCATGAAAATCTACAACTTCATGTGTAATTTTGCTAAAACAAACAAACAAACACACAAACTGCAGGTAAAATTTAATCTTCTTGGCAAAGGTAACTTCTTCTTCTTTTCCTTTCGGCTGTTCCCTTCAGGGGTCGCCACAGCAAATGACCTGCCTCCATCTCTCCCTATCCTCTGCATCTTCTACTCTTACTCCAACGACCTTCATGTCCGCCTTCACCGCATCCATAAATCTTCTCTTTGGTCTTCCTCTGGGCCTTTTGCCTGGTAGTTCCAACCTCAGCATCCTACGACCAATATACTCACTATCCCTCCTCTGTACATGTCCAAACCATCTCAATCTAGCCTCTCTGACTTTGTCTCCAAAACATCTAACATGTGCTGTCCCTCTGATGTACTCATTTCTGATCCTATCCATCCTCATTACTCCCAAAGAGAACCTCAACATTTTCATCTCTGCTACCTCCAACTCTGACTCCTGTCTTTTCCCCAGGGCCACTGTCTCTAAACCATACAACATTGCTGGCCTCATAGTTCCAACATTCAAAGTCCCTACTCTCAGTCCGAGGCTCACGCATTTCTTCTTCTCTCTCTGCCTACGGACACGCCTCCCGCCTCTCCTTCTTCGACGTCTTCGACCAACAGTAGTCCAATTTCCATCAGCACCCTGTTGGTTGACAGCACTGATGGCGGTCATTGTTAACCCGGGCCTCGACCGATCCGGTATGAATTCTGTATTGATCATTTGCATTTTTTTTTTTGGCAGAAGTTTTACGCCGGATGCCCTTCCTGTCGCAACCCTCTGCATTTATCCGGGCTTGGGACCGGCATAAGGGGGAGAGACACTGGTTAGTGCCCCCCCGCCTCATGGCTGCATTTTGGCAAAGGTAACTATGAGTCTCAAATTAGGACTTGCATGCCTGTGACTTGTAACTTGTTTTTCCGAAATTGCCAAATTAGCCTTAAGGGCGGCCCGGTGGCGTATTGCCTCACAGTATGAAGGTCCTAGGAGTCCTGGACTTGGGGGTTTCTGTTTTGAGTTTGTTTGGGCTCACCATACTCGTGTAGTTTTCCTTTGGATACACTGGTTTCTTCCCACAGTCCAAGGACATGCACATGTTTGTGTGTGTGTTGCCCTGTGATGGTCTGGAAAACAGGTCCAAGTGAACCCTGCCTTCTTCCCAGAGTCAGCTAAGATAATGTTAAACTAAAAGACTTTTATTTTATGATATGGTTATTGATAATAAAATGTGTATGCAAGTATACTTGATATTGGACAAGTGTTTGAAAAAAGGTTTCTGGCAGCACAAGCTATATTAATGGCAGGTTTATGACAAGTACCGGTCACTAAGTCCATTATATGCGAAGTAATAAAGTATCGCTGGGGAAGTGGGGTTAATATTTTGTGACCCCACCAGCCATTCTTCACTACAAAATAAAAGTCAGAAATAATCAGTGAAAAATAATTGCTCATTTGTCCACTCCATCTCTCAGTGTTGTTCTCTGACACCCTTTTTTGTTGAACTTAATGGACATTCAGGAAATCAAAGGGTGGATGTGTCCTGTGTCCTACCTTCACGAGAGAATGACATTAGTGGTACCTTGACTTACAAATTTAATCAGTTTCGAGGGCAAGCTCATACGCCAAAAAAGTTCATTAGGTAAAACAATTATTCCTGTAAGAAATAACAGAAAACCAATTAATCCATTCCAACCCCCTCCCAAACTCACATAACCTGCCACAAACATGTATATTTGACTTAATATATTATAGATAAACATGTAAAAACAATAAATATTTTAGAATAATAATAATACATTAACAATAACATTAATAAGAATTAATAATAAATAATAATAAAACAGGAATAAACAATAAGTCAACACAACCTTCTGATCATTGACTGTGATGAAGATGTCACGTGGGCAGGCATGAGGTGGTGTGTAACAAAGGAGGAGGAGGAGGAGGAGAATTTTGTGCATGTGCACGCTACGAATGCCAGCATGGAAAGGCTCGTGGTGAGCTCCCACAAGGCCATTGCTTCTCAAATAGTGGGGTGTGGGGGGTGACCCTGGAGAATATGCCTTTTTTGCTATACTGTTCTAAAATTAAGTGTAATTGCATATCCTCTACAGTAGGTGGCAGTGGTACTCTCAGTGTGTTCCCTATAGTGTAAGGAAAAAGCACCGAGCAAACAATATGAAGTGCATTAAACACTATATATAATCGTGCACGGAGGGAGAGGGTTTCTTCCTATAGGGGGTGCCACAGAAAATAATTGAGAAGCACTGCACAAGGTGTTCTCAGAGCGCAGAGGAATACATATAGAAGAATACGAGGCTAATCGGCCCCGGAAAAGCCATTTCCCGAGCAGAGCTCGTAAATCAAAATTTTACTCGTTGGATGGAGCCGATTTTTGGTGGGATCAAAGCACGTATCATGGAAAATTTGTTATAAAAGGCAGTCGTAAATCAAGGTACCACTGTGTTTGCTTTTTTTATGACATTTTATTTTATTTCATTATAGTGTCACAGGGAGGGGGGTAGTGGTGGTCTAGTGGATAGGGCGCAGGATCGCTGATCCTAAGGTTGGGGGTTCGAGTCCCCACAGAGTTGTCACTGCCCCCCAGTGCAGCTAACTGGGTTATCAAAGGTGGGCCATGTCTCTCACTGTCTATGGTGAGAGGCATGTCAAAGAACCATTGCTGACTTTCCTAAAGAGTAGGCTGCAAAGCCGTGAGCGTGTTTCTGTCCCTTGCTAAAGGGTTGTGACAGCAAGGGCATCTGACGTAAAAACCTATGCCAAATAAAATGTGCGTATTAGATGATTCCCTGTGGCGACTCTCGAGAATGGGAAAAAGCCGAAAAGAAAAGAAGAGGAGCGATCGTGTCACAGGGAGGCTGGAACCTACATCAACTAATCCTAAGTGAAGCTAGGGTACATCCTGAACAGCTTGCCAGTCCATCACATGCCCAGCAGACACACAATCATACTTACTCACACATACTATACCCACTCACACCTAGGGGCAATTTGGAAAGACTAATTTACCTTGTGATCATATTCTTGGATTGTGAGAGAAAACCAGAGTACCCAGAGGAAACCTACTCAAACACAGGGAGGCAATGTGCAAACGTCCATTCAGAAAAACCCTCAGTGAGCGGGAACTCAAACCCAAGACCCTCCTGCTGTAATGTGGTAATACCACTGTGTCAATATTCCACCATATTAGCGATACAGGTATAATACTAAGATTTAATACGAATATTTTTCAATGCTAGTGGAAAATAAGTACTGCAAGCAACACAAATCATCACTGGAAGGCTCAGAGATTTTTTATTAAAGTCCTGACCTTCCAGTGATTATTTTATTAAATTGACAATTGACTTTGTCTTATAGTTTATTGTCTTATAATTTATATATATTATTATTATTATCAAAAACATATGCACGCACGCACGCACGCACGCACACACACACACACACACACACACACACACACACACACTTCAATAATTTTAGGGGACAATAGATGGACTTGTATTCATTTACTGACAACTCTGATGATAACAACCACTTGTCATACCCCTTACCCTAATCTTTTCCAAACTGCAACCCCCCCCCATCCCCCCTTTAAAACTTTTTAAAAATCTTCTCCCTGAAATGTAATGAATTGCCTTATGGGGACTTGTGCTTTGTTCCCATAATGTGACTTTACAGATTTACATCCCATGATAAATAACTAGAACACACACACACACACACACACACACACACACACACACACACACAAAACAGTCAGTGTGTCAATGCACAGTAGTGTAACAGTGTGCTCGACTATACATATACATATACATATATAAATATATATATATATATATATATATATATATATATATATATATATATATATATATATATATATATATATATATATATAGGTGGGTGGGTGGCAGTGGTGGCCTGGTGGTATGGTGGTATAGGGCGCTGGCTCACTGATCCTAAGGTTGTGGACAACAAGGTTGTCATTGTTGTCCTCCAGTACAGGTAACTGGGTTCTCAAAGGCCAGCCATGTCTCTCACTGTCTATGGTGAGAGGTTTAAGTAAAATAACCATTGCTGACTTTTGTAAAGAGGAGCAGCAAAGCCGTCAGCATGTTTCTGTTCCTTGCTAAGGGTTGTGTTAGGAAGGGCATCCGACATAAAATGATTAATTGTGGCAACCCCTGGAACAAAAGGGAAAAAGCCAAAAGGAAAACAAGATTTATATATATATATATATATATATATATATAAAATGTGTGTATGTGTGTGTGTGTGTGTGTGTGTGTGTGTGTGTGTGTGTGTGTGTGTGTGTGCATGTGCGTCTGTGTGTGTGTGAGTGTGTGTGTGCATATGAACATGAGAGAAAATGTGAGCACAAAGCACCTCAGAGTGATAGACAGGACAAACTCATCACCAGTCAGACACTCCTCCTTCCTTTGTGTGGCTGAAATTAGCCAGAACACTGTCTCTCTCTCTCTCTCTCTCTCTCTCTCTCTCTCTCTCTCTCTCCTTATCTCTTTCTGTCTTTTCTTTCTCTTTCCATTGTCTCATTCATAATTTGATCCAGTTTCTTTTTCACCACTGGATAAGATTTCATGGCTATATTTTTCCTCATGTTGCTTTGTTCTTCTCATACCTTCATTGAATGACAAGTATTTTCTCTTCTTTCTTCTTTCATTCTCTCTCTCTCTCTCTCTCTCTCTCTCTCTCTCTCTCTCTCCCTCTCTCTCTCTCACACACACACACACACACACACACACACACACACACACACACACACACACACAGTCACTCACAATTTGATTTGCATAAAAATACACTTACTGTATAACATGTTTTATATGGATACATTTATAGGTCGATTCCTTCCACATGATGAAAAGTGTATATGATTCCCATTGAATTATAACATTAAAAATCGATTCTCTTTGATTTTTATATTTTTTATTGCTCCAAATGACAAGAAAACTCTGTACAGTAATCAAGTTTTGAGAGCGAGTGAGCGAGAGATGAGGGACTGGGTACTTGTCTCTTGAAGCGCTTGTTGATTTTTAATCAGTCCCTGACCTTTGATCATATTCCAAGACCTTCTGCACAATCAATTACTCTGATCAACAATAAAATCAAGCACAGGTGTCCCATATCCTTATTTCTTTCTTCCTTTCGGCCTTTTCCCTTTCTCGGGAGGCCCACAGCGAATCATCTGATTTGCACATTTGATTTGGCATAGGTTTTTACATCGGATGCCCTTACCATTATGTAGCACTAAATGTTTTGCTGTTAATAGTGGTGATGGTTCCATTGTGTTGATATATTACATGGGACAAACACAGTCTGATTGGTCCACTATCCGAGTATTACGGATCATTATTCTGGGTGGAACCTGCTTGAATCCAAGTGATGAACTCTCACTGCTTGTCATGGTCACTTTATCACCACCACGCAAATCACCATCATCAACAACATTATCACCAGCAACAACACTATCAACAATACCAAAACCAACCCCTTCTTCTTCTTCTTCTTCATCGTCGTCTTCTTCTCTTCTTCTTTGTCTTCTTCTTTTCCTTTTGGCTGTTCCCTTCAGGGGTCGCCACAGCAAATGATCTGCCTCCATCTCAAGCTATCCTCTGCATATTCTGCTCTTACTCTAACTACCTTCATGTCCTCCTTCACCACATCCTTAAATGTTCTATTTGGTCTTTGGTCCACTGTTTCTAAACCATACAACATCCTTGGTCTCAACACCGTCTTGTACACTTTTCATTTCATTCTTGCCGATACCTTCCTATCACACATCACACCGGACACTTTTCTCCAACCATTCCAACCGACCGGCATATGCTTCTTCACCTCTTTTCCACACTCTCCATTGCTCTGGACTGTTGAGCCTAAGTACTTAAAATCCTCCACCTTCCTTATCTCTGCTCCCTATAACCTCACCATTCTTCTTGGGTCCTTGTCGTTCACAAACATGTATTCTGTCTTACTGAGGCTAACCTTCATTCCTCTCCTTTCCTGGGCATACCTCCACCTTTCAAGATTTTCTTGAAGTTGTTATCTGCTCTCACTATAGATCACAATGTCATCTGCAAACATCATAGTCCATGGGGAATCTTGTCTAACCTTGTCTGTCAGTCTATCCATCACCATAGCAAACAAGAAGGGGCTCAGAGCTGACCCTTGATGCAGTCCCACCTCCACCTTGAACTCTTCTGTCACACTGACAGCACACCTCTCTAACATGCGTCTCTGCCACTCCAGACTTCCTCATGCAATACCACAGTTCCTCTCTCGGCACCCTGTCATATGCTTTCTCCAGATCCACAAAGGCACAGTGCAGCTCCATGTGACCTTCTCTATACTTCTCTATTAGCACCCTCACAGCAAACACTGCATCTGTGGTGCTCTTTCTTGGCATGAAACCAAACTGTTGTTCACAAATGCTGACCTCTGTCCTTAGTCTGGCTTCCACTATTCTTTCCTATAACTTCATCGTATGGCTCATCAACTTTATTCCTCTGTAGTTGCCACAACTCGGCATGTCTCCCTTGTTCTTAAAAATGGGCACCAGCACACTTCTCCTCCATTCCTCTGGCATCTGCTCACCCTCTAAGACTTTTTTGAATGTTCTTGTCAGAAAATCTACGGCTGCCTCTCCTAGACCCTTCCATACCTCCACCGGTATGTCATCAGGACCAACTGCCTTTCCACTCTTCATCCTCTTCAATGCCCTCCTCACTTCACCCTTACTAATCTTTGCTACTTCCTGGTCCTCAACACACCTCTTCTACTCTTTTTCTCTCTCATTTTCCTCATTCATCAGCTCTTCAAAGTACTTTTTCCATCTACTCAGCACACTTCTGTCATCAATCAATACATTTCCCACTCTGCTCGTAATCACTCTAACTTGCGGCATGGCTTACCCATCTCAATTTCTCTGTTGTTCCAACCTATATAAATCATTTTCTCCCTCCTTCCTGTCCAACCTATCATACAAGTCATCATACATCCTCTGTTTGGCCTTTGACACCGTCAAACACCTGTTTGTTGTTTGGCTTCTCCTTACGCTGTCTCTCCCTGTACTTTTGTTTACTGTTTCGGTCCTCTTAATGTCCCACTTCTTCTTAGCTAACCTCTTCCTTTGTACACTCCTGCACTTCCTCATTCAACCACCAAGTCTCCTTATCTACTGTCCTACACCATTTCTTTTCCCATCCACACCATGAAAAAACAGATTAAACCCTGCTCCTAAGCTTCGAGCCTTGCTACCTTTCCACCTGGTCTCCTGAACACACAGTATGTCCACCTTCCTCCTCTGCATCATTTCAGCCAGCTCTCTACCTTTTCCTGTCATAGTTCCAACATTCAAAGTCCCTACTCTCAGTCCTATACTCATGCCTTTCCTCTTCTGTCTCCACCTACGGACACGCCTCCCACCTCTCCTTCTTTGACCAACCATTTTCCACCAGCACCCTGTTGGTTAACAGCACTGATGGCGGTCGTTTTTAACTTAGGCCTTGACCGATCCAGTATGAAATTCGTTTTGATTATTTGCATAACAATTTTGGCAAACGTTTTATGCGGATGCCCTTCCTGTCACAACCCTCTGCATTTATTCGGGTTTGGGACCGGCATGAGGGTAAACATTCGCTTGTGCCCTCCCTCACGGCTGCATTAATACCAAAACGAACATCATCACCTCTATTAAAAACAACACCATCACCACTACCAACATCACCATCACTTCCACCAACACCGTCACCACCACCCATCTCACTGTCATCAGTAACAAAACTACCAGCACCAACAACACTACCAACAACAACACCACAATCATCACTACCAAAACCATCAACTACACTACCAACATCACCACCACCTTCACTAACACCAACACCACCATCATCAATACAACTATAAGCACCAATACTAGCATCCCTACCAGCATCACCACCAACATCACTTTTGCACCCACCAACACTAAAGCCACCACCAACATGACCAGCACGACGGACATCATCATCATTATCAGCAGCAGCAAAAGATCAACAGAGGAATATATTCAGGAAATGTGGCCACTGAACCCCAGTACAGTTCTATACTATTAAATCCATCATCATCATCATCATCCTCATCATCACTGTAATCAGCATCAGCAATGAATATGTTTAGGAAGAATGAATCTGCACTTCAGTACTGTTCCAGAAAATCAATTCCAGGCAGCACTGAAGCCAGACTCTGTGTCCATCCATCTGTTATTTCTATTTTCTTTCTTTTTAATTATCTATTTGTCAATTCATCTCTGCTTTTCTATTTGTCTGCATATGTGTGTTTGTCTCTCAGTCGGTCGGTTTGTCTCTCCGCCACTCCTGAAAGTGAAGAGCGTCTTCCTGATTCCTGCAGGAGAAAATCCATTCATTATGAGCCTCAGAGTGGTAATCACTTTTCTGTCACAGGGGAACAGCCTTCTGTCTGTCAGTCAACTCAATTCAGTACAAACCTCCCAGGAGGGAGCCGATGAGAAACACACACACACACACACACACACACACACAAACTTAAATACACAGTTACAGTACAATACACAGACCCTTTAGCCCACAATCTAACCTTCTCTCCGCTGTTGCCCCACAAACACCAAATGCAAATCTACTTGCTTAATAAATCATGCATAATTTATATCCTGAAATGTCAGTCACTTTATTATAATTTTTAGTTTTTTTTTAAGATTTATTTTTCTTTTAACCTTGTGTCTATCTGCCCCCACACACACACACACACACACACACATACACAGGAAGACAGTAATCGCTAATCACAGCAATGCATATCAACTTTTCAGGAAAGCACTTCAAAGAGAAACACACACGCCCACACACACACACACACACACACACACACACACGTGCACACACACACACACACACACACACACACACACACAACCTCTCTTTTCTCTCTTCATCTATTCTTTGTGAGGTTTTCTTTTTTTTTGCAAGAGATTTATAAACGCTGCATTCAGATGTAAATTCATCCACCATGTTGGTTAAAATTAATCCACCCGAATTAATCCATCACGTCTTTTGCCAAAATAATATTTTTAAGCAGACAGAACTGCAGCAGCATCCAGAGGCATTATTGCTGCTTCTTAGGAAATCCCTGTAGAGAAGGAACTTGAAAATGAACCTTACACTTGTTTCACCCTAGCCTACTTTCCAGTGCTATTTACTTCCTTTATTATTCGGCTTCTAACTCGATTTGAAATGCAAGAGGAATGAATTAGTCCTACGTTCTGCGTGCACCACATGGGTCGTTGCATAATACAACAACAAGCCGAGGCCTGAAGAAATCAATTATTTGTAATTATAAATACACTACATGGCTGAAGGACAGAATATTTATGTAGTGGTTGGCACATCTGTCTCATAGCAAGTAGGTCCTGTGTTTAAATCCTGGGATCGGGTGTTTGTGTGTAGAGTTTACATAGTCTTCCATGCTTGTGTGGGGTTTCATTCGAGGACTCCGGTTTCCTCCTACAGGGCATTATAGGCGAACTGGTTGTTCCAAAAATAAGGAAATTAAGGAAAAATAAGGAAGAGGTTAAGGAAAACGCAGCAAAACAAGGCCAATTATGAAAAAAAAACTATACAGATAAAAACAAAAACAAAAAACCCAACCCAAAACCCCCCAACAAAACTGCTTACATTTTTATGTGAGGTGCGCATCTGAGTGTGTGCGCGCATCTATATGTGTGTGTATTTATATTTCATTTACATCTTATACATTACTTATGAATGTTTCGTTGTTATTAGAAACATTTATAGTGTTGAATATGTCTGTCTGTCTTCCTTTCGGCTTTTTCCCTTTTACTCGGGAGTCGCCACAGCGAATCATCTTGATTCGCATGTTTGTTTGATTTGGCAGAGGTTTTTACGTCGGATGCCCTTCCTGTCACAACCCTTTTTAGCAAGGGACAGAAACATGCTGACGACTTTGCAGCCTACTCTTTACGAAAGTCAGCAATGGTTCTTTTACATGCCTCTCGCCATAGACAGTGAGAGACATGGCCGGCCTTTGATAACCCAGTTAGCCGCACTGGGGGGGATGGTGACAACCTTGTGGAGAGTGGGACTCAAACCCCTAACCTTTGGATCAGCGATCCAGCACCCTATACCACTAGACCACCGTATTTATTGATATTATATACACATAAACATGTACGTATACATCAGTCAATCCTACTTCGTGTAAATCGGCGGTCACGGGGGAAGGGGGGGGGTCTGTCCCCATTAATCCTGGAAAGTGAGGGATCGCTGTATATGTGTTGTTCTGCGGTGGACTGTTGAGCTGTTCATCTTTGCCTGGCATCGGCTTAGATAGGCCCCAGCCTCCCTGTGACCTCTATAGGATTAAGTAGGCTGGCAAATGAGTGAGCAAGTGAATAAGCTGTTTTACTAATATGTTGACCCACCAGCAGATTTTTGGTGCCCACCCAATTCCTCTCTCACCAATTTACCCCATCCCATCCTCACCTGACATGCTTCCCCATCCCCCTCCAAATATATATATATATATATATATATATATATATATATATATATATATATATAAAAACTTTAACACGTTAAACATAACTTACACTGATAAAATCATAATGAGAATGAGCTTGTTTGCTCATTCAGAGCATGTCAGAATTCTTTTAAAAAAATTATCCAAATGATATTTTCTTAACTTCTTTGTGAATTCATTTCAGGGCGCCAGCCAAATGACAGCATATATTAGTCCTTAAATATTTTTAAATCAGCTGATCTAAGGCTGTTCTCTGGATGGTTAACTTTACATGTTCTTCATACCATGAAATATAATGTATTTCCATTAATATATCCATAATGAATCCTTTAAATATTTATACACAGCATATCCTTCTTCATTCGAATCAGAACTGCACTCCCACTCTTACCCTTTACCATTAACCACCACTAACCTGATAGCCGTACAAATTAGCAGGAACTATGCAAGGTGTTTGATATAACACATACACGAATGATGTTAGGTTTTGAGACACCTCAGGGACACTGCTGGGCTGTGGGACAGTCTGCCAACAAAATATATCCAGCCAACAGTAGTGCTGTGGTCAGAAAGTGACACTGAAGGAGGTCGGACGATAATTAGTAGCGGTTTCTGTGGGATATAATGACCATGAGAATAAAGTAGATCCATGTCTAATAATTGTGATTTATTTATCTGTGTCTGTCTGTCTGAGACAGATTTATCTATTTCTTGATTATCTCATGAACTACATTTCCCAGAGTGCATTATGCACACATGTGATGTGAGTGCACCACCAACGTTTTTGTTCAGTCAGGTATCTTAGTTTCTTGTTTGTTTGTTTCCCATATACCCTTTTCCTCCTCTGTTCCGGTTCTTGTTTATTTATCAGTTTCCCATAAACTCCTCATCATGCAACTGCATCTATGACATTCCTGATTGTGGGAGATCCCATATTGGATGATTGTTTTTGTTTTTTAATGGTGATTGTGGCATGTACTACTCGCACATTATCACCACTCTTAGGTCTGGAGTTCTTTGGTTTGACTTAGGGCCCAATCCCTCCTCTCAGAGGACCCATCAGTTTAAAGGGGGCTGGACTCTGTTGCCCTCTGTCTATTTGCCATGATGTCAAGCCACAATGACCAACACGCTCTGTGATGATGTCATAGGGCTGAGATATCCCATCTGCAAAGCTTTCCACATTACTTTTAATTTATTTATTACTTATTGTAAAACAACACAGACAGTACTGACAGTAAATCTATACTGGCACCTATATGGTTAGGGATGGAAACCAATTTAAAAATTTAAAAATTACTGATTAAAATTCCAGATTCATGTGTGTCATATGAAAGGTGTGTGTGCACGTGTGTGTGTGTGTGTGTGTGTGTGTGTGAGTGTGTGTGCGGGCGCGCGCATGTCTGTGTGCACATGTCTTAAAGAGCGTGTTGTGACATGCCAGCCCCAAATGTTATTAGCAGAAAGTAGTGCTGATTCGCCTCCCTACACTTCCTCTCCACATCTCTAATTAACACTTGGCAGCTGAGGTCTTCTATTCCACTTAGACAATTCCCTAAACAAAACAAGCTGTCTGCATTCC
Source organism: Plotosus lineatus (assembly GCA_024760905.1). Taxonomy (NCBI): domain Eukaryota; kingdom Metazoa; phylum Chordata; class Actinopteri; order Siluriformes; family Plotosidae; genus Plotosus; species Plotosus lineatus. The sequence goes on from CM045728.1 coordinate 106,502,352, forward strand.
CTTTGCCCACTTTCTCTGTACTTATGCATATGTAGAGTTTGAAGTAAAAGATTGCAAAGGAATTTCTCCATGAGTGGCTTGTAAAAATGTTTACACCTTTTCTTTTAGTAATATTCACAATGCTTTCAAGTACATGCTTCTGCGTCTGATGAATCCAGGCACTTAGTTTGTGTGTAGTTCTTAAAAGTTAAATAGGTTAAATGTAAACTTTAAGATAAAATTTGAATACTTCTTTTAATCATAATTGTTCAAAATAAAACTTTATTTTAGAAGCTGTGCAGTCTGCACCACCATCATCCAAGAATTCTCAGGTGATGAACACAGCCATCCATAATCAGGTCACCATGAAAGTTAATGAACGAAGCTTTCAAAGAATGCAGGATGACATACGATCACTTCCCTGTTATTCACTGTGACTCCAGCCGTTCACAATCATCTGTGCTTCTTCTTCTTCTTCTTCTTCTTCTTCTTCGTCTTCTTTTCCTTTCGGCTGTTCCCTTCAGGGGTTGCCACTGCAAACCCTCCGCCTCCATCTCACCCTGTCCTCTGTATCTTCTTCTCTTACTCCAATGACCTTCATGTCTTCCTTCACCACATCCATAAATCTCTTTCTCTTCTCTCTCTGCCCACGACATGCCTCCCACCTCTCCTTCTTTGACGTCTTCGACCAATAGGAGTCCAATTTCCATCAGCACCCTGTTGGTTGACAGCACTGATGGCGGTCGTTGTTAACCCGGGTATGAGATTTGTCTTTATGGTTTGCATTTTGTATGTTGGCAAAAGTTTTACGCCGGAATCCTCTGCATTTCTCCGGGCTTGGGACCGGCATAAGGGGGAGAGACACTGGTTAGTGCCCCCCCCCCCCCCCGCCTCATGGCTACATTTCACAATCATCTGTGCACTCATGCATATTAGGGGGTGGATAGTGCTTTCCTCTGAGTGTGTTACACCAGTCCTGAATATGCTTTCACAGCAGTTCGGAGAAAAAAAATTTGGTCAGCTGGCATCACACACACCTCAGATGAAATAGGTATTTGCCTTCATATTGGAGGAAAAAGAAACATGATCTTTTATCGTTTGGTAAAACTCAGTGGATGCTGTAGTTATGTTTTGGCAAACAGCAAAAACATCAAAAAAATTATGCAAAAGACCCAAAATTTAACCAAAGGATCATGTTTCAGAACTGTACAGAGGGTTTTAGATGTTTTTTTGGACTCTAAACTTGTCCTCATGTTTCCGAAGTGTCATAATAGTTAAAAAGTTTCTGTAAACTCTGGAAACCAGGGATATCCACTCTTTTCCGCAAAGGGACAATGTGTTATGGTCTGTGTTCTGGGGGACTTTGAATTTAGAGGCTCTGTTTCCAACCCTGTTTTCTCTCCAGCGCTGCAGGCTCCGGCTGAGGGGCGTGGCTGACGTACTCGAGTTGATTGCAACTGCACGCACCTGATTCTACTCCCCAGTCTACTCCCTATAAAGGCAAGCTGTATGGTCACCTCTGTGACAGAAGATTGTCCCGCATCATGCAGTTGATACCCTGTGTTTCTCTCTGGCCCCTGGTTATAGCTGTGCTCAGCCAGTTTTCCACACCACAGTCACCAGTGTTTATTGTTTGTTATTTTCTCTCCGTCACCACCAGTGTTTGTGTTGTGTCCTGTCTTCAGTGTTGCCCTTGAGTAAATAAATTGTTCTTGTTACGCTATACATCATTTCCTGCATTTCTGGGTCCAGCTGAAAGTCTGTACTGCAACACCATATTGGTGGAGGTTTCACTTCAACCAAGCAGTAGCCACACTTTTAACCTGCTTTAATCATTCATTCATTCATTTTCTAAACCACTTAATATTAATTAGGGATGCAGGGAGGCTGGCGCCCATCTCAGCTGACTCTGTGAAAACAGGGTACACTCTGAATAGTTTAACAGGCCATCACAGGGCCCTGTTTCAATCACTGATCTTAAACACACACACACACACACACACACACACACACACACACACACACACACACACACACACAGATTAGTTTGCACATTGGTGTTTCTGAAGCCGGGTGGCAGCCATCTTGGTGACCCCATTTTACTTTAAGGTCTCATAATGGAGCCAGTGAAAGCCAATACAACTTGAAAACCCCAACACATTTACTGCTGACATTCATAGTAACTTTAAAATTTATTTAACTGATATTTGTATTCAATTGAAAAAATGCTAAATAAAATATTTAAAAGTTTGTCATAGCTGAAATTTGGCAAAACGTGTTTTAAAATTAAATGAACATCTTTAATTATCATATTATGTATTAGATATATGATTATATTATTATATATTAGAGAATTATTTCCTCCCAGTGCAGCTAACTAGGTTATCAAAGGCCGGCCATGTCTCCTACTGTCTATGGTGTGAGGCATGTAAAAGAACCATTGTCGGAAAGAATAGGCTGCAAAGCCGTCGGCATGTTTCTGCCCTGCAATGGCCTGGCGAGCTGTCCAGGGTGTGCTCTGCCCTCGCCCGAAGTTGGCTGGGATGGGCACCAGCCTCCCCGCGACCCAAATTAGGATTAAGCGGTTACAGAAAATGATGATGAGATAATTATTTCATTCCCCCATCACCTTTTGTGCTCTTTGAGTACAATGTTCAACAGTAAAGTGGACTCACACCAAGATAGCTGCCACCAGCTTCAAAATTGAAACAGAAATGTGCAATCTTTTTTTTTTTTTCTTTTCAGTTCAGTGTTTGAAACAGGGGACAGCATAGTGCCATAGTGGTCAGTACATCTGCCTCACAGCAAGGAGGTCCTGGGTTCGATTCGTAGCTCGGGTGTTTCTGTGTGGAGTTTGCACTTTCTCTCCGTGCTTGCATGGATTTCCTCCTGGTTCTCCGATTTCCTCTCACAGTCCAAAAACATGCACAGTAGGTTAATTGGCTGTTCCAAATCACCCTCAAGTGTGAGTGTGAGTATGAATGGTTGTGTAAGTGTTGGCCCTACGATGGCCTGGCCGACTGTCCAGGGTGTATAGTGCTCTCGTCCACTCGGCTAAGCTGGGTGCCAGCCTCCCCACAATCCTAATTAGGAATAAGCAGTTCAGAAAATTAATGGATGGATGAATGGATGATTGAAACAGGTGGAAGCTATGGTTACTGCTTGGTAGAAATGAAAACCTGCACACATGCTGTAATTATGCGGTTAAGACATCCCTGCCAAACGTTTCAATGGTGCGTATAAGAAAATTTCAGACCCACAACATCAGATCATGTACAATATTGGTATATGAAAATGTATATTTATAGAACATATGTAGAACGGTTTTTTTTTGTTTGTTTGTTTTTTTTCTGAGACAAGACGTCTCCTTATGGACATTTTTATGGTGCTAATTTTATAGCTCAAGTGTGATTTTATGTCTCATTCAAGGAAAATCTATTTCATGTCCACAAAGTAAGGACAGAACCGAGGTGGAGACAAGGCTGAAATCAAATCCAAAGCAATTGTTAAAACATAAACCAAAGCACATGTAGTGCAAGGTACAAGGCTTAAACAGGTTCTTGACCCTTGACCAGATTGCATAGTCATGTCTATGATCTTCAGACTTCTGGGTTAGACAGTCAATTTGAATGTCAAGCAGCTAGCAGAGTAAAAAGAGCCCTGAAATAGGAGGGAGGACACATATTTATAATAGAGAAAAGGTAGAATGAGCACACAACTTGTATGCTGTTGTTGAGTTTGCTGAATTCTCTCCATTTTCTAGAATATTCCCTCCCGGATATGGCAGCAGACAGACAGGCAGGGGGACATGCTGAGAGTGAAATTGGGGGGGGGGGGGGGGGTGTCCTTCAATTTTGTGAGAGTTATTTTTCATTGTGTGGAATGAGTCTGAACATGTAGAGAGAGTGAAAACAAAACGCAATGGATAGGAACGGAAGAGAGTCATAAACGAACAGACTTTCTCTGCATTCATGCTTTAATATTAATCGCTGGCTGTGATACAATAAATCAGACACAATGATGGAAACAGTGGGATGAATCATCAAACAGTCCGTTTGTCCATCACTCGCTTTAACATTTGTTTTGACTCCGAGTGCCATGGATTTCATGGAAATCATGGATTTGCTTACCAAGAAATACAATTTGATTTTATACATATATGGGATAGTTTGCCTATTTATGTATTTAATCCGGTTTACATTTAGGTTGCATGGTGACAAAGTAGTTGACATGTCCAACTTACAGCAAGAAGGTCCTTGGCATAGTTTGTGTGTTTTCCCCAGCTAGCCCCAGTTTCTGTAGCATGAAGTAACTAGTTCAACTCCCCCTGACTAGTCCATCACAGGTTAACTTCCCAGTATTTTTTACTGGTCCCCATTTATACTGCTAGGTAGACAGAGGCGCACTGGTGGTTAAGATCTTGCTCAGGGGTCTTAGCATGGCGGGGGTCTAATGGGGATTCACACCCGAGTTAAAATGGAACGCAGGCAAAGAGCATACTGATTAGAGCAGGGCTGGGAAAATTACGGCCCGCGGGCCACATCCGGCCCATTGGTCTTTTTAATCTGGCCTGCCAAAGATTGATTGGTAGAGAATTCATGTTTGATGTGAATGATTGATTGATTGCATTCATTTGACTCTGACTTGTAGTGACAGCATTTCAACACCAGTGGCACATTAGGCACAGCAGTTGATTTTTCGGCACTCGAGCTACTTCCGGTTCTCACTCTTCTACTGCATAGAGCCATGTCAAAGCAATGTTAAAGAAAAGAAAAGTCGACAGTGAGTGCTGGGTGGTTCATTAGGAATGGTCACCTAAATACTTTTTAGTAAAGTCCGGTTTGGACCGGTTTTGACTGGTTTGGACTGGTTTCAATCAATTCTGACCGGTTTGAACCGGTTATGACTGGTTTAAACCAGTTCTGACGATTTCCAACCGATTAACCAGTTCTGACCAATTTGAACCAGTTTCGACCACTTTTGATTGGTTCTGATGAGTTCCGACCGGTTCCGATCAATTTGAACGCTTCCGACTGGTTCCGACCAATTTGAACCAGTTATGATTGGTTTGAATCGGATCCGACCAGTTTGAATCAGTTCCAACCGGTTACGACCGGTTTGGATCAGGTCCGAACGGTTTGGACCGGTTCCAACTGGTTCCGATCAATTTGAACCAATACCGACTAATTTGAACTGGTTTCAACCGGTTCCAACCAATTTGAACCGGTTCCGACCGGTGTGAATCAGTTTCAACCAGTTGGAACCAGTTCCTTCTAGTTCCAACCGGTTTCGATCAGTTACGACCGGTTTGGACAGGTCCTGACCGGTTCCGACCAGCTTGAACAGGTTCTGACCGGGTCTGGCAAGTTTGAACCGGTTCTGACCAGTATGAAATAGTTCCAACCAGGTGCAACTGGTTTGACCCAACTCTGACCGGATTCGATTGGTTTTAACTGGTTCTGACCAGTTCCGACCAGGTCCTACCAGTTTGAACTGGTTTCGAGCGGTTTGGATCGTTTCTGACTGGTTTGATCCAGTTCTGATCAGTTTACTGATTCCAACCAATTTAAACCAGTTCCAACCGGTTTGAACTGGTTCCAACCTGTTTGCACCGGTTCTGACCGGTTAACTTGGTTAAGTTTATTTGAGCAAGGTGACTTCACCCTCGTCAGTTTATTCATTTTCCTGAAGAAACTGACGCTGATTACAGGGACTTGCTTAACATTCTAATGTCCACTGGTTCAGTTTGGGGAAAGTATGTCAACGAGTGTGAAGCTCAAACAGATTATTATTTAATTTTTGGTGCTATTTGAGAACACTGACAGTGTGCCTGAGCTGAAAGACACAGATTGACTTTGTGATTTTTAAGCTTTTACTGTGGACAAACTGACCCACATGAACGAGCTGAATGTGAAGCTACAAGGGAAAAACAGTTTGTGCAGGAAATGCAAGCAAACGTCAGAGCCTTCAAAACCAGGCTAGTTTTATTTTCAAAGCAAATCTCAAGTCATTTGTTCATTTCCCCCACACTGGCCACGTTAAAAGAGGCCCTGCAACATATGAAAAAAATCCAGGAAAGCACTGGAGGACCTGCATGAAGAATTCTGCCATCAGTTTTAGTGATTTTGGAAAAACTGACAGGGCACTTCAGCTGGTGTCAGGTCCCTTCTCACCAGAGCCTGAAACGGTACCACAGGACTTGCAGTTGGATCTGATCGATCTCCAATGTGATATGATGTTAAAGGAAAAGTTAAATTCCTTTAAACTGGATGAGTTCTATGCTTCATTGCAGCCAAATTTCCAAACTCTATTTGGTTCTCCATATGTGTGTGAACAGACTTTTAGTGTCTGAACACCAACAAAGCACCCCACAGATCCCAATTGAGTGATGAACACCTCAAATTTGTTCTAAGAACAACAAGAGAATTATCACCAGACTTCGATGCACTGGCAAAAATAGGTGATCAACAACACCGTTTCTACTAAAATTTATGAAAATATTTTGTACTTTTTTCTGTTTATATTTGATATGTACTGTTAAAAAATAATTTTTTTTATCGTATCTTGCTGACCTGGCCAGTTTGTCAAATTTTAAAAGTCAATGTGGCGTCCAGGCCAAAATAATTGCCCATCCCTGGATTATAGCACGAAATACAACATCAACAGTAAGCCCTGTTTGAGGCTGCAGCACAAGTCTGATGCCACAAAGACACGAGAAAGACAGATACTGTAGGAGAAAGGTATGACTGCAAAGAATCGAGAAAAACTGGATGAGAAGCTTCTGGTCCTGCTGGTGTATAAAAGGAATGTGGAGTGTTGAGGAAGAAAACGATTGATGGACAGGCATGGGAAAGTGCAAGTCACCTCTCATACACCTGAGCTGTCCTGATGTGAGCTAAAAAAATTCTTTCAGATGCTGTTTAGTTTGTGAGAATAAAGAGAAATGCTGCAGGCAAATCAACAACACAGACCACTGGTTCCGCTCATTCTGCGAGAACACAATTCCTCTGGTGTCCCATAATCCTTCTGTTATTCTGATAAAATAAATCAATCAATCAATATACACATGGTGCTAACATGGAAAAATAGTTATTATTATCATTAAAACTTACATTACTGATATAGTTTTAATAAACAATTATTTGAAGAAAATTGTAAATAATAATTATCAGCCTGGGGCGGCACAGTGGTTCAGTAGTTATCACTGTTGCCTCAAGCAAGATGGTTCTCTGTTCAAATCACAGCCATTGGGCCTTTGTGTGGAGTCGACATGTTGTCACTGTATGGATTTCCTCTGGGTATTCAAATTTCCTCCCACAGTCCAAAGACATGCAGATAAGGTGTACTGGTTACTCTACTGGTGCCCATGAGTGTGAATACAGGGATCCCTTGCTACTGCGTGCTTCAGTTTCTGCAGCTTCAGTGCATCGCAGGTTTTTCAAAAATATCAATTGTAGAATAAAAATAAAAAATAAAAAAAAGGAAATTAAGGAAAAATAGTGGAAAAGTTAAGGAAATGTGCAAAACAAGGCCAATTATGCAAAAAAAAAAAACCCCAAAAACAAAAAAAAACCCCAAACAAAAACAAAAAACAACCAAAAACCCCCGAACAGAACTACAACCCTTACATTATTTTTGAATGTTTAATTGTTATTATAAGCATTTATAGCACTGAATATGTATTTAGTGATATTATATACACATATACATGTACGTATACGTCAGTCAAGGGGGTCGATCCTACTTCGTGGAAATCAGCAATCATGAGGGCGTCTCAGTCCCCATTAACCGCGGAAAGTGAGGGATCCCTGGAATTGATTATGTCTATGCTAACACGGCAATAGACTGATGACCTGTTCAGAATGTAACCCTGCCTCTTGTCCAAAGTCTGCTGTGATTGTCTTTATTTTTCAATCACATCCATGACAGATAAAATATGCTGCTTTGAACAGTTTTTTTTTTTTTTTTTCTTTTTAAGCTATGCTAGCCGTATCAGCACATGGGCTGTCTGAGCTTAGCAAAAACACATAATTTCACAGATTTTGTTTTGAGTGTTTTGAAGGAGGACATGAAGGTCGTTGGTGTAAGAGAAGAAGATGCAAAGGATAGGGTGAGATGGAGGCAGATGATTCGCTGTGGCGACCCCTGAAGGGAAAAGCTGAAAGGAAAAGAAGAAGAAGAGGGCAGTGGTTGCCTGGTGGTACGTACATGTTTATGCGTATATAATATCAATAAATACGGTGGTCTAGTGGTATAGGGCGCTGGATCGCTGAGCCTAAGGTTGGGGGTTCAAGTCCCACTCTCCACAAGGTTGTCACTGTCCCCCCCAATGCAGCTAGCTGGGTTATCAAAGGCCGGCCATGTCTCTCACTGTCTATGGTGAGAGGCATGTAAAAGAACCATTGCTGACTTTCGTAAAGAGTAGGCTGCAAAGCCATCAGCGTGTTTCTGTCCCTTGTTAAAAGGGTTGTGTCAGGAAGGGCATCCAAACGTGAGAATCATTCGCTGTGGCGACCCCTGAAAAAGGGAAGAAGCCGAAAGGAATTCTCTCTCTAGTGTGCCCCGGCATGCTGGGCCTTCTGATGAGCTGACCTTCCCCCACTGCCATGAACACAGCAGTGTCTCCACCCATCTTCTTCACTGGCAACAGGTTGCAACACTCTGTAGCCTCTGCTGCCTCTGAAAAGATTTTGTAAGATGGCCAATCAGAGCAGAGCAGAAGGACCATAAATGTGAGGAGGAAGCCGAATATTCAGCCATTTTTCATTCAGTGCATTGCAACCAAAATCAGGGTTTCAGCTTCCTGACAAAGTGTGGAGGGATTTTTTTATATATAATAAATCGTACTGTGGTGCACCATTGATGTCTGAAATGAAAAGTAAAGGACATAAAATAGGTGCACAATCAATAATAAAAAAAGAAAGGTTAATTTAGTTGTGTAATGTGCACACTTTTGAGTCGAAAGCTTATTTGAGAAATCTAGCACTTCCAAAGATACCCCCCTCTTTCCATACACACACACACACACACACACACACACACACACACACACACACACACACTACCACATTGTAATTGATTACACTATTCAGACAAAATTATACTCGCTCCTTTATGATGGTAATTTCTTCCACTGTTTTTTTTGTTGTTTTTTTTTTTTTTTTTTTTTTTTTGCACTTCCTGGTGTTTCTGTTTTGGTTCTCTTGTAATTATATGCGGACGTTTCCTGTAAGAAGATTCCATGCAGATTTGCTTTGGAGACTGAGGTTTCAGTGCGAGTGTGCAAATAGAAACTGCAAGTAGAAATCTCACTGGATGTTTCTACTGCCAGCAAAACACACACACACACACACACAGACACACACACACACACACACAATCAGTCAGTTAACTGTCAGCTGATTGCTATTAATAATCAGTCTGTTACCTGCTATGTGTATGTATCGGAGTGTGTGTGTGTGTGTGTGTGTGTGTGTGTGTGTGTGTGTGTGTGTGTGTGTGTGCTCTATACATAAGGAATAAAAGGCAACAGTGTGCATTGCATTGGGGAAAAGAAATCACATGAATTGAACAGATGTGAAGCGGAGCTACAATTAGAGACACCATGTTGATTATTTATGTATAACTGCCAGACAATGTGTGTGTGTGTGTGTGTGTGTGTGTGTGTGTGTGTGTGTGTGTGTGTGTGTGTGTGTATGTATATATACACGAAAGAACTGAGGCAGTTAGAAAAACAATTTTCTAAGTTGAGCGCAGCATATTCATTTACTGTGTATTCCGTTTATTTTTCCTGCCGATGTCCAAAATCATCTTTTCCTCTAATGTAACAATTTTGAAGATGTGCTTGTTCACTTCTATTATATTTTCATCAAAATATTTTGAATGTTTTTTGACTACCCACTCCTGTGTAAACACTCCATCAGTGAAAACATAATGGTAGGTTAGCCAATCAGATTTTATTTTGAATAATTTCAAATGAACCAAGAGGTTGAGCTTCATCTGTAAAAGCCTTTCTGTAGCAGGTCAACTAAATGGTAATGTACCTTGTATAATTATTATTTATGTTTTGTATGTGTATGTCCAGAGTAGCTGGAATATATGCTTTTTAAATACACAGTGGAGCCTCGCTACTCAAACTTAATCTGTTCCAGCCTGCCGTTCAAATACTAATTTGTTCAGATTCCCAATTCGCTTTACCCATTACAAATAATGTAAATGGCCGTAATCTGTTCCAATTAAGTGGAAAAAATATTGAATACAGTACACTATGTTATGGTCTGTGTTGTGAGAGACTCTTTAACTGCACTGTGGATTTTTAGTGTTCTGGTCTCTTACAAATGAGTTGCACATTGAAATGCACATTGGAGAGGGGCGTGGCTGCAACACGCAGGGTGGAGTGCTAAACAAACACACCTGATTCCATTTAATCACGGGCTATAAAGACTAGCAGCGCTTTTCCTGGTCTCTCTCTCTCTCTCTCTCTCTTTAGAGAGAGTGAGAGTTAGTGAGTGAGTGAGTGAGTGAGTGAGTGAGTGAAAAGTGCTGCTAGTCTTTATAGCCCGTGATTAAATGGAATCAGGTGTGTTTGTTTAGCATTCCATGTTATTTTAGAAAAACACCTTTTCGAGAACCTGAAATTGAAGATTAAAAACGAAAATGTATGGCTGTTGAAAACATCTTAATAAATATAGGTGCACTGCTGTTTCATAATTAAAAAAAAGAAGAAAACTGAAACATATTCGACTTATTTTTGCAACAAATAAATAAATAGATACACTTTCCCCCCACAGTCCAAATACATGCACATTACGCCAACTAAGCTGTTTCAAATTTCCCCTAAATGTGGATGGCTGTGTCTGTGTTGACCTTGGGATGGTCTGGCGACTATGAATGTGTACCTTGCTTTCGCCCAGTTGCAATTGAGATAGACACAGCTTACCCACAACTCTAGAAATAAGCAAAATAGAGAATGTAGTGGTTCAGTGAATGAAAGCAGTAGAAAGTCCAACCATAGCGAGTTTGAATACAAACAAAATTCTTTTTTGAAGCTGCTTAATACTAATTAGGGTCACAGGGAGGCTGGTGTCCATCTCAGCAGAAACTAGGCGAGGACAGTGTACACCTTGGACAGCTCACCAGGCCATTGCAGGGCAACACATATGCAAGCGTTTACACTCACACTCACACGTAGGGGCTATCTGGAACAGACAATTAGCCCACTGTGAATGTGTTTAGATTGTAGGAAGAAATCAGAATACCCTAGGAAAACCCACTCAAGCACAGGGAAAACATGTAAGCTCTACACAGAAATGCCTGGACCTGGGAATCGAACCCGAGTCCTTTTTGCTGTGATGTACCAACCACTGCACCATCGTACTGCAATGCTTAATCCCTTATTTTTGTACTTTAGTATCTGATTAACATCTTTAGTAAATCTGCCTGATAAGCACACATCAACACACCTCAGAGTAACAAGATAACACCCCACCCTCTTGTTCTTTATCCTCACAGAGACAGACAAATTAGCCAAGTATCATTAATCCGCATAACCCACACTCAAAGAGAAATAAATTAAAAGACCTCAACCTGAAATATTAATCGCTGTTTACCATGCTGATATCCCCTCTGCAGGCAGCCTGGCCCGAGGGGGCTGACTCTAAAATGAGACATGTAGCAAGTACTGTTGCCATGGGAGCAGGTTGCTATGGAATGGCAGCCATCAAGGTAATACATAGTATGCGGTCAATCAGTTAACCAAAGCCAAAGTGCATGTCTATTCTTTTTTAGGTTAAAAATGATTGATGGGTTGCTTGAGAGATTTTTTTTTAACAATTATTGACAATCATTTTATTGTTTGTCTGAGAATACAGAGTTAGGACATACTATATGGGAATTCTGTCTGTCTTCCTTTCGGCTTTTTCCCTTTTACTCGGGAGTCACCACAGCGAATCATTTGATTCGCACGTTTGATTTGACAGAGGTTTTTACGTCGGATGCCCTTCCTGTCACAACCCTTTTTAGCAAGGGACAGAAACACGCTGACGACTTTGCAGCCTACTCTTTACGAAAGTCAGCAATGGTTCTTTTACATGCCTCTCACCATAGACAGTGAGAGACATGGCCCGCCTTTGATAACCCAGTTAGCTGCACTGGGGACAGTGACAACCTTGTGGAGAGTGGGACTCAAACCCCCAACCTTTGTATCAGCGATCCAGCACCCTATACCACTAGACCACCACTGCCCTTAATACTATACTATACTAAACTGTATGGGAATATCGGGATAAAAATCAATTACAGAATTAGGCAAATTGTGATAGAATAATCCAGGTCGAGGTGGTGTAGTCTGTGTGCAAGAACTAAATTCTCTATATAAACATAATTCTCTCATTGATGCTTTGACTCATTCGTTGACCTGTTTAATCCTATTTGGGTCACTTCCAGACTAAAGCCCATCTTAACCAACACTGGATGAAGTACTGCAAGGTACTTGCTGAACAGCTCTACAGACCATCACAGTGCCACTCACATCCACACTGAAGGGCAATTTGGAACAGCCAATCAGCATAATGTACATCTTTTTTTGTTGGAAAAAACTACAAACGAGTTTACCCAGAGGAAAACCCACATAAGCACGGAAAAAAAACATGCAAACTCCACAGAGAAACACCCGAGCCCAGTTTTTTATACTGTATTAATCCCATAAGGGAAATTATTTCATCGGCATTTAACCCATTCAAAGTGACGTGCACAAACACACACACACACACACACACACACACACACACACACACACACACACGTAAACGGTGAGCACGCACACACTCACAGTGTGTGCTGCCACACAGATTGGGGGCACCCGGAGAGCAGTTTGGGGTTAGGTGCTTTGCTCAAGGGCACTTCATCCATTTTTGTGAAGCAAGAGAAGGTGCAGCTCACTCCCCCCTTGCCACAAATTTTCCTGCTGGTTCAGGAATTAAATTAGTGACCTTCAAGTTCCAATGCTGCTTCTCTAACCATTAGGCCAGTGGCTCTCAAATAGTGGGGTGCGTCGGTGGGGTTGTGTGACCCCAGGGAACATGTTTTTATTAAACTTTTTTTTTTTTTTTGCTGTATTAGGATAAAGTGTAATTCTACATCCACTACAGCAGGTGGCAGTGGCTTCCTCATGGTCAGGGTGTGCCCAGAGGTAAAATAAGAGGTGAAGTTAATAAACCCACCATGGAAATTTTTAACAGGGACGGAAAGAGAGGTGGAGAGAGACGGAGACAGTGAAAGAAACGAAAGTCTCCCGGAAGTTAAGTTGAGGAGGTATGATGAAGTGGATGTAGCACTCGGCTTCACTGTGCTGGAGTGAGAAACGAGGAAAGACTGCTGTGTTTACTGTGTCTGAAAACATTGGCAGCGGACAGTATGAACCCAAATAAATTCAGGCGTCACTTAAAGACATCACACCCCAATCACGTGATGTGATTTTTTCAGCAAAAACATGCCGAGTTTGCCAACAACCATCCCACTTTGTGAATGCTACTCCAGCAAACCAGTGAGCTGTGTTCGCATCATATAAGGTAGAGTACCAAACTGCTCAGTGCAGAAAACCCCACAGCATAGAGGAACTGACCCGACCTGCAGCTCACACGGTCTCCGTCATGCTGGATGATGTCACTGCTGTGAAAATAAGTCCAGGTCCCAGTTTAGCATTGAGCAGGAGCTAAGAGTTCAGTATCGGGCTTTAAACCGGCTTCGAAAAGCTGTGCACTGCAAATGTGCTCATTATAGCCATCAATCTGGACTTGATCATTTTGACAACAACAACAACAATAATAATAATAATAATACGAACAACAACGACAACAACAACAACAATAATAAGAATAATAATACAAATTTTCTTATTGATTTTTGTTTTGTAGGTTAAAGTGTTTTATATATTATTCTCCTGAGTTAATATTACTGATCAATTTGAATTTATTATTATTTATTGATTTTATTTAATTTCATTTTTCAGTATAAAATGGTTCAAATTGTTATTCATAAAATGTTGACAATTTAAATAAGCATACTTTTTTTAATTTCAGGCAAATTGATGCACTTTAAATCTTTTTGTTTAAAGACTAAAATATTGTTAATCAAGTTATTCTTTGTTGGAAGTTGATATATATTTCTTCTTTTTTTGTATTCCATAATGATAATAAGGATTTATGTTAATAAGGATACAGTGTATGCAAATGATTACTTAAAACGGTTTTTAGACAAATAACACTTTATTTGGGGTGGCGTGAAATGTTTTCCTCTTCCTAGGGGGAGCGCGACAGAAAATACTGTAATTGAGAAGCACTGCATTAGGCTACGGCTGCCCCACATGACTGATTAGGCGCAAGCCTCGACAATTGGTGCGACCCAATGGTTGGTCCTGTGACCAGTTGGCAGTCTTTCGAAACTCACAAACGATGAAATGGTTGCGTGCATATTTTACTTCCACATTGCAATGCACGATACCGTGCACTACCAAAAACGAGTTTGTATGTTGTAAACAAAAACAAAGACAGCGACACGGCATAGGTAGATGCCAAAAACTTCAGAAAATATTTGTTTAAAGACGACTTCGAAATACAAAAAACATCAATGATGATGCCTATGTTACCACAATAAGATGCAAGATTTGCTACAAGTACTGTCTTCTTCTTCTTCTTTTCCTTTCGGCTGTTCCCTTCAGGGGTCGCCACAGCAAATGATCTGCCTCCATTTCTCCCTATCCTCTGCATCTTCTACTCTTACTCCAACGACCTTCATGTCCGCCTTCACCGCATCCATAAATCTTCTCTTTGGTCTTCCTCTGGGCCTTTTGCCTGGTAGTTCCAACCTCAGCATCCTACGACCAATATACTCACTATCCCTCCTCTGTACATGTCCAAACCATCTCAATCTAGCCTCTCTGACTTTGTCTCCAAAACATCTTACATGTGCTGTCCCTCTGATGTACTCATTTCTGATCCTATCCATCCTCGTTACTCCCAAAGAGAACCTCAACATTTTCATCTCTGCTACCTCCAACTCTGACTCCTGTCTTTTCCCCAGGGCCACTGTCTCTAAACCATACAACATTGCTGGCCTCATCACCGTCTTGTACACTTTTCCCTTCATTCTTGCCGATACTCTCCTATCACACATCACACCCGACACTTTTCTCCATCCATTCCAACCTGCCTGCACACGCTTCTTCACCTCTTTTCCACACTCTCCATTGCTCTGGATTGTTGAGCCTAAGTACTTAAAATCCTCCACCTTCTTTATCCCTGCCCCCTGTAACCTCAAAGTTCCTCTTGGGTCCTTGTCGTTCACACACATGTATTCTGTCTTACTAAGACTAACCTTCAATCCCCTCCTTTCCAGGGCATACCTCCACCTCTCTAGATTTTCCTCCACTTGGTCTCTGCTCTCACTACAGATCACTGTCATCTGCAAACATCATAGTCCATGGAGATTCTTGTCTAACCTCGTCTGTTAGCCTGTCCATCACCATAGCAAACAAGAAGGGGCTCAGAGCTGACCCTTGATGCAGTCCCACCTCCACCTTGAACTCTTCTGTCACACCGACAGCACACCTCACCACTGTCCTACAGCTATCATACATGTCCTGCACCACTCTAACATACTTCTCTGTCACTCCAGACTTCCTCATACAATACCACAGTTCTTCTCTCGGCACCCTGTCATATGCTTTCTCCAGATCCACAAAGGCACAATGCAGCTCCTTCTGACCTTCTCTGTACTTCTCTATTAACATCCTCAAAGCAAACACTGCATCTGTGGTGCTCTTTCTTGGCATGAAACCAAACTGTTGTTCACAAATGCTGACCTCTGCCCTTAGTCTTGCTTCCACTATTCTTTCCCATAGCTTCATTGTATGGCTCATCAACTTTATCCCTCTGTAGTTGCCACAACTCTGTACATCTCCCTTGTTCTTAAAAATGGGCACAAGCACACTTCTCCTCCATTCCTCTGGCATCTGCTCACTTTCTAAGACCTTGTTGAATATTCTTGTCAGAAAATCTACTGCTACCTCCCTAGACACTTCCATACCTCAACTGGTATGTCATCAGGGCCAACTGCCTTTCCACTCTTCATCCTCTTCAATGCCCTCCTCACTTCTCCCTTACTAATCTTTGCTACTTCCTGCTCCTCAACGGTCACCCCTTCTACTCTTTTTCTCTCTCATTTTCCTCATTCATCAGCTCTTCAAAGTACTCTTTCCATCTTCCCAGCACACTTCTGTCATCAGTCAATACATTTCCCTCTCTGTCCTTTATCACTCTAACTTGCTGCACGTCTTTCCCATCTCTATTTCTCTGCTGTGCTAACCTGTATAGATCCTTTTCTCCCTCCTTACTGTTCAACCTATCATACAAGTCATCATACGCCCTCTGTTTGGCCTTTAACACTGCTACCTTCGCCTTACTCTGTGTCTCCCTGTACTCCTGTTTACTCTCTTCGGTCCTCTCAATGTCCCACTTCTTCTTGGCTAACCTCTTCTTTTGTACACACTCCTGCACTTCCTCATTCCACCACCAAGTTTCCTTATCTACTCTCCTTCCAGAGGACACACCAAGTACTCTCCTACCGGTCTCCCTGATCACATTGGCTGTGGTTGTCCAGTCCTCTGGAAGCACTTCCTGACTACCCAAAGCCTGTTTCAACTCCTCCTTGAAGACAACACGACACTTCCTTTTTCAGCTTCCACCACTTTGTCTTCTGCTCTGCCTTTTCCTTCACCTTTCTCACCATCAGTGTCATCCTGCACACCACCATCCTATGCTGTTTGGCAACACTCTCACCCACTACTACTTTGCAGTCACTGACTTCCTTCAAATTACAGCGCCTACACAAGATGTAGTCTACCTGTGTGCTCTTACCTCCGCTTTCATAAGTCACCCTATGCTTCTGTTTCTTCTTGAAGAAAGTATTCACCACAGCCATTTCCATCCTTTTTGCAAAATCGATCAACATCTGTCCTTCTGTGTTCCTGTCCTGGATACCAAACCTGCCCATCACTTCCTCGTCCCCTCTGTTGCCTGCACCAACATGTCCATTGAAGTCTGCTCCAATGACCACTCTTTCACCTCTGGGGGTACTCTGCATCACTTCATCTAACTCACTCCAGAATCTCTCCTTCTCTTCTAGCTTACATCCTGCCTGTGGGGCATAAGCACTAACAACATTGAGCATCACGCCTTCAATTTCTAACTTGAGACTCATCACTCTGTCTGACACTCTTTTCACTTCTAGAACATTCCTGACAAACCCCTCCTTCAAGATGACTCCTACTCCATTTCTCTTCCGAGCCACACCATTATAAAACAGTTTAAACCCTGCTCCTCAGCTTCTAGCCTTTCTACCTTTCCACCTTGTCTCCTGAACACACAGTATGTCCACCTTCCTCCTCTGCATCATGTCAGCCAGCTCCCTATCTTTTCCTTGCATAGTTCCAACATTCAAAGTCCCTACTCTCAGTCCTAGGCTCACGCATTTCCTCTTCTCTCTCTGCCTACGGACACGCCTCCCGCCTCTCCTTCTTCGACGTCTTCGACCAACAGTAGTCCAATTTCCATCAGCACCCTGTTGGTTGACAGCACTGATGGCGGTCGTTGTTAACCCGGGCCTCGACCGATCCGGTATGAATTCTGTATTGATCATTTGCATTTTTTAAATGTGGCAGAAGTTTTACGCCGGATGCCCTTCCTGTCGCAACCCTCTGCATTTATCCGGGCTTGGGACCGGCATAAGAGGGAGAGACACTGGTTAGTGCCCCCCCCCCCGCCTCATGGCTGCATTCCGCCTCATGGCTGCGCCTCATGTACTGTATGTCATACAAATTAGGGAAAAAACGATTCTACATTTATTAATTAATACTGTGTGAATTATCAAAATACTGTCATTGCAACAAAATGGAGGTACGGGTGTTCCAGTTGAACCAGTTAAACCTTTAACTGGTTCAACTGGAACACCCGTACCTTCCATGTTGGTGCTGCTGTTGTTTGACTGATTGATGAAACTTTGCATGTTGATGTATTAAAAGTATTCCAGTAGTTTTATTAGAACAGTGATGACTATTGTATTAAAATTTAATGTTTCAAAATAATTAGCTGTGTTTTCAATAATTTAATCTTTCAATACTAGAAAATTCATCAGTACATAAGATTATTGTACACTTAGAAAATGAATGAACGAACGAATTAAAGTATTTGATGATAAGGACATACTTTTATTTTTAAGAATTTGACTTTTTTCCAGGGGCAGTGGTAGCCTGGTGGTCACGCGCTGGATCACTGATCCCAAGTTTGGGGCTTCAAGCCCCACTCTCAATGTGTTGTCACTGCCCCCCCTACCCAGTGCAGCAAACTGGGTTATCAAAGGCTTATCAATTACTATTAAGAGATTGTATTGCCACCTTATACATAAGTTAGTGAAAAGCAGCGAAAATTCACCATGAACTCCTTTAAACGGTGTAAAAGCCTCAATTGCTATAGAGCATCACACTGCAAGCTTCAAAAAGAGAAACTCAGAGCTATTTTTGCAACAAAAATTAACCAATATGGACAATACAGCTGATCCCTTGGCCCAAGCATTTGTGCTGTTTAGCCTGATTGACATTGTTGTCTTTGAACTTGGTAACATGATGACACAATTTTGTTCACATGGATCAATTCGATCATCCCCTAAGTCTTAACAATAATGGAACTAAAGCGAATTAGCAAGCAAAGGAAAATCTAACAAGTGTAACAGCCGGATTAAGTCTATAATCAGGGAGGTTTCTGCATGTAGCATCAAACAGTTCTGATTATCTACAATTATGCAGAAGGGTATAGTTCAGGCTGGGTAGCATGGCAGGCTAATACTATTGAACGCATTGATGTCAGGCATCCAGGCTAAATCTTCTAACATTGACCAGTGACATTCAGTCAGTTACGCCATGAGCTCATATTAGCAGTCATCACATTTTGTCATATCCACTATATTTTTGGGCGGCATGGTGGAGTAATGGTCAGCAGATACACTTCACAACAAGAAGGTTCTGGGTTAGAGTCCTGTGCTTAAGGGTTTCTGTGTGTACTTTGCGTGTTCAGGTTTTCTCCATGCTTGTGTGGGGTTCCTCTGGGGACATTAGGCCAAGTGTCTGTTTCTAATTGTCCCCATGTGTGTGTGTGTGTGTGTGTGTGTGTGTGTGTGTGTGTGTGTGTGTGTGTGTGTGTGTGTGTTAGCCCTGAGACACTCTGGTGAGCTGTTCAGGGTGTACCCTTCCTTTGCCTCTTTGAGATAGGCTCCAGCCTTACTGTGATTCAACGTTTAGACAAATGAGTGCGAGTGAGTGTATATGCTTGCTTAAACAATCAAGAATTCTCTCTCCTACCAAATATCTCACCCTGTTGCTCTTCTCTTTTCTTTTAATTTCTAACTTCACTTCCACTTTCTGGAATGAACACCTGTCAAGTGCCTGTATTTGGTATAAATTAAAAATATCTGCGCAGAAACACTCTAGGGCTCAA
Source organism: Plotosus lineatus (assembly GCA_024760905.1). NCBI lineage: Eukaryota > Metazoa > Chordata > Actinopteri > Siluriformes > Plotosidae > Plotosus > Plotosus lineatus. The sequence goes on from CM045728.1 coordinate 106,521,875, forward strand.
ATGACGCTAACGGTATCGATGCAACCATTTTGCACCACATTTTTGGAAGTGCTTGTATAATTGGCCTCAGACTTCAAGGGTCTTCATATGAAAAAATTGTAACACAGAGCTTCTCATATTAATAACCATATGTTGAATTATTCTTCACTAAAGTTCAAGTGGAAAATTGCAAACTCTTAAATGTATTAAAAGTACAAAAAATATTGTCCAACATTATCTTTGATGAATTAACACTAATTTTTGTTCTTGCTGGTAAATGAATGCCTTTGTTGCCAAGGAATGCAGGAAAATATCAGCTAAAGCTAGCTTAGAATAGCTTTATTTATAATCCTTAAACAGTTGACTATTTTGATAGCAGCTTGGATATACAGTGGGGCCAATAAGTATTGGGCAATGTAAAAATGTGCAAGTTCACCCATTTATAAAGATAAGAGAGGTTTGTAATTTTCATCATAGGTACACATCAAGCTTGAGAGACAGAATGTAAAAAAAAAAAATCCAGGAAATCACAGTGTATGATTTTTAAACAATTTATTTGTGAAAATGGGAGGCCAATAAGTATTGGGCAGCTAGAAAACAAACATTATTTCAGCCCCCACTTGTTAACAGTATGAATGACACCTGTTTGAACTGATTAGATGCATAAAAGACACCTTCAAACCTGCACACACCTTCGAACTGTCAGCCTGTAGTCTTCACCATGACCAAGACCAGAGAGCTTCCCAAAGACACCAGAGACAAAATTGTACAACTGCACAAAGCTGGGATGAGTCAAACTGCAATTGGTAAACAACTTTGTGAGAAAAGATCAACAGTTGGAAACATTATTAGAAAATGGAAGAAGTATATCATCACTGACAACCTCCCTTGGAGTGGTGCTCCATGCAAGATCTCACCTCGTGGGGTTCAAAGGATCCTGAGAACAGTGAGTAATCATCCCAGAACTACAGGGCAGGAACTGGTCAATGATTTGAAGACGGCAGGAACCACCATCACAAAAATGACAATAACTAACACACTACGTCGTCATGAGATGAAATCCTGCATTTCCCGAAAGGTTCCCCTACTAAACAAAAACATGTAAAGGCCCGTCTGAAATATGCTAAAGACCATCTGGACAATCCAGAGGAGGATTGGGAGAATGTGATGTGGTCAGATGAGACCAAAATTTAACTTTTTGGTTTAAACAGCACTCGCCGTGTTTGGAGGAAGAAGAATGCTGAGTTGCATCCCAAGAACACCAAACCTACTGTGAAGCATGGGGGTGGACACATCATGCTTTGGGGATGCTTTTCTGAGAAAGGGTCAGGAAGACTGCACCGTATCAATGGCAACATGAATGGGGCCATGTATTGTGACATTTTGGGTAAAAACCTCCTTCCCTCGGTCAGAGCATTAAAGAAGAAACATGCCTGGGTCTTCCAGCATGATAACGATCCAAAGCACACAGCCAAGAAAACCAAGGAGTGGCTCTGTAAAAAGCATATCAAGGTTCGGGAGTGGCCTAGCCAGTCTCCAGACCTCAACCCAATCGAAAACTTGTGGAGGGAGTTAAAACTTCGAGTTGCCAAGCGACAGCCCCCAAACATCACAGTTCTAGAGAAGATCTGTGCAGAGGAGTGGACCAAAATACCAACTAAAGTGTGTGTAGACTTGGTCAAGAACTACAGGAACCGTTTGACCTCTGTCATTACCAACCAAGGCTACATTAAAAAGTATTAAAAGTAACTTTTGCTGGCTGCCCAATACTTACTGGCCTCCCATTTTCACAAATAAATTGTTAAAAATCATACAGTGTGATTTCCTGGATTTTTTTTTTTTTTTACATTCTGTCTCTCAAGCTTGATGTGTACCTATGATGAAAATTACAAACCTCTCTTATCTTTTTAAATGGGTGAACTTGCACATTTTTACGTTGTCCAATACTTATTGGCCCCACTGTAAATGAGCTAAATGCTAATCACTAAGCTTTCACTGTACATTTTAATACAGCATTAACAAACACAACAGTACCTTCTTTTATATATATATATATATATATATATATATATATATATATATATATATATATATATATATATATATATATATCTGTGTGTGTGTGTGTGTTGTATGTGTGTGTGTGTGTGTGTGTGTATATAGTATATATAAAAGTACATGAAGTGTGATACAGTAAGATGGTGTGATAATTTGAATAAACATCCAGGTACAGCACTGTAGTATTGCACATTAATGGTTAAAAATGCTTATCAGACGCCCACTAGAGAGAGGCATTGCATTATTTCTTGTATTGTACAGAAAGAACATAAAAGTGTGACGTAATGAGCCTTCAGCCAGACCCAGAATGCAGGAGGCATAGACGTGGCATGGAACAGGGATGTGATGCAAGACAATCTTGTGGCGCAGAGGTAAGTGTGCAGTTTGTGTTTATAGGGAGTAGATGAGAGGACTAAATTCAGGTATGAACTGCATTCAGCCCGAGCAGCTCAGCCACGCCCCACAGCCGAAGCAGGCAGAAAACAGAGTTAGAGAATACGTACAAAGAAGCAGGGATGTGATGTGAGTTAATCTGATGCAGAGGTGAACGTGCTTGTGTTTATTGGGAGTAGATGAGTTCGAGGCACAGCCGCCAAAATCAAAGTCCCCCAAAAAGACCATATCAAAAAGAGCATAAAAAAACGTGAAGTTTAATAAATTGGATAAACAAAACAAAAGGATAAACATGCTACACCACAGTACATAAAATCACACACAAACATTCTAAACATTAACTTCGGTACTGTACTGGAATAATAATTGAAAAAGACTTTAATACTACAGTGCTTTACAACATTTCATATGATTATTCCTCTTCAGGCACTTCATAGGAAACTATCGTTTGTTCAGGAGAGTCTTATGTCTTCAGAAGAGACATCCAATGTCATTACCTTTTTCTGGCGCTTAGCCGGCGTTTGAGTGGCATCATAGACCTTAACCGGTAATTAAAACACACTTTAAAAAGGCTCATTGACAACTTGTGCGCGAATGAGAAAAAAGGGGTGTATTCATCATCTCAACCAATCAGCAGGAGGGAGAACAGCCATTGGCTGAATTTTACTCACGTGACAGTTACTCGGCAATCCGCAATACCGCGAATAGTCAAGGGCCTACTGTATAATTTTGCATAGATGACATGGTGGCATGCACGTTTTTCTCACAGCAAGAAGGTCCTAGGTTCCTAGGTTCTAGCTCCTGGGTTCTGACGTTTCTGTGTGAACTTTGCATGTTCTCCCTCTGATTGTGGGTTTCCTCCAGATTTTCTGGTAATCTCCCATAGGCCAATGACATATACTTCATATACTTTAGGCTAAATGTCAGTTTCAGAATGTGAGTGTGGATGCTTGTGTGTGTTGATCTGTTTGGGATGTACCTTGCTTTTGCCCAGTGAGAACTGAGATAGGGCCCTGTCTCAGTTTGTCCCGAGTACAATTAAGCAGATTCAGCAATGAGTGAGTGTTTCTCTCTCAGGAGAATCTTCATGCAATGTCAAGGATGTAGATACTTTACAAGCCCAGTTTTGACATTAGATGAATTTATAAAAAAGGATAAAATGTATGATGTCATTATTGATGATGTCATAATGACAACTGATTGTCTTATAAGAAAATTATTTCTTACTAAAATATTAAAATAATAAAGTTGTTTTCTTTTGGAAATTGGAAACATAGACAATGATTGCAGGGGCAGATGGTAGTGGCAGTGGATAGGGCGCAGGATCGCTGATCCTAACATTGGGGGTTCGAGTCCCCACGGGGTTGTCACTGTCCCCCCAGTGCAGCTAACTGGGTTATCAAAGGCGGGCCATGTCTCTCACTGTCTATGGTGAGAGGCATGTAAAAGAACCATTGCTGACTTTCGTAAAGACTAGGCTGCAAAGTCGTCAACGTGTTTCTGTCCCTTGCTAAAAAAAAAGGGTTGTGACAGGAAGGGCATCCGACGTAAAAACCTCTGCCAAATTAAACGTGCGAATCAAATGATTCACTGTAGCGACTCCCGAGTAAAAGGGAAAAAGCCGAAAGGAAGACAGACAGACAGACAACGATTGATGGTAGCTCTTATTTGTACTGTGATGCATTAAATCTCCATGTTGTTGATTAGTTTCCTATAAGAGTGCACCATTTATATACTGTATGTTTATACTGAAAAACATACACACAAATGCACCATTATTAATGATACCATCTACATTTTATAAAGTCTGCTTGGTATTTTTGACTTATTTCCTACGACTTTGGAATCACGGCCTATGTATATCAAACACTCGATTACAACTCCTCAGTTCTCTCTAGTATGTCTTTTCAGAATCTTCTGAAACTTCTCCACATTTATTTACACCTCTTTCTCACTCAGACTATCTATCAAATGTGTCCCATTCCTCCACCTCGCTGTCTCTCTTGGTCTCGGTACAGTTTTCTCACTCTTTCCCATCAATCTTCTGGCAGCATCTCACACCCCATATGACCCTCCCTCCCTTTCCCAATGAGCACCCCCCCCCCTCCATCTCTGCTTCTCCATTTCCATCTTTCCATCTTACTCCACAGATGGCAGGCCATGTGGCAGCCTGGCAGCTTTGCTCATTATTATACCTGCCATACCCAGGGAGAGGCGGGCATCAGGGAGAGAGTGGAGAGTTGCCACATGCTGGCATCATGTGGTTTTGTCCACCACGTCAGGTGAACACTTGATTCATTTTACCCTGCACGTCTTGCTTTCATTTCCAATTTAGGAACTCGAGATGTGCTAAAGGATTAGAATTTTCCATATGCCTCCAGTGTAGTCAACCAGCAAGAAGTTGATGTCCAGACCATGCTTTAGTGGTTCTGCATGACAGATCAAAGACTAATATAGCTAACAAATAAGGGAATTGCACCCTTGCAAAAACAGCATTTTAGCCTTCAGGTTTAGCATACACAATCACTTTCTACTTTCGCACACAAAACAATATCACATTAAAGAGGATTATTTTTAATAATAGACTGAGTTAGCAATGTTATCCAAATAGCACACTCTGGTTGGCCAGTTACGTAAACGGCCAAAAAGTTCAGTTCAGTTCATTTTCTGTATCCGCTTAATCCTAATTAGGGTCACAGGGAGGCTGGCGCCCATCCCAGCCAATTCCAGGTGAGACAAAGTACACCCTGGACAGCTCGCCAGGCCATCGCAGGGCAGAAACACTCTGACGGCTTTGCAGCCAACTTCTGTCAAAAGTTAGCAATGGTTCTTTTACAGCCTCTCATCACAGACAGTGAGAGACATGGCCGTCCTTTGATGGGGGGGCACTGACATCCTTGAACCCCCAACCTCAGGATCAGTGATCTAGCACCAATACCACTAGGCTACCACTGCCCCTACTGCCACAAAAGTTATGATGCTAACTTGCTAAATTTAGCTTAAAGGTTTAGCTGAATTTAATATATATATATATATATATATATATATATATTTATATATACACACACACACACTAGTACTTCTCAAAAAAATTAGCACATTGTGATAAAGTTCATTATTTTCTGTAATGTACTGATAAACGTTAGACTTTCATATATTTTAGATTCATTACACACAACTGAAGTAGTTCAAGTCTTTTATTGTTTTAATATTGATATTTTGCCAAAATTCTACATATTTCATCCGACCAATAAAAAAGTGCTTTTAATACAAAAAAAGTCAACCTTCAAATAATTATGTTCAGTTATGCACTCAATACTTGATTGGGAATCCTTTTGCAGAAATGACTGCTTCAATGCGGCGTGGCATGGGGGCAATCAGCCTGTGGCACTGCTGAGGTGTTATGGAGGCCCAGGATGCTTCGATGGCGGTCTTAAGCTCATCCACAGTGTTGGGTCTGGTGTCTCTCAACTTTCTCTTCACAATATCCCACAGATTATCTATGGGGTTCAGGTCAGGAGAGTTGGCAGGCCAATTGAGCACAGTAATACCATGGTCAGTAAACCATTTACCAGTGGTTTTGGCACTGTGAGCAGGTGCCAGGTCCTGCTGAAAAATGAAATCTTCATCTCCATAAAGCTTTTCAGCAGATGGAAGCATGAAGTGCTCCAAAATCTCCTGACAGCTAGCTGCATTGACCCTGCCCTTGATAAAACACAGTGGACCAACACCAGCAGCTGACATGGCACCCCAGACCATCACTGACTGTGGGTACTTGACACTGGACTTCAGGCATTTTGGCATTTCCTTCTCCTCAATCTTCCTCCAGACTCTGGCACCTTGATTTCTGAATGACATGTAAAATTTGATTTCATCTGAAAAAAGTACTATGGACCACTGAGCAACAGTCCAGTGCTGATTCTCTGTAGCCCAGGTCAGGCGCTTCTGCCGCTGTTTCTGGTTCAAAAGTGGCTTGACCTGGAGAATGTGGCACCTGTAGCTCATTTCCTGCACACGCCTGTGCATGGTGGCTCTGGATGTTTCTACTCCAGACTCCGTCCACTGCTTCCACAGGTCCCCCAAGGTCTGAAATCAGCCATTCTTTCACTTTTTCCTTCCCACAGACGTCCCACTGAGGTGCCTTGATACAGCACCCTGGGAACAGCTTATTCGCTCAGAGATTTCTTTCCGTGTCTTACCCTCTTGCTTGTGGGTGTCAATGATGGCCTTCTGGACAGCAGCCAGGTTGACAGTCTTACCCATGATTGCAGTTTTGAGTAATGAACCAGACTGGGAGTTTTTAAAAGCCTCAGGAATCTTCTATAGGTGTTTAGAGTTAATTGGTTGATTCAGATGATTAGGTTAATAGCTCGTTTAGAGTACCTTTTCATGATATGCTAATTTTTTGAGATAGGAATTTTGGGTTTTCATGAGCTGTATGCCAAAATCATCAGTATTAAAACAATAAAAGACCTGAAATATTTCATTTGGTGTGCAATGAATCTAAAATATATGAAAGTTTAATTTTTATCAGTACATTACAGAAATCTTCTTGTCCTTTCAGCTTTTCCCTTCAGGGGTCGCCACAGCAATCATCTGCCTCCATCTCACCCTATCCTCTGCATCTTTTTCTCTTACACCAACTGCCTTCATGTCCTCCTTCACCACATCCATGAATCGTCTCTTTGGTCTTCCTCTAGGCCTTCTGCCTGGTAGTTCAAACCTCAGCATCCTACGACCAATATACTCACTATCCCTCCTCTGTACATGTCCACACCATCTCAATCTAGCCTCTCTGACTGTCTCCAAAACGTCTTACATGTGCTGTCCCTCTGATGTGCACATTCCTCATCCTATCCATCCTCGTTACTCCCAAAGAGAATCTCAACATTATCATCTCTGCTACCTCCAGCTCTGCCTCCTGTCTTTTCCCCAGGGCCACTGTTTCTAAACCATACAACATCGTTGGCCTCAACACCGTCTTGTACACTTTTCCTTTCATTTTTGCCGATACCTTCCTATCACACCGGACACTTTTCTCCAACCATTCCAACCAGCCTACACATGCTTCTTCACCTCTTTTCCACACTCTCCATTGCTCTGGATTGTTGAGCGTAAGTACTTAAAATCCTCCACCTTTCTTATCTCTGCTCCTTGTAACCTCAACGTTCCTGTTGGGTCCTTGGCATTCATACACATGTATTCTGTCTTACTGAGGCTAATCTTCATTCCCCTCCTTTCCAGGGCATACCTCCACCTCTAGGTTTTCCTGCACTTGTTCTCTGCTCTCACTGCAGATCACAATGTCATCTGCAAACATCATAGTCCATGGAGATTCTTGCCTAACCTCGTCTGTCAGCCTGTCCATCACCAAAGCAAACAAGAAGGGGCTCAGAGCTGACCCTTGATGCCGTCCCACCTCCACCTTGAATTCGTCGGTCACACCGACAGCACACCTCACCACTGTCTTACATCTCTCATACATGTCCTGCACCACTCTAACATACTTCTCTGCCATTCCAGACTTCCTCATGCAATACCACAGTTCTTCTCTCGGCACCCTGTCACATGCTTTCTCCAGATCCACAAAGGCACAATGCAGCTCCTTCTGACTTTCTCTGTACTTCTCTATTAACATCCTCAAGGCAAACACTGCATCTGTGGTGCTCTTTCTTGGCATGAAACCAAACTGTTGTTCACAAATGCTGACCTCTGCCCTTAATTTTGCTTCCACTATTCTTTCCCATAACTTCATCGTATAGCTCATCAACTTTATCCCTCTGTAGTTGCCACAACTCTGTATGTCTCCCTTGTTCTTAAAAATGGGCACCAGCATCCTTCTCCTCCATTCCTCTGGCATCCTCTCACTCAACAAGACCTTGTTGAATGCTCTTGTCAGGAAATTTACTGCTACCTCTCCTAGACACTTCCATACCGCCACCGGTATGTCATCAGAGCGAACTGCCTTTCCATTCTTCATCCTCTTCAATGCCCTCCTCACTTCACCCTTACTAATCTTTGCTACTTCCTGGTCCTCAGTAGTCACCTCTTCTACTCTTTTTTCTCTCTCATTTTCCTCATTCATCAGCTCTTCAAAGTATTCTTTCCATCTTCCCAGCACACTTCTGTCATCAGTCAATACATTTCCCTCTCTGTCCTTAATCACTCTAACTTGCTGCACATCCTTCCCATCTCTATTTCTCTGCTGTGCCAACCTGTATAAATAATTTTCTCCCTCTTTACTGTCCAGCCGAGCATACAAGTCATCATACGCCCTCTGTTTGGCCTTTGATACCTTCGCCTTACGCTGTGTCTCCCTGTACTCCTGTTTACTCTCTTCGGTCCTCTCAATGTCCCACTTCTTCTTAGCTAACCTCTTCTTTTGTACACCCTCCTGCACTTCCTCATTCCACCACCAAGTCTCCTTATCTCCTATTCTTCCAGATGACACACCAAGTATTCTCCTACCTGTCTCCCTGATCACATTAGCTGTAGTTGTCCAGTCATCTGGAAGCACTTCCTGACCACCCAAAGCCTGTTTTAACTCCTCCTTGAAGATAAGACAACACTCTTCCTTTTTCAGCTTCCACCACTTTGTCTTCTGTTCTGCCTTTGGCTTCTTCACCTTCCTCACCATCAGCATCATCTTTGCACACCACCATCCTATGCTGTTTGGCAACACTCTCACCCACTACTACATTGCAGTTACTGACTTCCTTCAAATTACATCGCCTACACAAGATGTAGTCTATCTGTGTGCTCCTACCTCCGCTTTTATAAGTCACCCTATGCTCCTCTCTCTTATGGAAGAAAGTATTTACCACAGCCATTTCCATCCTTTTTGCAAAATCTACCAACATCTGTCCTTCTGTGTTCCTGTCCTTGATACCAAACCTGCCCATCACTTCCTCGTCACCTCTGTTTCCTGCACCAACATGTCCATTGAAGTCTGTCCCAATGACTACTCTTTCATGTTTGGGAGTATTCTGCATCACTTCATCTAACTCACTCCAGAATCTCTCCTTCTCTTCTCGCTCACATCCTGTCTGTGGGGCATAAGCACTAACAACATTGAACATCACACCTTCAATTTCTAACTTGAGACTCATCACTGTCTGACACTCTTTTTACTTCTAGAACATTCCTGACAAACTCCTTCTTCAAGATGACTCCTACTCCATTTCTCTTCCCATCCACACCATGATAAAACAGCTTAAGCCCTGCTCCTATGCTTCTAGCTTTGCTACCTTTCCACCTGGTCTCCTGAACACACAGTATGTCCACCTTCCTGCTCTGTATCATGTCAGCCAACTCTCTACCTTTTCCTGTCACAGTTCCAACATTCAAAATCCCTACACTCAGTTCTAGACTCCTGCCTTTCCTCTTCTCTCTCTGCCTACGGACACGCCTCTCCTTCTTCGACCAACCATAGTCCAATTTCCACCAGCACCCTGTTGATTAACAGCACTGATAGCGGTTATTGTTAACCCGGGCCTCGACCGATACGGTATGAATTTTCTTGATATGACTCGCATGTTTTATTTGGCATTTGTTTTACGCCGGATGCCCTTCCTGACGCAACCCTCTGCTTTTATCCGGGCTTGGGACCGGCGTGAGGGAGAGACACTGGCTTGTGCCCCTCCCTTAAGGCTGCATTATATATATATATATATATATATATATATATATATATATATATATATAGAGAGAGAGAGAGAGAGAGATAGATAGATAGATAGATAGATAGATAGATAGATAGATAGATAGATATTTATTTATTTATTTATTTATTTATTCTTCTTTTGGCTGTTCCCTTCAGGGGTCGCCACAGCAAATGATCTGCCTCCATCTCTCCCTATCCTCTGCATCTTCTATATATATATAAAAGACAGTTAATCATAGACTGAGTTAGGAAAGCTAGCTAAATAGAACACTCCAGTTGGCTAGTTACTCTACATAAACTCCAAATGAGTTTAGCTAGCTTGCTAAAGTTAACCTAAAAGAGAGACTTCTGGCTAGCTTTAAAAAGCAAATAAATATATTTCATTCACCATGTTTTGCAAAAAAAAGAAAATGTAAAAAACTAAATTGTTGAGAATTATATAATTTTCGATGCTAAATAAACTATGTATATTAAATGCAGTATGCTCAAGTTAGATGCTGTATCTAAGTGGTTAATATTTTAATCCATTTTGAGTTCAAATCTCTGTTAGACGACCACTGTGCTAAGGCTGCTGGGTAAGATCTTAACCATAAGTGTACCTCTGTCCAACCAGCAATACAAATGGGTACCAGTAAACATCCTGGGAAAGTTGGGATAGTAACCAGCATCAAATTCAGAAGAAGTTGAACTCCTCGCCACTTCACACCACAGAAACCATTAATAAGAAAACCTTGACTTTTCAAACCATTTCTCTGTGATGCTAATTCCTGCATACAAGCCTCTACTGATCAGGAAAAAGCCTACTGTGGAGCAGGTGAGTGTTTGTCCTGCAGGTGCCATGGAGGTATTACAGGACTATTTCAAGCACACAGACTGTGATATGTTTAAGTCAGTTGCAAAGGACATCCAGGAGTATGCTGAGTCTGTGCCTGGGTTCATCCATAAATTCATGGAGGATGTCAGTGTGATCAAAAACATCTCCACACGGGCCAGTGAGAAACCCTGGATGACCAATGAGGTACATGCAAGGCAGAAAGTATGGAATGATGCTTTCAAGTCCGGTGACATGGTTGTACTGGAAACAGCTAGAGCCAACCTGAACTGGACTATAAGATTCTCAAAACAGACTCATGTTCAAAAAATGCAGGAATTTTTCAACGACCCAACAAACACCAGACGAATGTTGCAAGGCATACAAGCTATTAATGATTATAAGGCCCCACCCCCTCCTGTGAGAACAGAATCAGCTTTTCCAATTTCCAAAACCACTTCCTGAGTTTTGAGGCAGTAAACACCACCCCAGCAAAAAATAAATAAATAAATAAATATGACTCGCCTGGATAAGCAGTCACTCTGCCTGAACCCAGCTGATGTCCAGAGAACCCTGAGGAAGGTTACTGTCCAGAAAGCAGCTGGCCCTGACAACATACCAGGAAAAGCGCACAAGCAATGCTCTGCTCACCTGGCAGGGGTTCTCACAGAAATTTCTAACACCTTGCTGCACCAGGCTGTTTTAAAACTGCCACAATTGTACCAGTACCCAAAACACCACAACCTCCTCTCTCAATGATTACTGCCCAGTAGCACTCACACCTATCATGATGAAGTGAGGCTGGTAACGGATCGTATAGTTTCCAGTCTCTTCCAATAGACTTGTACCAGTTTCCTTATAACCGAACTACTCCACAGAGGACACCATCTTGTCTGCACTCCACCAAACCTTAGGGAATCTGAAAGGGATAAACACACACGTGCGGATACTGTTTCTGGACTTCAGCACCACGTTCAATTCCATCATCCCACAGCATATGATAAATAAACTGGGCCCCTCAGTTTCAGTACCCAGCTGTGTAACTGGCTGCTCGACTTCATCACAAACAGACCTCAGTGCATGCAGGTGGCAACTAATGTTTCCAATATCATCTCCCTGTGCATTTGTGCCCCCAGGACTGTCCTGAGTCTGATGTCCTACAATCCCGATGACCCACAGCTGCTTTTCCAAGTTCACTCCTAACCACAGTGTAACATTTGCAGACAAAATGACAGTAGTGGGCTTCATTAACAATAATAACATGCCTACAGAGAGGAGCTGAAATATCTTGCAGACTGGTGTGAAACTAACACCTTAATCTTGAACGTGTCAAAAAGAAAAGACAACATTGTGGACTTCAGGAAGAACCAGCTCCTCTCCACACTCCTCTCACCATTAACAATTCAGCAGTAAAGATTGTCAGCAGCACCAGGTTCTTGGGGGGTGATGTTAACGGACTCTTTGAACTGGTCCAATCACACTGGTACCCTCATAACAAGGGCACAGCAGAGTATGCACTCTCTGAGCCGGATGAGGAGAGTGAATCTACCTGCTCCCATTCTCCCAACCTTCTACAAAGGAACTAGACAGTATACTGACCAGCTGTATCTTAGTCTGCTTAGAGGCCTGTAGACCTCAGAAGTAAATACAGAGCGTGATTAGGACAGTGGAGAAAATTATTGTGACCTCACTTCCTCCCGTCCGGGACATTGCTAAGAAATGCTCTCTGACCAGGGCTCAAAATGTCACCAGCTACCCCTCCCACCTCCACCGTTGACTGTTTCCACTGCAGGCTTCTGGAACGAGATTCTGCGATCTACATGCCATAAGACTTTGGAAAGCATAAAAATATTAGCCCTTCCTCCTCACCCACACACACACACACACACACACACAGCTACACACACCTACAAAGGACTACACCACTAAGGACCTCTGTGCCATATTATTCTGCAATAGAGTTACACTGTAAATAGAGTAAATAGACTGTGCAGCACATTTATCTTTCATTTATCTTTTCTACACATTTCATATGTCTATTCATTCATTTTCTATCAGTATTTTTTTATTATTCCTGCTGTATGCTGAGCCATTATGTAAAAAATTCATTTAAATATAAATTTAAATGACAAATAAAATTTGTCCAAGTCTAAGATCTGGCTGTGATGAGCCAGCAGACTGGCGTGTAAAATCACAACAGTGGTTAATATTACTGTAAATTTTATAAGCTGACATAAGATTAGTTTATGATTTATTGTTGCTGGGTTTTTTTTCTAACTTTAGATCACAAAATGCACTTATACTAAATGAAATGAACTTATACTAAAGTTCAAATAACAGATATGACTCACAAATACAATTTTTTAATCAGTGTAGAGTGAAAAAATAGAGACCACGAATGAAAATTGTGTTCATTATTTTAATTTAATTCATTTTCTAAGCCACTTATTCCTAATCAGGGTTACGGGGAAGGCTTGCGCCCATCTCAGCGGACATTGGGCGAGTACAGGGGTATACGCAGGACAGCTCACCAGGCCAGCACTCACACAACCATTCACACTCACACCTAGAGGCAATTTGGAACAGCCATTTAGCCTACTGTGCATGTTTTTGGACATGTGGGAGGAAATTGGAGTAGCCGGAGGAAACCCACGCAAGCATAGAGAGAACCTGCAAACTCTACACAGAAAAGCCCCAGCTGGGAATAAAACCCAGGTCTCCTTGCTGTGAGGCAGACATGCTGACCACTATGCCATTGTGCCACCGTTATTTTATGAGAAAAAAAAATTAAAAATAAGCCTCGCCTTAATGTTGGATATTACTTTATTTTATTAATACAGTATATATATGTGTGTGTGTGTGTGTGTGTGTGTGTGTGTGTTATTATTTAGGTGACAGATATTTAAGGTTTTTTCTGCAAAGCAAGATTTATCTCTTTTACCAAATTTGGGGAAAAATACTGCATGCTATGCTGTGATAAAATAACTGTTTACAAATAACATGGATTAATTTCAGTTTTAAAAATGACATAATATGCAATATGCTAGAGTAGACTGCATAGCCATCAGCATGTTTCAGCATCCCCAGGACCCTAATTAGGGTTAAGTGGTTCAGAAAATGACTAAATGAGCGAATGAATATACAATGTCATGAACAACACAATTTTTTGGAAGTGGGGGTGGCAGTAGCCTAATGATAGAGAAGCAGCTTTGTGACCAGCAGGAAAAAATGTGTGCGTGTGTTGGGGGGGGGGGATTGAGCTGCACCTTGAGCAAGGCACCTAACCCCTAACTGCTCCCCAGGCGTCCCACTAACTGCCTGCATGTGTATGCTCACACTGGATGGGTAAAATGCAGAGGCAATAATTTCTCTTGCAGGATTAATACAGTACATCAAAATAAAAAATAAATAAATAAAAATCAAATACTGTTTTTTACCAAACAAGGAAACCGGGATTTATTTTGTTTTGCAGTGAAATCCCCTATTTATGATTTTGAAATTGTACCCATTTCAGGTTCAATACTGCAAAGTTTCATTTGATATTACATATGTTAAATCTGAACCATTTAATCGTTATTAGGGTCACGGGGAGGCTGGCACTCATCTCAGCCGACTTTTGGCGAGGGCAGAGCATACCCTGGACCGCTCGCCAGGCCATCGCAGGGTAGAAACACGTTGACGGCTATGCAGCTACTTTTGATGAAAGTCAGCAATATTACATATATCTTTTATAAATAATGCTGAGATCCCTCGCTACATCATGCTTCAATTCATGCAGCTTCAGTGCATTGCATTTTTTAAAATATTCATCAAATTAAAAAATAAGGAAATTAAGGAAGAATAGGGAAAAAAGTTAAGGAAAATGCCACAAAAACAAGGCTAATTATGAAAAAAAAAAAAAAAAAAAAAATCTCTAAACCAACACAAAACAAAAAACAACCCAAAATGTCCCATCAAAACTAGTTACATTGTTGTGAGGTGCACATCTGAGTGCATGCACACGCATCTACGTGCGTGCGTACGTGCGTGCGTGCGCACGTGTCGGTATATGTTTGTATTTATATTTTATTTACATCTTATGCATTATTTTTTAATGTTTAATTGTTATCATAAGCATTTATAGCACTGAATATGTATTTATTGATATTATATACACATATACATGTACGTATATGTCAGGGGGGGGAGTTGATCCTACTTGGCGGATTTCGGTGGTCGCGTGGGGATCTCGGTCCCAATTAACTGTGTAAAGTGAGGGATTCCTGTATATAGATCAGAGATGATTAACAAAGGCATCCTCATAACAAGAAATCAGGTCAACTGGTGAGGATTAAATAAAGGTTTAAAAAAAATGACGGTATTCACTCTCTCACTACCACACTGATTTGCTGAAAAACTTAACCCTACTAGGGTCACAGTGAGACAAGAACTTAGCTGAAAAAATCTTAGAAAACATTGGACTGGGGTATACCCTGAACAGCTCCCCTGATAATTGCATGCCAACACACAATTATACACACGCACATCCACAACTAAGGTTACTTTGGAACAGTGAATTAGCCTCAGAAAGATGCATTTCTTTGGACTGTGGGAGGAAACTGGCGTACCCGAGGGAAACCCACGCAAGCTTGGGGATAACATGCAGACTCCACACATAAATGCACCACCCAGGACCTTCTTGCTGTGAGGTGAACATGATAGCCATTACACCACCGTGCCAACATAAGAAGAAGAAGAAGAAGAAGAAGAAGAAGAAGAAAATGAAGGGGAAGAACAATAATAATAACAGCACTTAAAAAATATGGAGTGGTAAGAAATTCTGTAGAAAAGTACAATACTTTGTAAAGAGTAGTGTGCTAAACAGTGAAGGCCGAAATATGAAAAACTGGCACAAATACAGACGGCACATAGGTTTAAAAAATTGTGGACATGATATTTAGTAGGCTGACACCTCTTAATTACTTAAACCCTGATAGTAAGCAATTCTTTGCCTGACATATGATGACTACTATTGCTTAGTTTTAGAAAAAAAAAAAAAAAAGCATTATGACTGAACAATGGTATCTCTGAATGATGCAGCTAGTCAAAATCCTGTTCTGGTAATGGACGCATTTCATTTACTCCAATCCAACTTTCACTTACCTTTTCTTGGTACTGCCTGCGTGAGGAGTCCAGAGACTGGATGAGCGCAGTGGCATGACCCACAAACATAGCATAGCATGTTGCTCCAACAATCATGCTGAGGATGGTGAGCCAAACGTCCGTCATTCCCACCGGAGGGTACATGCCGTAACCGATGCAAAGCATGTGACTCATGGCCTTGAAGAGGGCATACGAGTACTGTTGGCCCCACGTATTGTTCTGCAGAAGGGAAGAGGGACACACGCCCTGAGGCCATCACACACACCATGCTAAAGGTCAACTAGCACTACAGTCTCGATGGTCTGGGACTCTTGAGGCAGCTATAGCAGGTGTTTCTGGACTGTGGCATTCAGAACCTGAAATGCGCCATACATGATAAGCATGCAGAATGTGAAAGAAATTAACTTGGGCACATAAAGGCTCTGAAAATTGTTGGGACAGCAAGACAGCTGTTTACAGAGAGGTGAAATTTCACTGAAAAGATTGCGAATATAAGTCTCTTTTTCTTTGGCTCTGTGTGGAATTTCATGTGCAATCAAAACTAGTTCTTGCCCCAGGAAATATGACTAAGTAAAATGCTTTCAAACTAATTCCTTCAGACAAAAAGGAACTGCCAGATGCCAGAAATAAGTTGTGACATTGGGCTATAATAGGATACATGTGACCAAGCATACTGAGTAATTATTGACGTTGCATTCAATAATATTGAGGTTTAACAGAAGAAGAAACAAAACCTTTAATAAACTGAGATCCCAAGTGGCATCAAAAGCAAGCATTATTGCTGGGAAATCTCAAAGGTCCCACAGTCCTCTGCAGTTTGAAGCCAGAGAAGTAAAATTGACCCTATTCTCTGGTTTGAAAAAATGGCAAGGAGTGGGTTGACCAATCACAGTGAGCCATTTGCACAAACACTTTCAACCAAAAATGGAACTTCTACTTTTGGCACTTTATATTTTCCGCTCCCCTTTAACAGCGCTGTAGTATTACAAGCTCCCAAAAATGATCATAGATTCTGGTCATAAGCATGTAGGGTATGTGTACAGGATGCTTTGTCACACAGAGAAACGACCAGCCAAGCAACGATATGACCATCACCATGAGTTTACAGCAAGACTGAAAAAAATTACTATATGTTAGATATCGCTAATTCCTTGTACCTCTGAATGCAATCACTTATACCAGAGACGCAAATTTCTGGCTGTTTCAAAACAGACAATCACAGTCCATCCAAAAAAAAAAGATTTAAGGCTACATCACATGTAAGAGATATAGCCGCAAAATAGGGAAAAATAATGCTTTTTTTTTTCGGTCGTTTTCAGGTTTGGCTGGCTGAAAAAAATGTGAGATCTTTTCAAAAGCCTTGAAACACGTGACCCTGCACTGGATGTGCATCATGTCCTGTATTGAACTTGCCTTTAAAATGTAAACAGAACAAATCCATGTGGTTTCTTGAATCACCTATTGTGCTTTTTTCCTCCTCTATATATTTAAATGCAACCTCCATTTGATCGTCTTTTCGTCCTTTTGAGTCCTGTGGGTCCAGTTGAATTAGTTGTATATTTCAGTATAAACTACTCAGATTTGGTTTATGGGACAGCCGCTATTTCAGTCTCTTGTGTGTGTGTGTGTGTGTGTGTGTGTGTGTGTGTGTGTGTGTGTGTGTGTGTGTGTGTTCCCGGCCTGGGCATCTCTGTGTGGAGTTTGCATGTTCTTCCCGTGCTTGTGTAGGTTTCCTCCGGGTACTCCGGTTTTCCTCCCACAGTCCATAAACATGTACAGTAGGTTAATTGGCTGTTCCAAATTGCCCGTAGGTGTGAGTGAGTCTGTATGTGGCCTGGCGAACCATACGGTAGATCATTGTGATCACAGCCATGACAATCCCTGTATGAGCATCATTCAGGCTTTAGGGATCGACGTCCATTCCTCGTGATTGGATGTAGTGTAGAGAGAGAGTACAGCGAGGAACTGTGTGAAAACCTGCGCCTTCCTCCGTGATTTGTTCATTCCACGTCAGATCTGAGCATAATTACCTGTTCGAGGTTTTTATTAATTAAACCTGTGGATTTATCATTTATGTTAGAAGCATATAACAGACTAGTTCAGTTTTCCAACTCGCGCTGATAAGGAAAATCCCGTTTTATACAGAGGACAGATTATGTGGGAAATCCAAGTTGAACTAGTTATTCCAGAAAAAAATAAAACAATACAGCAATAGATTATTTCGAAGTCTGTATGCATTTCCCATCTGTCCCCTGTAATACATCCCAAAGATCAGATCCAAGTGCAAACGCAACAGATCTGAGATGCGCATTCCTCTGTCTGTTGTGAAAAGCAGCTTGAGCAGTGACACCACACGCTGAGCCACCATATATTACATTTAGAAATAATCATATATTTTTATAATACATATGTGATTACAAGAGGTGCATTGCATGTAGGAGATAGGCAAATCTTTTTTTTTTTTTTTTTTTAATATGAAAGTGTAATCGCACAGGACTCTTGGCTGTATTTAGAAGGGGTGGATTTGTGTACCGTGTCATAATTTCGTGGAATTTTCTTCGTAAAAAGCGACAGATTCGCATGCAATGTTCCCTCTAATTTTTCATGTGTCCGAGCAAACACATAAGCTCCCTGAGCACACTGAGGACCATTGTGAGCGACATCAGGTGTGCACGCTGTGGCCACACCACGACACCAGTATCACACTTCAAAGCTTTAGATCATGGCAAGTTACATGGCTTATTAAAAGAATCAAATTGCAGCAGCAATTTTCATTAGTTTACTTTTATTATAAGTGATTTGGCCCACTTAAAATTAAAGACAAAAATCTTGTTTTTCATGAGATGTGTAGTATGTTATATGTTCTCACATATAACATACTACACATCTCGTGAAAAACAAGATTTTCGTCCTGCTTTAGCCATGGGAGGAGTCCTGCTTTGGCCTAAAAGAGGACCAGTTGTTGCCTGGCTTAGGGTCCAGTTCTGGAAGAAGTGATACATATACACCTTTCAGACATAACATTTTGTTATGTTTTGTTAAAACATTCACATTTTGCACAATGACGTGTGCTGTTGCTTGTGATACAGTGTAAATTCATGTCACTCTTTGTCTGTAAAATATCTAATTACTCAGTTTTTTATTAGCATTTCTACTGCTTGTAAATTATATAGCAGTAACAGCATTTAATGATTCATATTCATAATTAAACAATCTTAATAAATGTCACTAGAATACACACAAATCTGACATAAATTGTACCTGAGTGAGTGGATGTGTCGCTGCCCGTTCGTTTCGCCATGATAAGGGGTTAGCATTTGCACCTCTGAACTCCGCCGCACTGGTGTTAGCTTGTTCTGGTGTTAGCTTGCTCACCTGCACGGCGCGTGTAGGCTATGACAATGTAGTAGCAATGTCAATGCTCAGATTGGCTGCGTAGCGGAAGTGAACCTTATCGTATCATTGGCTGGACACCTGTCATTCGCAGAGTTACAACGCAATTAATACGTTTATGTTGAATTTTATTTTATGCGCTGCATAGATTTTCTTGTGCGCTGAGGTGTGCGAGCACCTGCGCAATTGCTCACGACCGCAGCTTAGAGGGAACACTGTTCGCATGATGTGTGCAGCTTGAGTTGTACGAAAAAAAAGCGTAACAAAACCCGAACTGCTTCCAGAGCTGTTCTCTCATATTCAAGCCACTCTGAATTCACACCAAATTTTGAGCAGAACCAAAACTTTTTCCAAGACCGTGAATACGAACCATTTCCCTCAAATTCAGCCGAATACCTCCGAAAATATGCTCAGTTACTCTCGAACTGAAATTCCTTTGTACAGTCAGTCATGATTGCTCACGTGATCTTAGGCTTCACAGCCTAATATTTTGTTGAACTACGTTAATCTTTGGATCCAGCATGTAATTGCCGTGGCATTATTTTTGAAAAAAAAAAGAAAAGAAAAGGTTACATCACAATTACCTACATCACAATTTTAATTTGCATCCAGAGTTGTGTTAATTTTTCTAATGAAATCTTGAATTGATGAAAGTCTTCTCCAGCACATCCCATACACTTAGCCATAATTATACTTCCATGCCATTGGGGGGGGAAGTCCACTGATATGATACCTGGTCATTAGAAATATTGAGAACATCAGCTGACTTGATTTTATTGCCACATTGCTGAGCCTCGGCCTGACCAACTGAAGCAACAATGTCGTGGTGATTACAGGGACCCCTCGCTACTTTGGACATCAATTCATGCGGCTTCAGTGGATCGATTTTTTTTTTTTTAATAAATAAATATTCATCGAAAATTAAAAAATAAGGAAATTGCTGCAAAACAGGGCCAATTATGCAAAAAAACCAAACCCTAAACCAACACAGAACACAAAACAACCCATAATCGCAAATAAAAATGACTTACATTATAACTGAGGTGCGCATCTGCGTGCCTGCTTGTGCACACGTCTGTATGTGTGTATTTATATTTTATTTATATCTTATACATTATTTTTAATGTTTAATTGTTATTATAAGCATTTATATAATTGAATATGTATTTATTGATATTATATACACATACATGTATGTATACGTCAGTGGGGGGGGTGATCCTACTTCTCGGATTTCGATGGTTGCATGGGGATCTCAGTCCCAACTAACCGCAGAAAGTGAGGGATCCCTGTATATGCATAATCAAGGCTAAAGTTGGTCCAACAAAATATCACAGTGCATAACTCTGAATTTACCTTCAAGTGCAATTTTTACAATCTCAGCAATTCAAAAAGTGCAGCGTTCCACGATTTATGATCACACTAGGAGCATTATCAGGGAATAAAAGGGAGGCAGCGTGCATCCAGAATAATGAAACTTTAAGGAATCATGTTGCCCAGTTCATCAAGATCCCCTATAGCGAATCAAGGTCTCTAATACTCTGTTAAGTTTGGTTATGGTCTGTTAAGGTCTACTATGCTCTTTCATTCCTCCACGTTCTGTCACGAATGGCATCAAATCTAATACAGCAGGACAATCTGAGCAAAATTTTTGACAGTCAGAAATTTTGCCCCGCCCCTCTTGGCTTTTGGGTGACTTTCTTTTGTCTTAATACCTCTGTCCCTTGGGGCAGTGGTGGCCTAGTGGGAAAGGTGCTGGATCACTGATCCTAAGGTTGGGGGTTGAAGCCTCACTCACCACAGGTTGTCACTGTCCCCCCAGTGCAACTAACTGGGTTATCAAAGGCCGGCCATGTCTCTCACTGTCTATGGTGAGAGGCTGTAAAAGAGCTATTGCTGACTTTTGTCAAGAGTACCTGCATAGTTGTCAGCATCTTTCTCCCCTGCCATGGCCAGGGTGTACTCTTCCCTCGCCCAGAGTCGACTGAGATGGGCGCCAGTCTCCACGGGACCCTAATTAGAATTAAGCAGTTCAGTGAATGAATTAATAAAATTTTGCCACAGTTAGAACAGTCATCATGAAGTTCCCTCAAGATCATCATGATTTTCTCAAATAGTAGAGATTGTGGACGATTACACCTTTGTCTTAAAAGCTATCTAGGTGAAGGGATTAAAGGTTTGGTGACAGCAGCATGGTCCGCCTCACACCAGGAAGATTCAATTCCTGGACTCGAGCATTTCTGTATGGAGTTTGCATGTTCTGTTTGTGCTTGCATGGGTTTCCTCTGGGTTCACAGGTTTCTTTCAACAGTCCAAAGACATGAACATTAGGCTAACTTCCTCTTCCAAATTGGCCCTGAAAAGGTGTGGTTGTGAGTGTGATTGGTTAAGTGTGTATTGGCCCTACGATGGTCCGACAAGTTGTTTAGGATGTATCCAGCTTTTGTTGAGTGTCAGTTGAAGTAGGCGCTAGCCTCCCCATGACCCTAGTAGGATTAAATGGTTTGGTCAGGGCTTGTGAGTGTGGTTTGGCAAAAAACTTTCTTTCCTTAGCTATACTTTGTTATCTTCACGTTCCACAATGCGCTTGTTCTAGGCTCTGGTTGTTGGTGGCCTACTTTCAATGTGATCAGCCTTTATAACCCCAGTCTGAATTGTCTGTTCTATTTTAGGTTTTCTGTAAAGTAATGACCAAATCACCATTAGTCCTCTGAAGCCTGTTACTACCCCGGAAGCCTCATCCATGAATTCTAGCTATAAATCAAATGTCACATGAGTCTTTTCTTATCTGGCCCCTGGTTGGATACTCCAGTCCTTCTCATGGAGGTGATCCAGGGTCACACCTCAGGTGTTCAGCAGCTTGTTTATATAACTGGAAAGGGAACTCAATTACCAGGTGGAAGAGAGTTTGTAATGAGACCAGGCTCACTCGTCACTCTCCTGAGCACCAGGGACTCTCGAAAAACGGAACACCTCTTGACTAACAATAACTTAAAATTAAAGCACAGCAAGGGTGCTCATTGGGAAATTGTCAATACTCAACTGATATTGAAGTAGGGTTTTACAAAAAGAAAAAAAAAATAGCATCTCTTCTACTTGTACTTCACAATATATTTTTAATAACACACCTTGTAAAGTGTCACCTTCAAGAAAGTATGCTAACTTTCCCTGTGCACTGAGATGAATCTGTGAATAGTGTAAATAGTGTAGCCAAAACACACACACACACACACACACACACACACACACACACACACACACACACACACACACACACACACACACACAAAAGGAATAGACCAAATGTCAAAAATTACAGAACAGATGAATCTCAGCTTGTGCGCATGCACAGGTTGTCCTGTAATTAACAGAAATCACATGGGAAGAGAATAAGACAGCATGAGCCCCTAAACCTTAACCCCACCCCCACCACCAGACAAAATAGATAAATAAATGAAAGCTAACTCGGATAAAAGAACTATCTAAAAATACTTACCACCATCTTGTTTTTGGCGACCCAACAGTCTGGAGGAAAGTCCTGTAGCATGGGGACAAGGAACTGCAGGCAGCCATCCCAGTGGCACAACAGGAGCATCATCCCAATCAAATTCACAATACGCACCATTGCACTCGCCAGGTCATAGGTCATATGGAAAATCTGGGAAACAAATGTCATTTATGATTACATTCAGGATGCTTCCATCATCAGCACAAATGTCCATAGTTAGTGGGTTTTTTTTTTATTCCTCCAGTAATGGCTTTAAATGTAGACTGAATCTTTATATAGACAAAATTAAGAAACAATAAATAGCGAATTATTGTCATTAAGTTTGAAGGGCTCAGTAAGTTTATCTTGCCATTGGCTTTTTTATCTAGGCATAGCGCCTTTTTTGGATGAATGATGATCCAAAAAGCCAACAGAAAAAACAAAGCTGATTTATTTTTACTATCAAGGCTACACATCCAGTAAAAAAAATATGTGGAAGTGTTGAAGAATTCAACACAATTCAATTTGATTTACAATGCTGGCTACACTATACGCTTTAAACTTGGTCTGGTCAAAATCTATAAAGATTTTGAGAAACATTTTGAAGAAGAGGTTTTACTTTAAAATATTTCAATGATGTAAAATAAGGTGCATTTGTACATTTGTTTAAAACTGAATGCATTTTTTAAAATGCTATGAACTTAGCTTTGGTACCAAGAAAAACAAAATGTAGTGCACTATAGTTTTCCATGTCTTTTTTTGAATAATCGAAAGATGAACGGTAACATAGTGGTTAGCACATCTGCGTCACAGTAAGAAGCCCTAGATTTGATTCCCAGCTTGGTGTTTCTGTGTGGAGTTTGCATGTTCTCCTGATGTTCGCATGGGTTTCGTTATGGTACTCCAGTTTCCCACCACAGTCCAAAAACATACACAGTCGATTAATTGGCTGTTCCATATCACCCGTATGTGTGAGTGTGAATGGTTGTGTGAGTGTTAGCCCTGCAGTGGGCTGGTGAGCTGTCCAGTGTGTACTCCGTGCTCACCTAGAGTTGGCTGAGATTGACACCAGCCATGACCCGTGACCCTAATTAGGATTAAGTGTCTTAAAATTGAATAAATGAATAAATGCATAAATAAAGTAATCGATTGTCCTACATATGCAAATAAACAAAGACAATAACTGAGTTGAAAATAAGGAGTTTTTTATGTCTTCATGTGAAAAATGGCTATAATATCTGCCTTTCGCAACTTGTTTTCCCCCTACCACGGTAAATATACAGTAGCCTGGGGCAGGTGCTACACAGATCTGGCAGCTCTGTCCTTGCCCTCAATGTCTGTAATAAGTCAGACCAGGGAATCTTTTGTTCAACTTCAAATATCCCAATCAAACAATACAGTATTTAAAAATTAGTAGCAAAGGTTAATTTTTCAAAAGACTTACATAAGTATGGCATTGGTGTCCTGGCGGTAAAGGTGCTAGATCACTGATCCTAAGGTTCGGGGTTCAAGCCCCACTCACCACAGGTTGCCCCCACCCCCCTACCCCAGTGCAGCTAACTGGATTATCAAAGGCCGGCCATGTCTCTCACTGTCTATGGTGTGAGGCTGTAAAAGAACCATTGCTGACTTTCGACAAGAGTAGCTGCATAGTCGTCAGCATGTTTCCACCCTGCGATGGCCTGGTGAGCTGTCCATGGTACTCTGCCCTCACCCAGATTCGGCTGTGGTGGGCGCCAGCCTCCCCGCGACCCTAATTAAGATTAAGTGTTTACAGAAAATGAACTGATGAAGACTTACATAATTTGTTTGGTACTTGATATCAGTCATGTTTTAATATATTTCACATTTTTTCTTATAGCTGTAGTTAAATGTACACACTTATTTAGTGTTGGTACATTTGAATCTAGACATTATTTATATTTCATTGTTTACTCTACTGTCATGATCATTGGTATCACTTGCAAGCACTGGATATCTCTCTTAATTCTGAAATGAAACTAAATTCCATGCAGAACCCCCCCTCCCCCCCCACCTTTTAATACTTACAAGCTTTTAAACTTTGCTCAAGGTCATATTCCTGGCCATGCTTTTGTTTTTGTTTTTTTTCTGTAATGGGTTAGTTTATGTTTCCATTAATCTGCTTTGAATTCCAGGCCACTATGCTCTCAGTCACAGAAACGCTGATAACCCTGTAATGACAAGTTCTCACTTATATAATCACTGTCCTTTTTTGTTTGCTTTTTACAGATGCCACTAATGGCTCTCTGTTCTGGGAGCGTGGGTCTGTGGGTAAAACCTCATTTTAGGGCCATGAGTCAAGAATAAAGCTTAAGCTTACACTGAGCAGGGAGTTGATCGCTAATGAACCTCTTAAAAAATGACATCGGAATGGAACAAAAATATGCAGGGTCATTCCACTTTCCTCTGTCACAAAAACGAGAGCGAGAGAGAGAGAGAGAGAGAGAGAGAGAGAGAGAGAGAGAGAGAGAGAGGTTGTTGATAAAGCAAGGTCTGCTAATCCTAATGTTAACTGCACCCATGGGATGCTCCTGGATGCCCATGCAAGCTGACGAGTGTTAATGGATGCCACAATTTAAAGCTACTTAATCCTATTTAGGCCATGGCATGCACTGCACCTCTCTATATTAAAAGCCACTCAACCACTCGATGCTCTCTCTCAGAAGAGCCTTATAAATCAATTACAGTGACTCATAAGTCATAGGATTCCCCCCCGAATCTCTTTTTTCATGTCAAATTCAAGCACCTTCTACTCGTCACCATACCAAGCACCTGCCACCAGTGTGATTAAACCCCATTTATTCATCCTAATTAAGGTCACAGGGAAGTTGGCACCCATCTCAGTCAACTCTGGGCCAGGTCAGGGTATACCCTAGACAGCTCGCTAGGCCATCGCAGGACCAAAACCCATACAACCATTCACATGTAGGGGTGATTTGGAAAAGCCAATTAGGCTATTGTGCATGTTTATGGACTGTGGAAGGAATCCGGAGTACCCGGAGGAGACCAACATAAGCACAGGTAGACCAAGCTGATTTAAATGCCATATGTTTTTAAATCACCAAAAATTCTCTTGTGAGGTAGAATTTAAGGAGATATAAATTCAATGTATTATAAGCTTTCATTTCTCAGAAATACAAAGTAATTTGCGATATGTACAGAACAGTAATGAATGCAGTTCATGCATATATTTCAGTGCAAACTTTCACATAACCTTATAAATAAAAACAAACTAGCTTCAAATAAAAAAAATTCCATGAACCAATGCTGTCACCTGCCTCTTTATGAACTGCTGTGCATGTGTATTTATGGATGGCCTAACACAATGAGAGGGTTAGCTAACCCTTGTTTGAATGAACTCACAGAACCCCATGACTGGCTATTGATTACTGTGAGTGACAGCGAAGAAAACTTATGCCACCCCTCCCTGCTATGAAAGCTTTTCCGATGTTGTCTCTTCGACTTCCAGTTGAAGCTGGCTGTGGCATTATCACAGATTCAAACCGGTTGTATTCATATACTAGTAGGTTTATAGTTGAGCACCTTGTCAATGCATCATTTCGAAGCCCAGTTTGTGATAGCGCTTAGGTAAATGTTGTTTTTAAATTTTTGTGAGAACATCACATTTTTTACTTCTGGAGTTGAACTTAAAGCTGTTAAATTTACCCCTTCACACAATGGTAAATAATGAAAAATTGTCCACATCAAGATTGTAATCCATATCACTGCCAACTTTTCATGACGTGATACTTGGGTCATACTTGGGTCACACTACCCTTGTTTTTATTATTATAATTATATTTATTTATTTATTTATTTACTGCAGTGAATAGTTGGGCTATTCTTGAGACATTCAGTTCACAAACTATTCTCCAAACTATTATCCAGCTATTTGGTGCAAACTTCTCGAATTATGGCAAATGAACGGTTAGAATGTATTTATTAGGTGTATCCTATTTTGTTGACAAGACGTGGGTCAATTCTAGAATTCCTAAAACCTTCCCCAAACTTTCCCAAAACACATTCAGACTATTTGTAAACATTGCTAACTTGTTGCTAACTGTTCACCACATCTTTTTGTTCTTCTTTTCCTATCGGCTGTTCCCTTCAGAGGTCACCACAGCAAATGATCTGCCTCCATCTCACCCTGTCCTCTGCATCTACTTGTCTTACCCCAACGACCTTCATGTCCTCCTTGACCACATCCATAAATCTGTTCTTTGGTCTTCTTCTAGGCTTTCTGCCTGGTAGTTCCAACCTCAGAATCCTACTACCTTTCTGACTTTGTCTCCAAAATCGCGAACATTTGCTGTCCCTCTGATGTACTCATTCCTGATCCTCTCCATCCTCGTTACTTCCAAAGAGAAACTCAACATTTTCATCTCTGCTACCTCCAGCTCTGCCTCCTGTCTTTTCCCCAGGGCATCTGTTTCTAAACCATACAACATCGTTGGCCTCAACACCGTCTTGTACACTTTTCCTTTCATTCTTCTCGATACCCTCCTATCACACATCACACCGGACACTTTTCTCCAACCATTCCAACCTGCCTGCACACGCTTCTTCACCTCTTTTCCACACTCTCCATTGCTCTGGATTGTTGAGACTAGGTACTTAAAATCCTCCACCTTCCTTATCTCTGCTCCCTGTAACCTCACCTTCCTCTTGTTTCCTTCTCATTCAAACACATGTACTTACTGATGCTAACCTTCATTCCTCTCCTTTCCAGGGCATAGCTCCACCTCTCTAGATTTTCCTGCACTTGTTCTCTGCTCTCACTACAGATCACAATGTCATCTGCAAACATCATAGTCCATGGAGGTTCTTCTCTAACCTTGTCTGTCAGCCTGTACATCACCATAGCAAACAAGAAGGGGCTCAGCGCTCCACCTTGAATTCTTCTGTCACACCGACATCACACCTCACCACTGTTGACATCTCTCATACATGTCCTGCACCACTCTAACATACTTCTCTGCCATTCCAGACTTCCTCATGCAATACCACAGTTCTTCTCTTGGCACCCTGTCATATGCTTTCTCCAGATCCACAAAGGCACAATGCAGTTCCCACTGACCTTCTCTTCTCTATTAACATCCTCAAAGCAAACACTACATCTGTGGTGCTCTTTCTTGGCATGAAACCAAACTGTTGTTCAAAAATGCTGACCTCTGCTCTTAGTCTAGCTTCCACTATTCTTTCCCATAACTTCACCGTATGGCTCATCAACTTTATCCCTCTGTAGTTGTTGCAACTCTGCACGTCTCCCTTGTTCTTAAAAATGGGCACCAGCACACTTTTCCTCCATTCCTCTGGCATATGCTCACTCTCTAAGACCTCCTGACTTTCTTGTCAGAAAATCTACTGCTACCTTCCCTGACACTTCCATACCTCCACAGGTATGTCATCAGGACCACATATTCCTTTTTGAAAATTACATTATTATTTTTTTTTTTCTTTTGGAAGACACAGAGAACAGTTTGGAGATTTTTTTGTCATTCAACATACATTTTTGGGGTTGGAAAATCATGGGGAACATTCAATCAACATGGCAAATACTTGAAAATTGTTTAAGAATTGGAAGTAAATTTTGCCAAAGTCTATTCACCAACATTCTCAACTTGGTGAAATACCTCCTTAATATGTTTCTACGTCAGTGCTTCACAAATAGTGGGGTATGATGCCAGAGGGTGCGATGTGATTAAGGGGGGAGCATGTATGACTGGGGTATATGCTTTTCTGGAATTGTGTACGAGAATTAAGTGTAATTGCAGCTCCACTCTAATAGTTGGCAGTGGCGCTCTCATTGTCGCGCTTTTTCGCAAGAGCAAACAATATTGAAGTGCAGTAAACAACACGGAAAAATTTCTCACAGAAATTAAGAGAGAGGTGGAGAGAGACGGAGATACTAAGACAAATAAGTCAAACAAGTTTAAATAAGGATGTATTTTTTATTTCAGGCACATTAGTGCACTTTAAATCTTTTCTATTACAGATTAAAAAAACATTGTTCAGGAAGTTTTTCTTTGTTGTAAGTTGAAATATATTTCTTTCTCTTTTGTTTTTAATGTTAATAAAGATACAATATTATGCAGAGGTGTACTCATGACAATTTTATAGACAAATAATACTATTTATAGTCGCTCGCGGGGGGGGGGGGGGTGAATTGTTTTTTTTTTTTCTTCAAAGAGGGAGTGCCACAGAAAATAATTGAGAAGCACTGTTCTAAGTAGAAGTTACTTACAGATTGTGCAAAGAGGAATATATATATATGTTAATGCAGCCATGAGACGGGGGGGGCACTAACCAGTGTCTCTCCCCCTTATGCCGGTCCCAAGCCCGGATAAATGCAGAGGGTTGCGACAGGAAGGGCATCCGGCGTAAAACTTCTGCCAAAAAAAAAAAAAATGCAAATGATCAATACAGAATTCATACCGGATCGGTCGAGGCCCGGGTTAACAACGACCGCCATCAGTGCTGTCAACCAACAGGGTGCTGATGGAAATTGGACTACTGTTGGTCGAAGACGTCGAAGAAGGAGAGGCGGGAGGCGTGTCCGTAGGGCAGAGAGAGAGGAGGAAATGCGTGAGCCTAGGACTGAGAGTAGGGACTTTGAATGTTGGAACTATGCAAGGAAAAGATAGGGAGCTGGCTGACATGATGCAGAGGAGGAAGGTGGACATACTGTGTGTTCAGGAGACAAGGTGGAAAGGTAGAAAGGCTAAAAGCTTAGGAGCAGGGTTTAAACTGTTTTATAATGGTGTGGATGGGAAGAGAAATGGAGTAGGAGTCATCTTGAAGGAGGGGTTTGTCAGGAATGTTCTAGAAGTGAAAAGAGTGTCAGACAGAGTGATGAGTCTCAAGTTAGAAATTGAAGGCGTGATGGTCAATGTTGTTAGTGCTTATGCCCCACAGGCAGGATGTAAGCAAGAAGAGAAGGAGAGATTCTGGAGTGACTTAGATGAAGTGATGCAGAGTACCCCCAGAGGTGAAAGAGTGGTCATTGGAGCAGATTTCAATGGACATGTTGGTGCAGGCAACAGAGGGGACGAGGAAGTGATGGGCAGGTTTGGTATCCAGGACAGGAACACAGAAGGACAGATGTTGATCGATTTTGCAAAAAGGATGGAAATGGCTGTGATGAATACTTTCTTCAAGAAGAAACAGAAGCATAGGGTGACTTATGAAAGCAGAGGTAAGAGCACACAGGTAGACTACATCTTGTGTAGGCGATGTAATTTGAAGGAAGTCAGTGACTGCAAAGTAGTAGTGGGTGAGAGTGTTGCCAAACAGCATAGGATGGTGGTGTGCAAGATGACACTGATGGTGAGAAAGGTGAAAAAGGCAAAGGCAGAGCAGAAGACAAAGTGGTGGAAGATGAAAAAGGAAGAGTGTCGTGTTGTCTTCAAGGAGGAGTTGAAACAGGCTTTGGGTAGTCAGGAAGTGCTTCCAGAGGACTGGACAACCACAGCCAATGTGATCAGGGAGACCGGTAGGAGAGTACTTGGTGTGTCCTCTGGAAGGAAAGTAGATAAGGAAACTTGGTGGTGGAATGAGGAAGTGCAGGAGTGTGTACAAAAGAAGAGGTTAGCCAAGAAGAAGTGGGACATTGAGAGGACCGAAGAGAGTAAACAGGAGAACACGGAGACACAGCGTAAGGCGAAGGTAGCAGTGTCAAAGGCCAAACAGAGGGCGTATAATGACTTGTATGATAGGTTGAACAGTAAGGAGGGAGAAAATGATCTATACAGGTTAGCACAGCAGAGAAATAGAGATGGGAAAGACGTGCAGCAAGTTAGAGTGATAAAGGACAGAGAGGGAAATGTATTGACTGATGACAGAAGTGTGCTGGGAAGATGGAAAGAGTACTTTGAAGAGCTGATGAATGAGGAAAATGAGAGAGAGAAAAGAGTATAAGGGGTGACCATTGAGGAGCAGGAAGTAGCAAAGATTAGTAAGGGAGAAGTGAGGAGGGCATTGAAGAGGATGAAGAGTGGAAAGGCAGTTGGCCCTGATGACATACCAGTTGAGGTATGGAAGTGTCTAGGGGAGGTAGCAGTAAATTTTCTGACAAGAATATTCAACAAGGTCTTAGAAAGTGAGCAGATGCCAGAGGAATGGAGGAGAAGTGTGCTTGTGCCCATTTTTAAGAGCAAGGGCGATGTACAGAGTTGTGGCAACTACAGAGGGATAAAGTTGATGAGCCATACAATGAAGCTATGGGAAAGAATAGTGGAAGCAAGACTAAGGGCAGAGGTCAGCATTTGTGAACAACAGTTTGGTTTCATGCCAAGAAAGAGCACCACAGATGCAGTGTTTGCTTTGAGGATGTTAATCGAGAAGTACAGAGAAGGTCAGAAGGAGCTGCATTGTGCCTTTGTGGATCTGGAGAAAGCATATGACAGGGTGCCGAGAGAAGAACTGTGGTATTGTATGAGGAAGTCTGGAGTGACAGAGAAGTATGTTAGAGTGGTGCAGGACATGTATGATAGATGTAAGACAGTGGTGAGGTGTGCTGTCGGTGTGACAGAAGAGTTCAAGGTGGAGGTGGGACTGCATCAAGGGTCAGCTCTCAGCCCCTTCTTGTTTGCTATGGTGATGGACAGGCTAACAGATGAGGTTAGACAAGAATCTCCATGGACTATGATGTTTGCAGATGACAGTGATCTGTAGTGAGAGCAGAGACCAAGTGGAGGAAAATCTAGAGAGGTGGAGGTATGCCCTGGAAAGGAGGGGATTGAAGGTTAGTCTTAGTAAGACAGAATACATGTGTGTGAACGACAAGGACCCAAGAGGAACTTTGAGGTTACAGGGAGCAGAGATAAGGAAGGTGGAGGATTTTAAGTACTTAGGCTCAACAATCCAGAGCAATGGAGAGTGTGGAAAAGAGGTGAAGAAGCGCGTGCAGGCAGGTTGGAATGGATGGAGAAAAGTGTCCGGTGTGATGTGTGATAGGAGAGTATCGGCAAGAATGAAGGGAAAAGTGTACAAAACGGTGATGAGGCCAGCAATGTTGTATGGTTTAGAGACAGTGGCCCTGGGGAAAAGACAGGAGTCAGAGTTGGAGGTAGCAGAGATGAAAATGTTGAGGTTCTCTTTGGGAGTAACAAGGATGGATAGGATCAGAAATGAGTACATCAGAGGGACAGCACATGTTAGATGTTTTGGAGACAAAGTCAGAGAGGCTAGATTGAGATGGTTTGGACATGTACAGAGGAGGGATAGTGAGTATATTGGTCGTAGGATGCTGAGGTTGGAACTACCAGGCAAAAGGCCCAGAGGAAGACCAAAGAGAAGATTTATGGATGCGGTGAAGGTGGACATGAAGGTCGTTGGAGTAAGAGTAGAAGATGCAGAGGATAGGGAGAGATGGAGGCAGATCATTTGCTGTGGCGACCCCTGAAGGGAACAGCCGAAAGGAAAAGAAGAAGATATATATATATATATATATATATATATATATATATATATATATATATATATATATATATATATATGTGTGTGTGTGTGTGTGTGTGTGTGTGTGTGTATAAAATGCTGGATATGCCCAATGCTGGATATAGTTGTTTTTCTTGTACCAATATAACTGAAAGAAAAACATGAATGATTTTAATCGTTGGTGAAAAGCACATAGCTACAGCTAGGAAACAGCAATGCTTGGAGGTTGGCTCATAACACTGATATGCCTTTTACATTTATGCCAGTTGGGAAATACTTTTATCCAGAATGGCTTGCATTTATCCATTTCATATAACTGAGCAATTGAGGATTAAAGGCTCTGCTCAAGGGGCCAACAATGGCACCCAATGAACACCCAACCTTTGTATAAGTAACCCAGAGCCTGAACCACTGAGTCACTACTGCCCGTAGCATATACCCTAAGATATTGACAAATATGTTTATATCGCTATCAGGTACCAATCCCAAGTTCATAAGGAAGCACACTGGATGAAAAGTTTCAAATGCACATAGCATAGCAGTACTCTCACCTCTTTTATGAGCGGAGCCATCAGAATGTCTGCATTTATTTAAAGCATTTAACCCCAGGCTTTTTCATTCACCTGATTGCACTTTTTTCTCTCAATCTACCTAAACTTCCCCCTCCAGCAGGAAATGCCTGTTTGCTTTGCAAAATGCCAATCGCACATTTCAAGCTCTGCTGCAAACTCATAATTGCATCAGATGTCGGCTCCTCTAACTGGAAATAAATGCCATTGTGGAGCAGTAACTAGCTGTAAAAGTGTTCATAGAAAGCATTAATTAGGAAGTACTGTTTGGAAAATGATATAGTGCCACGAAGAGAGAGAGAGAGAGAGAGAGAGAGAGAGAGAGAGAGAGAGAGAGCTATAGCTTTCAGAGACCACAATGTGTTTTGTATCCAAATAAGGTCATTTGAATTTGATGGCAGGAAGTGGTCTCAATACGTTAGAATAGGGCCATGGTTACCCCTGTGTAACGTCCCACAGTCTATTAATGTCTCGTTACCGATGAGTCCAGTTGCTGCACTAATGTGAGAGACAGAAAGCTGCAATGTGCTGTGTTCTGACACCTCTCTCATTAACAGTTTTAGGAGTTTGCGCTACAGTAGCTCTTCTGTTGGATTAGACCAGATGTACCGGTCATGAGGCATTCAATGGTACATGAACTAGACACACAAAAATTCACCCGTGCGATGGATAATGATGCACCCCATATCATGCTGATTTTGCATCTAAATATATGAATCTGAATTTTTGTGTGTCTAGTTCATGTACCATTGAATGCATATGCTGGGGATTTTACACGGTAAAACTATTAAGTAAATATTTGTCCGTGTAAAATCCCCAAGATACTTAAACTCCTCCATTAGGGGCAGGACCTCATTCCCAGCCCATAGGGTGCATTCCACCCCTGTCAAACTGAAAACCATGGCCTCAGATTTGGAGATGCTGATTCTCATCCCAGCTGCTTCGCACTCAACTGCGAATCGCTCCAATGAGAGCTGGAGGTCCCGGCTTGATGAAGCCAAAAGGACAACATCATCCGCAAAAAGCAGAGATGAGATCCAATGGTCACCAAACCAGAACCCCTCAAGCCAATTATGAACAGAATCGGTGACAAAGGACAGCCTTGGTGGACTCCAACCCTCATTGGAAACGAATTCGACCTGTTGTTACCAATACGGACCAAACTCTGGCTCCGGTGATACAGTGATCGAATGGCCCGTAGCAACGGGTTCGGCACGCCATACTCCCAGAGCACACCCCACAAGATAGTCCGAGGGACACGGTCAAAAGCTTTCTCCAAATCCACAAAACACATGTGGACAGATTGGGCAAATACTCATGCCCCTCCAAGATCCTGTGGAGCATATAGAGTTGGTCAAGAGTGCTACGGCCATAACGAAAACCACATTGTTCCTTCTGAATCAGAGGTTCGACTATCGGTCGTGTTCTCCTCTCCAGTACCCCTGCATAGACTTTCCCAGGAAGGCTGAGGAGTGTGATTCCCCGATAATTGTAACACACACTTCAGCCCCATTTTTAAAAAGGAGGACTACCACCTCAGTTTGCCAGTCCAGAGGTACTCCACTGTAAACAGAGTTCGTGGAGAACTGCTTCCCCCTCCTGAGGTGTCGGATGGTGGCCCAGAACCTTTTTGAGGCCAACCAATAATCACGCTCCAGGCCCTCAGCAAACTCCTCCCACGCCCAAGATTTTGCATCTGCGACAGCCTTGGCTGCAGCAAATTTGGCCTGCCGGTACCTGTCTGCTGCCTCAGGAGACCCACAGGCTAATAAAACCCGATAGGCCTCCTTTGTCAGCTGGACAGCCCCCTTCACCACTGGTGTCCACCATTGGGTTCGGGGGTTACCACCACGACAAGCACCGACGACCGTCAGGCCACAGCTATGGGCTGCCGCCTCAGCAATGGAGGCATTAAACATAGCCTATTCGGATTCCATGTCACCCGCCTACTCCGGGATGTGGTTGACGCTCTGCTGGAAGTGGGAGTTAAAGGCCTCTTGGACAGGAGACTCTGCCAAACGTTCCCAGCAGACCCTAATTACACGCTTGGGCCTGCCAGGTCTTAAAGGCAGCCTCCCCAACCATCAAAGCCAGCTCACCACCAGGTGGTGATCAGTCGACAGCTCAACTGCCCTCTTCACTTGAGTGTCCAGAACATGCAGCCGCAAGTCCGGTGACACGACTACAAAGTCGATCATCGAACTGTGACCGAGGGTGTCCTGGTGCCAAGTGCAC
The DNA here is from genome assembly GCA_024760905.1 of Plotosus lineatus. Taxonomy (NCBI): domain Eukaryota; kingdom Metazoa; phylum Chordata; class Actinopteri; order Siluriformes; family Plotosidae; genus Plotosus; species Plotosus lineatus. The sequence continues at coordinate 106,557,064 of CM045728.1, forward strand.
TTATGGGGCACCCTTATCTTCGAACATGGTGTTTGTGATAGACAAACTGTGACAGGCACAGAAGTCCAACAACAAAACACCATTCGGGTTCAGACTGGAGAGACCATACCTACCAATCACACCCTTCCAGGTCACACTATCATTGCCCACATAAGCATTTAAAGTCTCCCAAGACAATGAGTGAGTGTCCCAAGGGATTGTTCTCCCACACACCCCTAAAGACTCCAAAAAGGGTGAGTACTCTAAACTGTCATTTGGTGCATAAGCATAAATAATAGTCAGGACCCATCCCCCACCCGAAGGCGGAGCGAAGCTACCCTTTCGTAGACTGGGGAAAACCCCAGAGTTTGGGTACCTAGACGAGGGGCAGCAAGGATGCCTACACAGGCTTGCCGCCTCTCCCCATGAGCAACTCCAGAATGGAATAAGGTCCAGCTTCTGTCGAGGTGGTTCCAGAGTCCAAGCTATGTGTTGAGGTGAGCCCGACTATATCCAGTCGGTATCTCTCCACCTCACATACCAGCTCAGGTTCCTTCCCCTCCAGAGAGATGACATTCCATGTCCCAAGAGTCAGACTCAGTAATCGAGGATTGATCCAACAGAACCCATACCTTTGGCTGCCACCCAACTCATATCGCACCTGGCCCCCATGGCCCCTCCCACAGGTGGTGGGTCCATGGGAGGGCGGACCCATGTTTCCTTTTTGGGCTGGGCCCAGCCAGGCTCCATGGGCAGAAGCCCGACCACCAGGCGCTCGCCTTTGAGCCCCTACTCAGGCCTGGCTCCAGGGGGGGAACTCCAGTGACCCGCGTCTGTGCAAGGGGAAACTGTGTCTTTCCTAACCCTCACCCAGGACCTGTTTGCCTTGGGTGACCCTACCAGGGGCATTGTGCCCCCGACAACATAGCTCCTGGGCTCATTAGGTCGCTCAAACCCCTCCACCACGATAAGGTGGCGATTCATGGAGGGGAACATATTTTTAATAAGTATTTAGTGTAGAATGGCTTGTCACACTTTTATCAATTTGTACGAGCATTAAGGGGTGATACGGTGATGTAGTGTTTGGCATTTTGGCATCACAGTTAGAAGGCTCTGGGTTTAAACTTCATTCTGTGTGGAATGATGTGCATGTTCTTTCAATGATTGTGTTGGTTTCTTATGGGTATTTTAGCTTCATTCTACAGTCCAAAATCATCTATTCATTAATTGGCATTCATTTTTTGAACCATTTAAATCCTAATTAGGGTCATAGGGATGCTGGTTCCCATCTCAGCTGATTCTGGCTGAAGGCCCTGTACAGCTCACCTGGCTATCGCAGGGCAGAAACATGTTGATGGCTATGCAGCCTTCTCAGTCAGCAATGGCTCTTTTACAGCCACAACAACAGTGAGAGAGTGATCAGTGATCCAGCACCTTAGCACCAGGCCACCACTGCCCTATTCTGTACTTTTTATACCTTTCATAACCCAGTTAGCGGCACTGCGGTGACAGCAGTGACCATCGTTGACAGTGGGGCTTGAACCCCGAAACCTTGGGTTTGGTAATCCAGCATCTTACCAATGGGCCACCACTGCTACCCAGTCCAAAATCATTCCAAAATCACTCCATTTGAATCATGTGAGTGTGAATGGTTTTGTGTGTTGCCTTAGTGATGTTTTGGCTAACTGTTGAGGAGCAGCTAAACCCATTTGTCTGTGCCTCTGTCTGTGTAAATTAGTCAATTGTGTAAAAATTATAGGTAATGTCATCATAACTGTGTTAGAATGTTTTAGATAATAGTACCCCAAGGAATCACCTCAATGATCAGCTGTACTTGGAATCCATAAGTTGATCGAGAACCAATAGAAATGACTTAAAAATATCACATTTGATTTTTGATGTTAGCGGTCCTTAAACGTCTCCGTCAACTTCTATAAGGAGCTGAGGGCTCTCCAGGCAGGCCAGCATGACAGCATGCAAATCTTAAATAAAAATGGTAATATGAAAGAGCAGAAGCCATTAGACATAATTGGGTTCAGCTAAGGGACTGATCCTTCTGTCGTTCGCTCTTTCTTCTCTGTCGCTTTCACTTTCTCACTCGTCGATCTTCAGAGTTAATAAATTAGCAACTCAAAGCATGGTGCAATCAGAGAGTAAAAAATTCTCTTGGTAAATTGCTGAAATCTTCTGTAATGTGGAGCTATTATGCCGACAGAGGACTGAAGAATTGGGTTTAATGCAATCTCTGTTCACTGGAGCTCCAAATGCTGAGAGACTGTTTAAGGAATGTACAATCGTAGGGGTGGCGGGCGATGTGGAAGGGCTTCTCATCTCTTTCATGCTTTCCGTACAATCAAAGAAAGAGATTCTGTTGCTCTGTAGCTGCTATATCTCCCAAAACTAAAAAAAAAAAAAAAAAAAAAAAAAAACAAGCTAGATATTCACCATTTTCCTCCATGACTTTTTTATGCTTACCCATGATTCAAACCAAAAGCTGGTTTTGGTCTTCCAGTATGGGTCTTACTGCCTGTCTGAGGAAAATACTGGCCATGGGGACACTGTAAAAGCCAACTTACAACAGAAATAGATGAATAACACAGGCGGAAAACCCTGTGCGGGGGTTTTAAAACGCCGCACAGGCACTTATGCAACAGAGTCGCACCCGTCACTTCTTACAGAATGGGCTGATGACATTAAACATTGGCCTTAGTTACACTGACAATGTTAATTATTTGCTTTTTCTGAAGGTATTGATGCCTAAGAATTATGAAATTAAAGAAGCACAGAGGTATATAATTACCTGCAGAGTAACAAAATAGGCAAAGTACTATTAATGAATCTTTAAGGTAGCAGCAGACCCCAGTGAGTGTCAATCAAGTTAAACATATTTCAAGGTTTATGCCAGCGGAATAATGGTGCATGATATTCAACTGTATAGTAGGAGAACTGTCCCATGTAATAGCAGACTACTTAACAGTACACTTGACACCCAGAATCCTTGTCTATCTATCACAATGTCCGATGACACAGATTGAAAGCCGAAGAATGCAGAATGTTTAATGTTTTTTTCTTTGACCGCTCTGGGATAGCTTTCCCATTGGGCTTTAAGCACTTCTTCAAGTTTCATGTAACTTGGTAGCTCAGACAATGTCATTAACACAGTGCTTCTCAAATCGTGGGTATGATGCTGGGGGGGTGGGGGGTGATGCTGGAGGGAGTGCGTATGAGCCTGGAGAACATGCTTTTCTGGAATACTGTGTTCAAGAATTAAGTGTAATTGCACCTCCACTCCACTAATTGGCAGTGGCGCTCTCATTTTTGTGCTATGGTGTAGCTATTTTTTGCACAAGCAAATGATATGAAGTGCAGTAAAAATCCCTCAAGAAACAACATGGAAAATTTTTCTAATGGAAACGAAGAGAAAGGTAGAAAGAGACGGAGATATTAAGACATAAATAAGTTAAATGAGTTTAAATAAGGATTTTTTTTTTAATTTCAGGCACATTGGTGCACTTTAAATCTTTTCTGTTACAGAATAAAAAACAATGTTAATCAAGTTTTTCTTTATTGTAAGTTGAACTATATTTCTTTCTTTTTGTTTGGTGGCTTGGTGGTATCGGGCACTAGATCGCTGATCCTCAGGTTGGGGTTTCAAGTCCCACAAGGTTGTCACTGTCCCCCCCAGTGCAGCTAACTGAGTTATCAAAGGCGGGCCATGTCTCTCACTGTCTATGGTGAGAGGCATATAAAAGAACCATTGCTGACTTTTGTAAAGAGTAGGCAGCAAAGCCGTCAGTGTGTTTCTGTCCCTTGCTAAAGGGTTATGTCAGGAAAGGCATCCGATGTAAAGACCTATGCCAAACCAAACTTGCGAATTATTCGCTGTGGTGACCCCTGATAAAGGGAAAAAGCTGAAAGGAAATCTCATCTCTCAGTGTTTATAAATATACTATGTTATGCAGAGGTGTATTAATAACAATTTTATAGACAAATAATACTGTACTGTTTATAGTTGCTCGCAGGGCGGTGGGGTGGGGGGGACTTTTTTTTTCTTCCAAGAGGGGGTGCCACAGAAAATAATTGAGAAGCACTGCATTAACATCATAATACAGTATGGTATATCACAAAATGTGAGTATTCTTTTTTATTTTATAAGATACCTTCTGGCAGAGTAGATTACATTGTATAATATAGAAAATATTGGTTTTCTCAAAAGGCAGCACAATAGTTTTTGTGCGGAGTTTGCATGTTCTCCCTACGATTATGTGGGTTTCCTCTGGGTACTCCAGTTTCCTCCCACAGTCCAAAATCATGCACAGTAGGCTCATTGGTGGTTCCAAATTGACCCCTATGTGTGAATGTAAATGATTGAGAGTGTGTTGGCCCTGCAATGGTCTGACGAACTTTTCAGAGTGTACCCTGCCTTCATGCAGAGTTGACTGAGATGGGCACCAGACACCCTGTGACTCCCTATATAGGATTAAGTAGCTTCAAAAATGAATGAATGATTGTTTTTATCAAATCACTTGGAAGGCCTACTTGTCTTGCTGTGAAAGCTTTTAATTAAAGCCAACTAAAAACATTTATTTGACTAATAACGACTTTCATATGATGAAAGTTTATTTTTATTATGTTCAATATAGGCACAGTATCCCAGCAAGAAGGTCTTGGATTTGAGTACCAATCTCAGCTAGGAAGTTTCTGTGTGGAGTTTACATATTCTCCCAGTGCTTGCATGGGTTTCCTCTGGGTACTCTGGTTTCCTCCTACAGTCTGAAGACATGCACGTTAAGCCAACAGGCTGTTCCAAATTCCAAAAATGTGAATTGTCTTCATGTGTGTGTGTGTGTGTGTGAGTGTGTGTTGTCCCTGTGATGGACTAGTGAGTTGTTCAGGGAGTATCCCACCTTCACCCAGAGTCAGCGAAGATAGGCTGCGGTTTCTCCATGACCCTTGTAGACTTTGACAGTTCGGAAAATGAATGAATGAAGAAATGAATATTCAATATATACAGTACATGTGTGATACATTTAGTATGTATAAGTTCCCCCCCCCCCAGAGAGCTTATAAATCTGGCAAATTGAAATCTATGTGAATAAATCGACTCATCTCAGTATCGCCTGGGGAAATTCTCTATGTTGAAGCATCTGGTGATGGCTGTCACTGTTACTAATGATGATGAATGCTCAGTATGATTGATCCATGTGAATTCCAAGACAATTACTCACACACTGTGCAGCAAACAGTGCTAGAATTCATTCTCACAGCTTCAGAAAGAGCTTTGGTGTCTCGACACTATGTGGCAGATGGATTAAACTGGTTGTCATATGCTAGTGTTCGCTCCAGATAGAGCTTCTCCGAAAAGCCTTTGGTGCTGTCTTAGAGACAAAGAGGCCACACAAAGAGGGAGAGCTCCTCCATCAGCACTTAGAACACAAGTGGGTGGAGGAAGGGGGTGTAACGATGGTAGATATTACTGGGAAAAGCAAGAGGGATTTAGTTGAAATGATTTCCTGGGGGATTGGTTTGCTTAAAACAAGTCTTGGTAATTATATCCATTATGTAAATATTTAAATGAAATTTGTTTGCTTAAAGCTTATTTCGCAGCTACAATCAATTTCTATATACTGTACATATATAAGTACAAGACCAGAGTTTGAGGTGATAAAAAAATAGAAATACAGTAAACAACATTAACGACTAAACAACAAATTTGGATGCACCTCTCATAACAACATTAATTTTTACTACTTTTTCTTATTTCAGGATAATAATAAAGACATGAACACTAAAGAAATACTGTGGCACTCAAAGCTAATGTAGGAAACAAGCTTTATATGGGCGCTAGTTTTAATTCCCCTTGTGCTCATCTTAGGATTTGTGAGCCCATATATCATTTCCTTTTAGTGTTTCATAGTAACAGTATGTCTATCGTTGGTATCATCAACGTGGTATGCATTCAAACCCCTTTGAGCTTGATTTTGACCTTTCAAGGTCAGGTTAATTGTCTCAGGCAAGTCTATATACAGGGATGCCTTGCTACTTCGCGCTTCAATTAATGCGGCTTCAGTGCATCGCGATTTTTTTTAAAAATAAAGAAATTAAGGAAGAATAGGGGAAAAAGTTCTCCCATTAAAACCATCCTGAGATAAGAAACAGGGCGAGGTCGAAAGTGAAATGAAATTGAAGAACAAATAGAAATAGAAATGGAATGCGTGGCTGACACAGTCTGAGAAGAGAAGCAGAACAATACATTTCTGAACTCCTGCCGAAACTTTCAAAGAAGAAACAAATTGACTCCAGTATTATAATGTACTGGATAAGAGTGAAACTCTCTGTAAATCTGATCAGATCCACTGTGCTGTGCTTGAGAGGAACCAGGAGTTTAAATACGGGACATAATGATATCGATAATGTGATGATTATGGAGAGAAAGAGCGAGAGCGAGAGAGAGAGAGAGAGAGAGAGAGTGAGAGAGAGATTGTATACAGTACAAACTTGTATAGGTTACTTTTACAGGATTTAAGCATAAGTTCCCCTCTAAAGAATGCCCTGTAACGACTTACAAACAAATTCATCTAACTGGCCGTTGGGAACCTAACTCAGTTGTAAGGTGGAGAGCGTCTGTGCTTACATTGATGCATCTCTGTGTGCACGCGCATCTGCGCACATGCGTGTGCCTGTATGTATGTGTGTGTCCTCTTCCAGCTGTATGTGTGTGTATTTATATTTTATTTACATCTTGTGTTTTTTTAATGCTTAATTGTTATTATAAGCATTTATAGCATTGAATATGTATTTATTGACATTATATACACATATACATGTGTGAATATGTCGGCGGGGGGGGATCCTACTTTGCGGATTTCGATGGTCGCGTGGGGATCTCGGTCCCAGTTAACCGCGGAAAGTGAGGGATCCCTCTATCATCAACCGAGTATTAACAAGGCCTGTCTGCCATTTGATTTTTCGTTCTTGTTTCATGCTATCAACATATTGATTGACATTCATTGGAAAGTTATTTATGCTGGTCACTCTTCTCCTTGAATGTATTGGATGTATATGTTTCCTTTCGGTCCTACATTCCGTCTATCTGTCTGTCATTTTATTCTTCAGATATACATTAGCAGTATAAATTTTAGCTTGCAAAATTCTGTGACCTTTCTCTAGCCTTCACCTTTGGCAACGAGATTCCAAAATCAAATGATGTGTAGGCCTCCAGTAGGATAGTGTTGCCACAAAGTTAAGTGAAATTCCTTGCACACATTTAGTCAATATGGTGTTCACAAACATACTGAGAAACAGACAAATTAAAACAAACACTGGTAATTACAATATGTTTGTCTTCAATATTTAATCTCGGTCGTGACTGAGAACAAATTAAGAATAACCTTCAGTCACATGTACACTAGATATTTTATAATAGAGTCTTGATTAAAAAAGTTTTGATGTTGAAAGTAAAACATTGTGATGTTTTGTGAAAAATACCAGCTCATATTGAGTTTTATGGCAGCACCACATCTCAAAAAAATTGGGACATGCACAATGAAAGGCTGAAAAAGTAAGTGGTACTAAATAAAACAGCACACAGGGGATTTAGCTCAGTTGGTAGAGTGTCCGCTTTATCCTCCGAAAGGTTGGAGTTTGAATCTGGCTGTCTCATACCATGCGACATAAAAATTTGGGAGTTGTTGCTTCCTGCTTGGCACTCAGCATCAAGAGGATAGAACAACACAACAACTGGCGCCGTACAGTGGCGATGGGTGCAGGGAACACTGGGGTCTCATGCGCATTGAGCATACGTGTGTATGAAATTGCGCTATATAAGCATCCACAATAATAACTATAGCATTTTGGTACTACTTTGGTTAACGTGAAACAAGTGTGTGATATGGTTGCTTATTAAAAAAGACCACCAGGGCAGAGGTTTACCAATCTGTAAAAAATGCATGGAACAATTCCAGAATAATGTTCTTCTATTGTAAATTTGTGATTACTTTAAATATCTCATCATCTACAGTACAAAATATTATTAAAAGTTTTTGAGAATCTGGAGAAATTGTATGCAAGGGTCAGGGGTAAGGATTAGAGTGAATACTGCATTAAAACAGCCATGATTCTTCAATGGAAATCATAGCATGGGCTCAGAAACACGTCCAGATATCATTGCCTGTGAACAAATACAGGTTAAAGACCTATAATTAATATATATTATTACATACTATAATTTATCTTTGATTTTACATACTTTAACCATTCCAGAGACAGGTATGAAAAGCTGTCTAAGATAAGCTCACTGTCGCTAAAGGCATCTTTTGAGCTTCTCATTCAGAGTGTAGAATATACGTAAACTAACCACCATGAAGATGAGTTGTTACTCACTTAACATTTTACAATCACATTACTGTAATCTATAAATTAATGATTAATTTTAATTTCCATCAATATATTTTGTATGTTGGCAAAATTATACCGTGAAATAATACACCCAACTTTTTAAAGTGCTATTATTCCGGTTTATAAATCCCAGTTTGATTCCACTAGTGTAACTTTTCAAGTCAATTCCTGTACAACTTTATGTGCTGTACGCAATGTTCTACTTAATATGCGCGATCCATCAGTCTCACCTTTTTGTGTAGCGATGTTTTCAGTGCAACAAAAGGTCATAGTTATTTATTTAACTGATGAATAAGCCTAGCTGTGCTCCATATTAAAGGACCGTGTGCTGCATCCACACACTCATGAGGGAAAAATGAGCAATGAGGCAGTTTACAAAATAATTATTTTTATGAACTTTTATTTGTCCCTAATGAAGGCATGTTTGAACAAAAACTGTCATAAAGTGAGATGCTGAAATCAGGGGAAAAGCAAAATGTGCCATTTTGGAAGGAAACTGAGAATGCATAGATGCAGGATGCATAGAGTTACAGAGGAAATATGTATATATATGTAAAATAGCACATTTAATGCTTCACTCTTCAATTTAAATGTGATTTTGTTACTTTTTTAAACTAAACTATGCTTTTTAACCATTTACAGTTACACTTAATATAACAAAGCTTTCATTTTCTAAAGTATTTAATCCTAGTAGTGTTGCTGGGAGGCTGGAGCCTATCTCAGCCAACCGTGGGGAAAGGCATGGTACGCCTGAGCCACTAGCCAGTTCATCCCAGGACAATACACATACATAATCATTCAGATTCACACCAGGGATCTCAGATCTCCAAAATTTAGCAGAATTTTGCTATTTTTTACAGCTTCAGGGGCCCTGCGGCCCCCCTGACCCCCAGCTGAAATATTTAATTTCCTCTATTTCTAAACCTGTTTCCTTTACCTGGGATCCCTGTCACACCCAGTCAAAATTTAAAATCGCCAATTAGTTTAATGTGCATGTCTTTGGACTGTTGGAGAAAACCGGAGCACAGGGAAGAAACCCACGCAAGTACAGCAAGAACATACAAACTCTACATAGAAACGCTGAAGCCTGGGAATCAAACCCAGGACCTTCTTGCTATGAGGTATGCCGTGCTGCCACCAACAATCCTGATCACTCCCTCCATGAGGAAGGCAGATGTGCTATCGACTGTACCACCATGCTGCCCCAGAATCAATCAACTATTCCCTATTAATTTAATATTATATACTGGAATTTAGGTACTGTTGAACTGAAACATGTAGTCAAGGAGGATGAAGTGGAGCTATTGTGGTTGGGCCTTGGACAGAAATGCTAAAATGAACTCCTGCAATGGAGTACATGCGTATTCTTTCTGTAAGTCTTACAGGACGGCTTACTGAACATGTTCACTTCAGTCAAGGTGCTTTTTTTTTGCCTTGTGAAGGGCTTGTCACTGCAGCTGCCAAGTCTCTTTGTGTAGTTCATAATACGCTATTCATGCTTTTCTTCATCCTTCTGTTATCTCAAACCAGCCAGAGTTCCATAAAGGTGTCAGGTCAGTGGGTAAAAATGAAACCAACGGGGTGGGGGGAGGGGGGGCTCATCAGTGGAATTTCTGTTATAATTATATGATGTGATCATTTTAGGAATTTCTAACCATTGCAATGAAGTCTTTGAGTAGGACATTTGGATAATTTCCTAAAAATATCATATGTCTATGGAGCAATACGGGCCATAAAATCAGAAAATTCCCACATGACAATATTAATATAAATGTACTCACTGCCTCCACTTAATAAACAAATACAGATGGTCGTGCCACCAAAGCCCCTACAACAAGATCAAACAGCCTTACATAATTGTCTGTCATGTTCCTACCCACTTACATCATCTTTGTTCAATCTACACCATCCCGTCTGATTTGGGATTTGCTCATGGTCCTAAAGAGGGGGTTTAAGCGCTGTCATGAAAACAATACTGGCCTAAAGGGGATACTTTAACAGAGAATTTTAAACACCTTCTTCGTTAATGCTTTCAGATCATGCCCCTGGACACTTGACTCAAAGAGTTCAGCTTGCTCTGATAGCCATCATGGGGCAAACGATGACGTCACGAGCATCTGGTGCATTGGTCGTTCTCGGAGGCCAGTCATTAGTACTTTGATTCGAATTTGATTTAATCACATGCTGACTAATTTGATTCCGCTCCGTGCTTTGGTCGATGGAGGAAGACATCCGGGCAGCATCTTATTTTTAGCCATGGTGAAATATGACAGCTACAGTGAGCCAGCTGACAGAGTGAAGGGGCAACGGAGACGTTGTGGAAACCCTTTCCAGTCTGACTGTTACTGTGTAGCACTTAAAACCATTTTATCTCGCTGACTCTTATCCCTGCCACATTGCTGCCCACCATCATCAAGACCTCACTGCTCAGAGTCCTTGTTTGGTGTCTTGAGCATCTGAGGAAGATTGTTTGGTGAGTGAAATGAGGTCATGATTGGTGCTTATCACTGTCACTTCAAAAAAATACCACAGAAGCACCAATGTCATGAAGCAAGAATAGTGTCTGATTATTACTATGGAAACTGAACTTTGATTAAATAATAAAAAAAAAAAAACATGAACTTTTATTTCATGATGTAAATAAGATATTTTAAGATTTTGAATCATTCATTCAATCGTTGACCCACATAATCCTACAGGGAGGCTGGAGCCTATTACAGCCAACTCTGGGAGAAGGAGGTGCACATCCTGAACAGTTCTCCAATGCATCCCAGGACCAACAGTCATACAGATATTCATACTTAAACACACCCATGTGTAATATGGAACAGCCAATTAGGGGGTGATCACAATAGTGATGCAATAGAAAAGTGACTGGCAGGAATGCCAATTCATTGCTTTTGCTTTTGTTTCTGAAATTTATAATGCGAATTGTTTAATATTTGCCCAGATGTCATAAAACGAGGCTCTGAATCAGTATAACTTCAAACACGCTTCTTAAACAGTTCACAAATATCATGAAAAAGTCACAAAGTTGTCGTTTTGCTTGCAAATTATCCACTTTTCGTGTGGAATGAAATGAAAATCAACAAATTGGACTTAGCAACATGCTGTAATCTGCTACATGCCATGTACTTTGTCATCATTTATATATATTTCTGTTCATTTTCTGTAACCGCTTAATCCTAATTAGTAAGGTCGCGGGGAGGCTGACGACCATTCCAGTCAACTCCTGGCGAGGGCAGAGTACACCCTGGACAGCTCACCAGGCCATCGCAGGGCAGAAACACACTGATGGCAAGGCAGATACTCTTGTCGAAAGTCAGCAATGTTTTTTTACAGCCTCACACCATAGACAGTGAGAGACATGGCCGGCCTTTGATAACCAGTTAGCTGCACTCGGGGGACAGTGACAACCCGTGGAGAATGGGGCTTGAAACCCCAACCTTGGGATCAGTGATCCAGCACTTTTTACCACCGGGCCACCACTGCCCACATTTTAAATATATATATATATATATATATATATATACATACATACATACAGTCGGCTCCCCAACTCACGAAGACCCCTGTGTACAAAATCCCCAAGATACGAAACCACCCCATCTTACGAAAAGAAATTCAAAATTTCACACGATGCGAGAGTTGCTCTCTCATTGGCTGTCTCTCAACATCCCACCCCGCTGGCCTCCCAGATAGAGACAGAAGGAAGCTTCACTCTTTAGTTTTTAGTTTAGTTTTTAAGTTGCTTAATTCAGTAAATTTTTAATAAATGTGGGTGCATTTGAGCTCATCTGGAATTCCGATCCCTCAAGGAATCAAATTAAAGTTGAGTTTGTCAAGCTGGGAATGCACTTTGAATTTGTCTTGTGGGCGTGGCCCGCAGCGTGCGAGAGAGAGAGAGAGAGAGAGAGAGAGAGAGAGAGAGAGAGAGAAGGAATAACGCTTTAGTTTTTAGTTTAGTTTTTTAAGTTGTTTTAAATCAGTAAACGGTCAAGCAGGTAATGCACTTTGAATTCCCGTCTAGTGGGCGCGGCCCGCAGCATATGCACGAGAGATAGACAGAGAGAGAGAGAGAGAGAGAGAGAGAAGAAATAATGCTTTAGTTTTTAGTTGTTTAAGTTGTTTAATTCAGTAAATGTTTAATAAATGTGGGTGCATTTGAGCTCATCTGGAATTCCGATCCCTCAAGGAATCAAATTAAAGTTGAGTTTGTCAAGCAGGGAATGCGCTTTGAATTCCGCGTCTTATAATAAAATGGTTTAATATGTTAGTAAAATGTGTAAATGGTTTACTAAATAATTTTCTTTTACTTTTAACACATATTTCATACAAAATTGGTGTACTTTTATCATTTTTAAAGGGTTTATGGGGTTTATCCAGTCCAAAGACTGGAGCCTTGGAACGAATTAGGCATTTAACATTCAAGATGCAACCCCTACTTACGAAATCTCCGCAATACGAAGAGGGCTCTGGAATGGATTAATCTCGTAAATTGGGGGCCGACTGTATATACAGTGATCCCTCGCTACTTTATGCTTCAGTTTATGCAGCTTCAGTGCATCATGGGGTTTTCAAAAATATTCATCAAAAAATCAGGAAATTAGGGGGAAATAGGGGGAAAGTTAAGGAAAATGCTGCAAAACAAGGCCAATTATAAAAAAACAAAAAAACAAAATAAATAAATAAATAAATAACAGCCCATAAAACTACTTACATTTTTATATGAGGTGCACATCTGAGTGCGTGTGCACGCGCATGTCTGTATGTGTGTGTACTTATATTTTATTTATATCTTATGTATTATTTTCGAATCTTTAATTGTTATTTTAAGCATTTATAGCGTTGAATGTGTATTTATTGATATTATATACACATATACATGTACAAATACATCAGTCAGAAGGGTCAATCCTACTACGTGGAAATCGGTGGTTGCAGGGGGGTCTTGGTCTCCATTAACCGCGGAAAGTGTGGGATCCCTGTATATCATTTTGTTTGCACTAATAATGTGCGAATAAAAAGTGAATGATTTAAAAACAAAAGTGAACAACACGTGACTGATTTATGAGACAGGATTCACTTTTTTCACCAAACATCCACAAATCCATCACAAAATCAGTCATAAAAATGGCAAAAAAGATCCTTTTCATGACTTTCGTGTGATATGTGTATTTAAGATGCAAAATATTCGCCTGCATGTGTACTTGCAAAACATCCTGACCAGCATTTAAAATTTTTCAACAACAACAAAAAAAAAAAATCACGAAAAAAATCAATGTGCATGTCTTTGGACTGTGGGATGAAACCGGGGAGCCAAGAGGAAACATATGCAAGAACACAGAGAATATGGAAAGTTCACACAGAAACACCCTCACCGAGCTTAAAATTGAACCCAGGGCCTTCTATTTGTGAGGAGGACAAGCCCTCTCTTTAATTTTATCTTTATCCATAGCAACATTCTGCATCAATAGTCACATTTTTAAAACTTGGAACCTTTTCCCCTAATGATTTCTCTTGATTAGTAATACATTATATGCATTATTTTTAACGAGAATTGATTTTTTTTTTTTTTTTTCCTAAAACATAGCGACAGGACATGGCGTCTCGAAGCAGAGTGTGTCCTGACTAAATGAAGCCCCAGCTGGGAAGTGAGGTTTCACTTTGCACTCTGCACCTCCGGGACTCTGCTCAAGGATTCACCTCAAGATGTGGGAACGTTTCTAATTATTGCTTTAATTACACTCCCACAATCCCTGCAGGAGCAAAAGCAGAATTACAGGAGAATATTAGCATGCACCATCTGAAATGCTTTCAGTTGTTGTTTATCTTTCAGCCAAGATGTGAAATGATATGAAATGATGAAGTGATATGAAATGCACAGATTGATTTAAATAATTCCTGTATGATTTGGTATAGTGGTTATGGTGCTGGGTTTATGGTCAGGAAGTTGTGGGTTCATATCCCTGTTAGACCCTTATCATGCTAAGGCCCCTGAACTAGATCTCAATGACCAGTGTCCACTTGTCCACCCAGGAGTATTAATGGGTACCAGGAAAAATACTGGGGAGATGCCATAGACGAGGGTCCCTTCTCTTAGACACTTCATGTTAGAAAACTGGGATCTGATTCCACTGTGATGAGCCACAAGGCTCATGTGTCCAATAGACCTACCTACTCTGTATAGTCCTGCCTCTTTTATTACACAGAGTATGTCATTAAAAGAGCAGCGTTCAATATAATATAATAAATATAGAACTCTTAATGGTCATCCTGCTGCTTTCTTACGGGAATCATACCATGGCAAACATCATTTGGTTCGGAGTTAAACTGAGCATTTTACGGGTATGACCTTGTTCAAGAGATGTAAAGGAGACCGAATAAGGAAGGTAATAACCCTCATTTCAGGAGCTTTTCGTCTGTGCTCCACTCAGTGTACTTTGTTCTGAGGGACAATTGGATGTCAGCCAAAGGCTAAGTCCAAACCTCACTTTAATCTATTTTAGACCTAACTTTCTGTCTTCATTCATCTTTAGTAAGCACTTATTCCGGTCAGGATCGGGTTGGAGCCAAAGCCTATACAGGGAACACTGGGTGTTAAGTAAGCATACACTGTGCGTTGACAGGGCACCAGGTGCATATGCACACTTATTCACACTAAGATCCACCTACTCTGACATGAAGAATTCAGAAGCCCGCACAGACGCAAAAACAATAATCGCAAAATCAGCACTGAAGTGAGGAACAGTAGGCTTTGAAATCTGTATTGTCCTCCTCTCTATTTAATATCATGCCTCATTAACCTGTCTAGTAAGATCTACTACAGCCAAACACCAGCAAAAACAAACGCTAACGCAAGACATGAGAGGTTATACAGTAGTACTGTATCATCAACAACCCCTAGACAATACAGTATACATATACTTGCACCAAAGAAAATAGTTGTTTTTTTTTTACCCTGAGATAATTAGATAAAACCTCATACTAACAGCTTGACACGAAAAAACATGTCGTCTCAATAAATATTTACAAGAAAACGATTATTTGACGTTAAATCAAATAGTTTAAAGTATGGAATAGGGCAGTGGTGGCCTGGTGGTAAGGTGCTGGATCACTGATCTCAAGGTTGGGGGTCTCTCGCTGTCTATGGTGTGAGGTATGCAAAAAAACATTGCTGACTTTTGTCAAGAATAGCTGCAAAACCGTCAGCATGTTTCTTCCTTGCGAGTTCCTGGCGAGCTCTCCAGTCCAGGGTGTACTCTGCCCTCGCTCAGAGTCGGCTGAGGTGGGTGACAGCCTCCCCGTTACACAAATTAGGATTAAGTGAATGAATGAAATGAATGAAAGGATTAATTAATACAGAATACTGATTATGATCCCAATATGACCCAATCATATTCCAATGTCACATCGGATGAAGTCAGAAACCATTGTAGAATTTCATGTAAAATTCTGAAAAATTGGAGCAACATAGAGAGGCATTCTGGTCACTTTCCCAGTAAATACACACTATTTTTATACAATATCAGAGACACATTGAAACATCCTCGGTACAAATTGGAGTGACATTGGTATAGATTGTAATAGCACTGGATATAACATTGGAATAATGTCCAGAAATAGTCACAGAACATCAGCACAAAAACGGCATGAAACATCAGACTAACATCAGAATATGATCAGCTCAAATCGAAATCATCTATTTCAAACATTTTAACCTACTTACATTGTTTCCATCCCAAGCCGTTTTTGCCATTTCCTTACTCTTCACTCCTTACTTTAACCGAAAGTTCTTCTGGTCTCCTACTGACATCCCAATTCTGTGTCATTTGTGCAGCGAGGAGCAAGGATTCACGAGAGCAGATATCCTGGAAGTGCTGCACACCAGTGTATATATAACCTGCCCCTTTCATGAATCTAGTGGGGCTGGTGGTGGTGGTGGTTAGGGTGATGGGCACATGATCAGGAGGTTGTGTGTTCGAATCCCAGTTGGACCCCCACGGTGCCTGTGTTCACCAAGCAGTATAAATGGGTAGAAATATACTGGGAAGGTTACCTGTGATGGACTAGTGTCCTGTCCAGGAGGAGTTTAACTCATGCTAGCGTCACGCTATGGAAACTGGGAATAAGCACCAGCCTGATGAGCCATTAGGCTCGGGTGTAAAATGCCAACAGACTACCTTTTATGAATCTAGGATGTTTGCCATTTTTATGCAACAACTCAGGTGTGCTCCTATCATTAGAAGTGGACTTTACTCCATGTGATGCTTCACAGGAAATGCATCTCATTTTCTTAAAACACATTTTCGCAAATCCATGCCCCCCACATTGTTTGACATGCTCTATTATTATATTTTCTTGATGACTCTCCTGAACTATTAGCTGCAACCCCTTCCCTGAAACACACACACAGAATACTAGTGGTACTGCCCAATTCTGTACGGATCCACAAGGTTTTCAAAACGTACACAAATCCAGGGATCCCTCGCTACTTCACACTTCAAATAATGCGACTTCAGTGCATAGAGGTTTTTTTAATAAAATAAATAAATAAATATTCATCGAATTAAAAAATAAGAAAAATTAAAGGAAGAATAGGTGGAAAAGTTAGAGACAATGTCACAAAAACAAGGCCAATTATGCAAAAAACAAAAACAACAACACAAAACAAAAACCAACCCAAAATCTCCCATCAAAACTGGATACATTGTTGCATCTGTGTGCCACGCCCCCTTCTGCCAGAGCCTAGTATTAAGTGTACCTCAGGATAATGTTTAACCATATTTCATACTTATATTTATGATATATCTCTCTGTAGATTTTATTCCATTTCTATTTCTACTTGTTCTTCAATTTCATTTCACTTTCACCTTCACTTTGGTCCTTGGACATGTTCGTATCTCTGGATGTTTGCAAAACGAATGTTGGCAAGTTGGGGAGCGTCTGTATTTATATTTTATTTCCATCTTATGTTATTTTTTTCAATGTTTAATTGTTATTATAAGAATTTATAGCATTGGATATGTATTTATTGATATTATATACACATATACATGTACGTATACGTCAGTCGGGGGTGGGGGTGAGGGGAGATCCTACTTCGTGGATTTCGATGGTCGTGTGGGGATCTCGGTCCCAATTATGGGACCAATGACCGGCCATGTCTCTCAGTGTCTATGGTGAGAGGCATGTAAAAGAACCATTGCTGGCTTTCATCAGGAGCAGGTTGTATAGCCATCGGCGTGTTTCTGCTCTACGATGGCCTGGCAAGCTCTCCTGGGTGTACTCTGCCCTCGTCCAGAGTCGGCTAAGATGGGCACCATCCTTGCTGCGACCTTAATTAAGATTAAACGGTTCAGATAATGAATGAATGAATGAGTGTTTACATCATTATTTGTAAATAATTTCACAATCCAGATTGTTGCCTCCAATACTTGGGGAAAATGAGTACATTTATGATCTTAAGTACATTTCATCTCCAGGCACTGATGCTTCAGTTTCTGAGAAGTGGGGATGGTGGGTGGAGTTCAAGAGAAGGTGGGAACTAATACTTATGAAAAAGAAGTATCTTCACATTTAGACATAGGTTCTGTCCAATAGCTTTACACTAGTTTTATCTACTTCTACTTTTCATGGCACTTTTGATTAGTTAAAATGTCCTACCTCTTCCCATTGATGAATGTAGCGTATGAGTCTGGACAGCCTCAGCAGACGTAACAGACTGAGTATCTTTGTGAAACGGACAATCCTGAGCGCACGTGCCGTCTTGTAGAAATCTGAATCGATCCGTGTCTCTACAATAAGGAAGATGTAGTCCACGGGGATAGAGGAGATGAAGTCCACCACAAACCACGAGCGCAGATACTTGATTTTTATCTGCTGTGGGTCCAGAATGATTTCTGTGTTGTCCTCTTTGACGATACCTGTGCGAAAGTTAAGCACCAGGTCCATGAGGAAGAAGGTGTCAGAGACAACGTTGAAGACGATCCAGGGAGGAGTGTGCTCGTCCTTGAAGAAGGTGATGCCCACAGGGATGATGATCAAGTTTCCCACCATCAGCAACAACATAGTGAGATCCCAGTAGAACCTGAACAGGACAGAGGGCATGACAATAGAGTATAGAGTACCCATGGGACAGAAACAGGAGAACACAAAGAGAAAAAACAAGGTTAAACAAGTGCCTTTGGAAAGTTTGGAGTCACCTTGTTGTTACTTTTTAATCCATCTTAGAATAATATTAGGAATGTTTTTCATCAATAAAGTAGCATAATTTACCAATGGTTCCATGTTGAAGTATTTAACTATTAACTGTGAAGAGGAAGTCATGTTACAGTGTCAAGGTCAGACATTACACACATTTTTAGATTTTTTGAAATTAATTTCAGACATCAGCAGAGCACCAAGGTACATTTTCCAATTAAAAAAATGATTTTTAATTCTTCAGGAAGCTGCTTATATATATATATATATATATATATATATATATATATATATATATATATATATATATATATATATATATGTATAATCTTCTACATCTTTTCCTATCGGCTTTTCCCTTCAGGGGTCGCCATAGTGAACCATCTGCTTCCATCTCACCTTATCCTCTGCATGTTCTACTCTTACTCCAACTACCTTCATGTCCTCCTTCACCACATCCATACATCTTCTCTTTGGTCTTCCTCTAGGACTTCTGCTTGGTTGTTCCAACCTCAGCATCCTACTACCAATATACTCACTATCCCTCCTCTGTAAATGTCCAAACCATCTCAATCTAGCCTTTCTGACTTTGTCTCCAAAACCTCTAACATGTGCTGTCCCTCTGATGTACCCATTCCTGATCCTACCCATCCTCGTTACTACCAAAGAGAAGCTTAACATTTTCATCTCTGCTACCTCCAACTCTGCATCCAGTCTTTTCCCCAGTGCCACTGTTTCTAAACCATACAACATCACTGGCCTTATCACCATCTTGTACACTTTTCCTTTCATTCATACCTTCCGATCACACATCACACTGGATACTTTTCTCCAACCATTCCAACCTGCCTGCACACGCCTCTTCACCTCTTTTCCACACTCTCCATTGCTCTGGATTGTTGACCCTAAGTACATAAAATCCTCCACATTCTTTATCTCTGCTCCCTGTACCCTCACTGTTCCTCTTGGGTGCTTGTCATTCACACACATGTATTCTGTTTTACTGAGGCTAATCTTCGTTCCTCTCCTTTCCAGGGCATACCTCCACCTCTCTAGATTTTCCTGCACTTGTTCTCTGTTCTCACTACAGATCACAATGTCATCTGCAAACATCACAGTCCATGGAGATTCTTGTATAACCTCATCTGTCAGCCTGTCCATCACCATAGCAAACAAGAAGGGACTCAGAGCTGACCCTTGATGCAGTCAAACCTTCACCTTGAACTCTTCTGTCACACCAACAGCGCACCTCACCATTGTCTCACATCTCTCATACATGTCCTGCACCACTCTAACATACTTCTCTGCCACTCCAGACTTCCTCATGCAATACCACAGTTCCTCTCTCGGCACCCTGTCATATGCTTTCTCCAGATCCACAAAGGCACAATGCAGCTCCTTCTGGCCTTCTCTGTACTTCTCTATTAACATCCTCAAAGCAAACACTGCAACTGTGGTGCTTTTTATTGGCAAGAAACCAAACTGTTGTTCACAGATGCTGACCTCTGCCCTTAGTCTAGCTATTCCATTATCTAGTCTAGCTAGTCCATTATTCTTTCCCATAACTTCATCATATGGCTCATCAACTTTATTCCTCTGTAGTTGCAGCAACTCTGCACGTCTCCCTTGTTCTTAAAAATGGGCACAAGCACACTTCTCCATTCCTCTGACATCCTCTCACTCGCTAAGACCTTGTTGAATGTTCTTGTCAGAAAATCTACTGATACCTCTCCTAGACACCTCCACCAGTATGTCATCAGGACCAACTGCCTTTCCACTCTTCATCCTCTTCAACGTTCTCCTCACTTCACCCTTACTAATCTTTGCTACTTCCTAGTCCTCAACAGTCACCTCTTCTACTCTTTTTTCTCTCTCATTTTCCTCATTCATCAGCTCTTCAAAGTACTCTTTCCATCTTCCCAGCACACTTCTGTCATCAGCCAATACATTTCCCACTCTGTCCTTAATCACTCTAACTTGCTACACGTCCTTCCCATCTCTATTTCTCTGCTGTGCCAACCTGTATAAATAATTTTTTCCCTCTTTACTGTCCAACTTATCATGCAAGTCCTCATACGCCCTCTGTTTGGCCTTTGACAGTGCTACTTTTGCCTTACGCTGTGTCTCCCTGTACTCCTGTTTACTCTCTTCGGTCCTCTCAATGTCCCACTTCTTCTTAGCTAACATCTTTTCTACACATTAATGCACTTCCTCATTCCACCACCAAGTCTCCAAATTACATCATCTACACAAGATGTAGTCTACCTGTGTGCTCTTACCTCCGCTTTTATAAGTCACTCTATGCTCCTGTCTCTTCTGGAAGAAAGTATTCACCATGGCCATTTCCATCCTTTTTCCATCCTTTTTGCAAAATCTATCAACATCTGTCCTTCTGTGTTCCTGTCCTGGATACCAAACCTGACCATCACGTCCTCATCCCCTCTTTTGCCTGCTACCAACATGTCCATTGAAGTCTGCACCAATCACTCTTTCTCCTCTGGGGGTTCTCTGCATCACTTCATCTAACTCACTCCAGAATTTCTCCTTCTCTTCTAGCTCACATCCTATTAGGGCATAAGCACTAATAACATTGAACATCACACCTTCAACTAACTTGAGACTCATCACTCTGTCTGGCACTCTTTTCACTTCTAGAACATTCCTGACAAACCCCTCCTTCAAGATGACTCATACTCCATTTCTCTTCCCATCTCCACCATGATAAAACAGCTGTCCTTCTGTGTTCCTGTCCTGGATTCCAAACCTGTCCATTATTTCCTCATCCCCTGTGTTGCCTGCACCAACATGTCCATTGAAGTCTGCACCAATGACTACTCTTTCACCTCAGGGGGTACTCTGCATCAGCTCATCTAACTCACTCCAGAATCTCTCCTTCTGTTCGAGCTCACATCCTGCCTGTGGGGCATAAGCACTAATAACATTGAACATCACACCTTCAGTTTCTAACTTGAGACTCATCACTCTGTCTGGCACTCTTTTCACTTCTAGAACATTCCTGACAAACCCCTCATTTAAGATGACTCCGACTCCATTTCTTTTCCCATCCACACCATGATAAAACAGCTTAAGCCCTGCTCCTAAGCTTCTAGCCTTGCTACCTTTCCACCTGGTCTCCTGAACACACAGTATGTCCACCTTCCTCCTCTGCATCATGTCAGCCAGCTCTCCACCTTTTCCTGTCACAGTTCCAATATTCAAAGTCCCTACTTTCAGTCCTAGACTCATGCCTTTCCTCTTCTCTCTCTGCCTACGGACACACCTCCCACCTCTCCTTCTTTGACCTCTCCTTCTTTAACCAACAGTAGTCCAATTTTCACCAGCACCCTGTTGGTTAACAACACTGATCGCAGTCATTGTTAACCCAGGCCTCGACCGATCCGGTATGAAATTTGTATTTAAAGTTCGCATTCTGTATTTTGGCAAAAGTTTTACGGCGGATGCCCTGCCTGTCGCAACCCTCTGCATTTATCCAAGCTTGTGAGGGTGGACACTTGTTTGTGCCCCCCTCATGGCTGCATTTTATATATATATATATATATATATATACATGTGTGTGTTATTGTGTTGATGTTATTAGCACAGGAAGGTTTCGTCACTGAAAATTTATTCATGTATAATATGACTCTTGAAGTGCTGGGAATGTCATCAAATATAGTGTGCAAATTACATATTTCTCAACACAATGCATTATCTGTTGATTAGAATCACTCGCAAAGCATGCTGGGAGTCTCGACTCACAATACCTGATGCGAGAATTCATTTGGATATAAAGATGTAAGCGCGATCTCGAAGGCAAGCCCACAAAATTATAAATAATATTTAAAGATACGATTTTGCGTCTGATTACGATTTTATATTTTTTTCACTTTGTCATATAATACAGAGAGATCGGCAGGAAAAAAATAATAAATTGAAAATGTTAAAAATAATTTTTTAGTAACACTTTTGCCCGTGCTTCGGTGGATCCATCAACCAGATAATATAAAATGAGTGACCTAAACATGGTTAAAGCCAACGGATCAGCAGGCCTAGTATATTGTTAAACATCCCAAATGTGATTCACAAACTGATGACCGAACAAACTAACTGTACATTATCTGTCTAAAATATGCGAAGCTACTTTGCTGTGACCTGAGTTTAACTCGCTCGCTGCATGTTCCTCACACTTTCAATCCACCCATGATGACACAACTATCACAAAAATAAAAATTAATAAATATTAATTATCAATATTATTAATAAATTCAATGGAATAGAACAATGGTTTTGATTTTGCAGTTTGTTCCTCATTATAGTTTCATTCAGTTTCTACATAAATCATTAAAGCTAATTAATTTTTTGTACACAAGTAATTTCCCAAGTATGAACTTCTGTAGTAAAGCTTTCATCAGTTTCTCAGGCTCAGTAAATATAATTAATTATGCAATTGTCAACAGCGAGAGAACTAATGGAGTAGCATTAAGTAGAACTTGTTATAATGAAAATGGCAAGATCACATGTTCCAAGATTTTAAGGAAGTAATGGTTTTGCACATTATTTCCAAAGACCAAGCCATTTAGAGTACTTTAACACATTTTTTTTCTGAATAGATGAGTGCAATGTGAATTAATAATGTGTCTTTTTGTCCCTGATTCTAAATAAAATATATAAATATGATTATTTCCCAACACCATCCATTAGGTTATTGAAGATGAATTAATAAATGATAAATATGTAACAGAATTTAGAAAATTAGTGTAGAATCACTGTTCTTCAGTTATTCCCTTTGGGAGAACCTTTCTATATGGAAACGTAAAACAGACAGTTTACATTTATAATAAGCGTTTGAGTAAAACTGCTGTTTTGATTATCCAAAAATGTTAAAATTAAGGCTTGGTCGTGGAAAAAAAAATGTGATGGGGGCAGTGGTGGCCTGGTGGGAAGGTGTTGGATCACTGATCCCAAGGTTCGGGGTTCAAGCACCACTTTCAAAGGGTTCTCTCTGTTGTCCCCCAGCTAACTGAGTTATCAAAGGCCGGCCATGTCTCTCAATGTCTATGGTGTGGGATTCATGTAAAAGAACCATTGCTGACTCTTGACAAGAGTAGCTGAATATCCATTGGTGTGTTTCTGCCGTGCGATGGAATAGCAAGCTGTCCAGGGTGTACTCTGCCCTCACCCAGAGTCGGCTGGGATGGGTACCAGTCTCCCCGTAACCCTAAGTAGGATTAAGGGGTTCAGAAAATGAATTAACAAATAATTTTGATATATTTTGTTCTTGCAATAATAATAATCTAATAATGTTTTGGGTTATTAGAATGTGGCTATACAAAAAAAAGTAATAGTGCAAACTAAAGTAATTACAAATAAAGGGTTCTTAGGACTTTTTTTAAAATATATTTTATATAATTTATATAGGATTAAATAATTCCACAAATGTATATTACATAATGTAATATTTCACAGTCAGTGGGAAAACTTGTTTTGTCGAAAATATAACCTTGTTTACCTACACAATCTCGTTCATCTGACATCAAAATTTCAGAACTGTGAATAAGGATAAGAGGTATTTCTATCTCTGTGACCTTACGTTATTTTTATTTGTTATTTTTTTATTATAATTTTAAAAGCATTTTAATATGTCTTCTTCCTTTTTTCCTTTCGGCTTTTCCCTTCAGGGGTCGCCACAGCGAATCATCCTACTACCAATATACTTACTATTCCTTCTCTATACATGTCCAAACCATCTCAATCTAGCCTCTCTGACTTTGTCTCCAAAATGTCTTGCATGTGCGGTCCCTCTGATGTACTCATTCCTGATCCTCGTTACTCCCAAAGAGAAGCTCAACATTTTCATCTCTTCTACCTCCAGCTCTGCCTCCTGTCTTTTCCCTAGTACCACTGTTTCTAAACCATACAACATTACTGGCCTCATGTCTTGTAGACTTTTCCTGTCATTCTTGCCGATACCTTCCTATCACACATTATACCAGACACTTTTCTCCAACCATTCCAACCTGCCTGCACATGTGTCTTCACCTCTTTTCCACACTCTCCATTGCTCTGGATTGTTGAACCTAAGTACTTAAAAACGTCCACCTTCTTTATCTCTGCTCGCTGTACAGCTAACTAAACAGCTGTTGTTCACAAAAGCTGACCTCTGCCCTTATTCTAGCTTCCACTATTCTTTCCCATAACTTCATCATATGGCTCATCAACATTATCCCTCTGTAGTTGCCACAACTCTGTACGTCTGCCTTGTTCTTAAAAATGGGCACCAGCACACTTCTTCTCCATTCCTCCAGCATCCTCTCATTCTCTAAGACCTTACCTCGCCTAGACACTTCCATACCTCCACCGGTATGTCATCAGGACCAACTGCATTTCCACTCTTCATCCTCTTCAATGTCCTCCTCACTTCACCCTTACTTATCTTTGTCACTTCCTGGTCCTCAATGGTTACCTCTTCTACTCTTTTTCTCTCTCATTTTCCTCATTCCTCGGCTATTCAAAGTACTCTTTCCATCTTCCCAGCATTTTTCTGTCATCAGTCAATACATTTCCCACGCTGTCCTTAATCACTCTAACTTGTTGCATGTCCTTCCCATCTCTATTTCTCTGCTGTGCCAACCCGTATAAATTATTTTCTCCCTCCTTACTGTCCAACCTATCATACAAGTCATCATACGCCCTCCATTTGGCCTTTGACACCTTTGCCTTACGCTGTCTCCCTGTGCTCCTGTTTACTGTTTCAGTCCCCTCTATGTACCACTTCTTCTTTGCTAACCTATTCCTTTGTACACACTCCTGCACTTCCTCATTCCACCACCAAGTTTCCTTATCTACTGTCTTTCCAGAGGACACACCAAGTACTCTCCTACCTGTCTCCCTGATCACATGAGCTGTAGTTGTCCAGTCATCTGGAAGCACTTCCTGACCACCCAAAGCCTGTTTCAACTCCTCCTTGAAGACAACACTACACTCTTCCCTTTTCAGCTTCCACTACATTGTCTACTGCTCTGCCTTTGCCTTCTTCACCTTTCTCACCATCAGCATCATCCTGCACACCACCATCCTATGCTGTGTGGCAACACTCTCACCCACTACTACTTTGCAGTCACTGACTTCCTTTGAATTACATCGCCTACACAACATGTAATCTACCTGTGTGCTCTTACCTCCACTTTTGTCACCCTATGCTCCTGTTTCTTCTGGAAGAAAGTATTCACCACAGCCATTTCCTTCCTTTTGCAAAATCTATCAACATCTGTCCTTCTGTGTTCCTGTCCTGGATTCCAAACCTGTCCATTATTTCCTCATCCCCTGTGTTGCCTGCACCAACATGTCCATTGAAGTCTGCACCAATGACTACTCTTTCACCTCAGGGGGTACTCTGCATCAGCTCATCTAACTCACTCCAGAATCTCTCCTTCTGTTCTAGCTCACATCCTGCCTGTGGGGCATAAGCACTAATAACATTGAACATCACACCTTCAGTTTCTAACTTGAGACTCATCACTCTGTCTGGCACTCTTTTCACTTCTAGAACATTCCTGACAAACCCCTCATTTAAGATGACTCCGACTCCATTTCTCTTCCCATCCACACCATGATAAAACAGCTTAAGCCCTGCTCCTAAGCTTCTAGCCTTGCTACCTTTCCACCTGGTCTCCTGAACACACAGTATGTCCACCTTCCTGCTCTGCATCATGTCAGCCAGCTCTCCACCTTTTCCTGTCACAGTTCCAATATTCAAAGTCCCTACTTTCAGTCCTTGACTCATGCCTTTCCTCTTCTCTCTCTGCCTACGGACACACCTCCCACCTCTCCTTCTTTGACCTCTCCTTCTTTAACCAACAGTAGTCCAATTTTCACCAGCACCCTGTTGTTTAACAGCACTGATGGCGGTCTTTGTTAACCCAGGCCTCGATCGATCCGGTATGAAATTTGTAGTGACGGTTCACATTCCGTATTTTAATATGTATTTTGTCCAAATGCAAAATTTTGGAGCAGCACCGGAATATACACTCACTCCCACTCACTCATTTACCAAACAATTCAGTCACGGGGTCTGTCTCACTGGACGAAAGCAGGATACACCCAGAACAGCACACCTGACCACCACCGGTCTAACACACATAAAACCATTTATACACCACACCTAGGGGCACTTTCGAACAGCCAGTTAGCCAAATGTGTACACGTTTGCACTGTTGGGGAAAACTGGAGCATTTGGAGGAAACCCACACAAGCACAGAGGTGGGGGGTGGGGGGGCATGCAAGTTCCACACAGAAATGCCTGAGCCCAGGATTCGAACCCGAGACCTTTTTGCTGTAAGGCATGTATGCAAGGAAACCATGACGCCCCAGATATAGATACAGACATAAGGCATTTATCAAGTAAAGTAGGTTTTGTTTTCCTTTGTATTGGTGCAAATGTTTTAGTCCATCTCATGTCATTTGATTACTTTAAAATATAAAAAAGTACATATTTTATATATATATATATATATATATATATATATATATATATATATATATATATATATATATATATATATAATATTATTCAAGAGTTTGGGCACAGTCAGACTGAATACAGTAGGTTTCTATAAGCTGTGGACTTGCACCTTATACCTAAACATTCATTCAGTCATTGAGTCATTCTATACGCCTCTTTAATTAAAGTCTTGGTGCCCATTTCTGCTGAATCTGGGCAAGGGCAGGTACACCCTGGACAGCTCACCAGTCCATCGCAGGGCCAACACTCACACAACCATTCATACTCACACTCACAACTAGGGGAGATTTGAAACAGCCAATTAGTCTACTGTGAATGTATTTGGACTTTTCAAGGAAACCAGAATACCTGAAGGAAACCCATGAACATGTAAACTTCACGCAGAAATGCCCAGGTTGGGAATCGAACCCAGACCTTTTTGCTGTGAGGCGGACGTGCTAACCACTATGTCACTATGCCTTGCCCTCAACATTTATAAACATTCACAAACTTGAAAATGTAACCCACTTCTTCCAAAATGGACTGAATTAAAATAAATAACCAAAGTAGGACGGGGCAGTGGTGGTCTCGTGGTATAGGGCACTGGATCGCTGATCCAAAGGTTGGGGGTTCGATTCCCACTCTCCACAAGGTTGTCACTGTCCTCCCCAGTGCAGCTAACTGGGTTATCAAAGGCCGGCCATGTCTCTCACTGTCTATTGTGTGAGGCATGTAAAAGAACCATTGCTGACTTTCAACAAGAGTAGGCTGCAAAGCCGTCAGCATGTTTCCGCCCTGCGATGGCCTGGCGAGCTGTCCAGGGTGTACTCTGCCCGAAGTTGGCTGGGATGGGCGCCAGCCTCCCCGCGACCCTAATTAGGATTAAGCGGTTACAGAAAATGAACTGAACTAAAGTAGGAGGAAAAAAGTACCACAAGTATCCTCAAGGGGATGAACACATTAAACTGTCCAGATTTTGTCATCTCTGGTAAATCTGTCCTCAGCTGACACCACAGATTAAAAGTACATGCCAGGTGCCAGTCTCATTAGCTACCATGTTCAAAGAAGCTTAGGAAATACAGGACTGATGGACAGGAGGTGGAAGACAAAGCCATTTGTAAAAGAATTGAACAAAAATATCAAAATAACTGCAGTGAGTGAAGAGTACAGTCAAAAAAATAACTTGAATGGAATTTTTGTGGTCAATATGGAGAAGCTATATACTGCATACACTGAAGCAAGCATAAGTACCCTTGTACCTAATAAATCTGTACTTTTTTTCTTTTTGGTTTTTCTGTCTGGGGAACATTGTAAAAGTTTAATATAGAAAAAATATATACTGTATTAGAGAGTGGCATAGTTATAATAGTTCTCCCATCCACCTCACAGCAAGAAGGTCCTAGCATCAAGTCCTGGGTTTGTTGAGGGTATTTCTGTGTGGAGTTTGCATGTACTCCCCATGCTTGCGTGGGTTGCCTCCAGGTAGTCTGGGTTCCTCAGGCAGGCCAACGATATGCAAATTAGGTTCAAAATTTCACCTAAGTGTGAGAGTGAGTTTTCATGGTTGTGCATGTGTTGGCCCTGTGTGTACTGCACCGTCACCAAGTGTTGACTGAGATAGAACCCAACTTCCCTCCAATTCTAACAAGATTAAGTGGTTCAGCAAGAGTAACAGTGAGGAAAATGTAGGAAACTTTTCAAGGAACACTTGAGAAGCTTTTTTTGTTTGACTATGCTGTTTTGTATAGCGTGGCTTGTGTCATTATGATGATCATTCTCAAAAAGTGTAAGGAATCCTAAGAAGGAATGGCTACCAATCTAATCAACTGGGAACCATTTTACATTCTAACAAGGCAACACAATGCTGGTGAGAAGTGATGTGGTCATGTCTGGAATGAAAATGGCTTACTCATCACTCCCCCCTAAAGTCAAGCTGTACCGGGAATAATCAGAATGAAAAATTAGACAGGGGTATCTAACCACATGTCTTCAGTTTGGAAAGGCATACCTGGATCAAAGCCAGAAGTTAAATTTAATTTGTTTAGTTACTAGTTAATTAAATGTATTAACTATTTCATTTGTTGACCTCAGGGTGGTGTCCAGAGAAAACATTCAAGTCTGCAACTGCCAGATCAAATTTGTTTAAAAGTTTCTTTGTTGGTTGAGACAGATCCCAGCCTGCCCATGACCATAGTGGAAGTTTGGTGATACTGGGGCTTGAACCATCCACCTTAATGTTAACAAACCAGAACCCTAACCACAGAGTCATCACTGTCCCCGGCAACTGTATTTGACAGGGGTTTAACCCACGAAGACAACACATTGCTATACAAATGTTCCTTTGTTCATTCAGGAATTTTGTGTAATCAAACTTGTCAGTCATCATCACCTAAGAGAAGGGTTAGTTTTTCAATCCATCATGGCATTTCTATGACTCTGTTTCCTGATCTTGCGCATCCACAACTTGTTTTTGGATACTTCTAAGTGGCTTATCAAATTGAGCTTACTATACCAAGGCATACAACTGGTGAAAAACCTTGAACGGTGGAATCCAAAATCTTGAGCAGCTACAGATTTTCCCAAAGAATCAAACACAATATTTTTTTAGTGCAAACAAATAACCAGCTTGGAAGTCAAAAACAGCTTTGCAGTTAAGACTGTGGATAAATATCATGGAAATCATATCTAGACAGCCAGTCTATAATTTGGGGCAAATCCTTGAGGAGTCTGGATTCCCAAAGCAGATTTCCTTTGAGGATGCAAAAAAAAAAAAAATGAAGCCAGCTTTCTATCTCCTCTCGCCTACGCCTCGGCCCTCCCTCATCCCAATGGTTTGTGTGTGTGTGTGTGTGTGTGTGTGTGTGTGTGTGTGTGTGTGTGTGTGTGTGTGTGTCTGTGTGTGTTATAAATTGCCCTCTGGGGCCAGGTGGTAATTAAATCCAGATTGGCTGCATTGTGTGGTGGGGTGATATATTCTTACTGCTGTATAGATTAGAAAGAGAAGGTCAGCATTGTGAACAGGTGATTTACTCGGCTAAGTTTAGAAATGCTTGTAAAAAAAATAAATAAATAAAAATAAAAATCTGCCGTGGAAGCTGAAAAAAAATCAATTCCTGGGACAACGCCTTAAAATAAATTAGATTTTTATTGCCTAAGCATACTCTTACACTGAAAATTGTAGAAAAATGTGACCGTCAACTCAAATAAACTTTAAGGTAAAAAACAAATCCCTGAGTAAGAAAAAATATTTTTCATAAAATCACCTGTTACACAATTATTGGCACCCTTAACAATCCCTAGGAAATAAATGTAATTACTGTATTTCTACATCAATTTACAAAGTTAATCAGAATATCTAGGAACATTTAATTTTTGATTCATCACTTCCTGTTTCTCTGAAGTATAAATATAATGTGGCTCAGAGGCCATTTCTCCTATCCAGTCTTCAACATGGGAAAGACAAAGGAACACACCATTCAAGTAGATGTGTGTCGACCTTCACAAGTCAGATAATGGCTACAAGAAAATAGCCCCTTGCCTACACCTGCCCATATCTACTGTCAGAGGAGTCATTAACAAGTTTAAAACAACCGGAACAGTGATAAACAAGCCTGGAAAAGGATGCAAGGTTATTTTGCCAACACACACAGTGAGGAGAATGGTAAGAGAAATAAAAAGATGTCCAAAGCTCACTGTTAAAAAATAGCAACAAGCATCATGGGGTCACAAAGTGTCCAAAACAACCATCAGGTGCCATCTACATGCCAAGTTGTTTGGGAGGCATGCACAGAAAAAAACTTTTCTTGCGATCATAAACGCAAATGTCTGGGGTTCGTTAAGCAGTACTGGGACTGTGTGCTTTGGCCAGATGAGTTCTTTTTGGCCGTAAACACTCTAAGTTGGTCAGGCAGAACACAAAAGATGACCATACAAAAAAGCATCTCATGCCCACTGTGACGTATAAGGGCAGATCGGTGATGCAGTGGGCCTGTTTCTCTTCCAGAGGTCATGGGAACCTTGCTGGTGAATGCCCAAAAGCTGAAGATAGGTTGTAACTGGGTCTTTCAGCAAGATAATGATCCTAAACATGTTTCCAAATATACACAGAAATGGTTCCCTTAACCCCCTTAATTCTCTTAGTGCCAGGAGGCAGGAGGCACATAAGGGCTTGGACATCACTCCTCCATTGGGGCCGATTTGCAGTTTCACGGCGTACCGAGTTCCACGAGGTCCAGTCAACAACGGTTTTCTCCATCTCAACCATTCTTCGCGAATATGTTTTTGGGAGGCCTCTCTTCCTTCGTCCTTCTGGTGCCCACTCTAGGGCCACAGTACAGTCAGCCCACAGGTCCTTTCTCAGGATCCAATCCAGTTCCATCTCCGTCTTCTCACCTCCTCACTGATCTTCTCTGCCCTTGCCATTTCAAGGATTGTCTGGTTGGAGATGTGCTGTTGCCATCTGATCATGAAGATCCTCCTGAGACGCTCTGGAAGGTGTCTAGTTTTCCTTCCTCTCCTTTTGTAAGCTTACAGGTCTTACATCCATACAGTAGCACTGACAGTACTAGGCTCTTAAAAAGTGAAGTTTTCGTCCTTCTGCCGATATCTCTGGCTTGGCAGATTCTCAGGAGTCGTTTGAATTGAGCGTTCGCCAGGGCCACTCTCTTTCTGACGTCTGCTGAGCTTCCACCATCCTTGGCCACATTAGCTCCTAGATACGTAAAACTCTCCACCTCCTCTACTTCTCTATCTCTGACCTTCATTTATTTTTTTTTGCACTTCCTGTCATTCATCTTCAGCCCAACTTTAGTAGCATTCGCTTCCTGCTTGGCTGTCTTCTGTTGTAGATGGTTCATGGCAGATGACAAGAGAGCAAGATCGTTTGCAAAATCATGGTCCTCCAACAAGGTGGTGAAGTCCCACCTGATCCCTGTTTTTTGACCTTGGGTTGTTTTTCGTATGACCCTGTCAATGACCTGGAGGAAGAGGAATCCTGACATGCAGAATTCCTGTTTCACTCCGGTCATCACTGGGAACCAATCTGTTGTTTCGTTGTCATCAATGACCAAACACTGGAAGTCCTCATAAAGAAACTTGACCATCTGTATCAGCTTTGTGGGGATTCCATACTGGCGCATAATGATCCACAGGCTATCTCTATGTATGGAATTGAAAGCCTTCTCAAAATCAACCAAGTGGCTGTAAAGGGTAACATTTCATTCGTTGACTTGTTCCAGAATGTTTCTGATAATGAATATCTGCTCCATAGTTCCTCTACCTTTCCTGAAGCCCGCTTGTTCTTTCCTAAGTAATGAGTCGACACCTTCTTGCAATCTGTTGACCGGTATCCTGCTGATCACCTTGCTGGCTATCAGCAACAATGTAACCCGCTCTCCAGCTGCTGCATTTCTGAAGATTTCCTTTCTTTGGAATTTTGTAAATAAGCCCTTCTGTCTATGCTGTTGGAACTGCTTCCTTTTCCCAAATCAGGTCAAATCTTCAATTCCATGCTGGTTTGCTCTATATCTGCTTTGAGCATCTCTGCTGTAGTTTGGTCTGCTCCTGGGGCTTTCCCGTTGTTGAGGGCTTTCAGAGCTGTTTTGATTTCCTGTGAAGTTGGGGCTTCTGTAGCTGTATCAATTTCTTCTCTCTCTCCTCTTCCTCTTCCTGAGGTGGTTCCTCTGGTGCATCTCTGTTGAGCACTTCCTGGAAATGCTCCTTCCATCTTTCTAACCTGGCCTCTTTGTTCTTTATCAGTTCTCCATTCTTGTCCTTCACCGTTGTAGCCTGTCTGGTCCTTTGTCCTGCCAATTGCTTCACTATGTTTTATAATTCCTTCTGCTGCCCATTTTCAGATGCTGCCTGTGCTCTCTTTGCTTTCTCTGACATCCATCTTTTCTTGTCCTCACTTACACTACTCTTCACATCTCTGTCCTTCTCCCTGTATTCTTCCTTCATCCTGTTCCTAATCCTTCCTGAGCGGGTGCTATCTATCTTAGTCTCAATGCCTTTCCTCTCATCTATCAACTTCCAGGTGGTATTGCTGATCCATAGTTTGCTTATCCCTTTCTTGAATCCAAGTATTTCTTCTGCAGACATGCATTTCTCTGCTGCTCCTACATCTCCTCTATGTCTTCACTCTCCATCTTAATCTCTTCCAGCTTACTCCTTACCGCCTCACAGAACTTCTTCTTTGTTTCTTCATCTTTTAGTCTATCCATATTGAGTTTTGGCTTGGCCTTGCTTTTGTTCCTGTGTGACTTAAGACGTCGCTTGATGCTGGTGCTCACCAGGTAGTGGTTGCTGTTAGCATCTGCCCCTCTCTGCACCCGAGAATCCAGTACAGATGACCTCCACTGTCCGATAATCAAAAGGTAGTCAGTTTGGTTTCTCACTCTCCCATTAGCTGAAATTCATGTTGCTTTGTGGATGTCTTTGTGGGGAAATACCATTCCTGTGATAACAAGCCCGTTCATCTGGCCAAACTCACACAGTCTCTTTCCATTGTCATTCTGTGTTCCTAGACTGTGCGCCCCCATTGTTCTCTCACTCTCTGGCTAGTGTTATCCTTCCAACTTTGGCATTGATGTCCCTCATGACAATAATGATGTCATTTTTATTGCATCCATCCAGTGCATCCTGAAATTCCTGATAGAATTGTTCCTTCTTTTGATTTTCCTTCTCATTTTTTTTTTTTGGGGGGGGGGGGGGGGGGGGCATAGACTTAAATGATGGTGATTCTTCTGTATCTGGTGTAAAATCTAGCTGTTATAATTCTCTTATTGATGGGCATCCACTCCTTGAGCGATTTTGCAGTTTGCTGACTAATCATAATGGCAACTCTTCCTTCATGCAACTCCTCATCTCCACTGTAGATTATTGTTTGTCCTGTCGCTAACTTTGTCTTGCCTGCCCTGTCCATCTGCTCTCATTGATTCCAAGTATGTCTAGGTGGTATTCCTCCATCTCTCTTGCAATCTGTGCTGCTTTTCCTCCTCTGTACATTGTCCTTACATTCCAGTGTCTAATGTTTAGGTCAGTGTTGAGACTTGCAAGGGGCCTTGTTGGAGGTTGGGTTTCCCAGAGGCTTTCACCCATCATCGTCATGATGCCGGTGTCGGCAATCCCGCTCCTCCATGACTTTCTTGATTAGTGTTGTCCAATGTTTCTGTAACTGACTTGTTTTTACAGTGGGAAGTTGTTAACATTCTGCCAAACTCCCGGACTTGGAGGGCCAGGGTTTTATGTCAGGTTATCCTTCCCTTAGACTGCATTGATCCATCTGTGCAAGCCCCCATCCGCTACCCAGGGGCCGCACCCCTGCGCCGTGCAGTCCCAGCGTGAGGACAGAAATGGTTCACCAGACACAAAATCAAGCTCCTCCGATGGTCATCTCAGTCCCCAGTCCTCAACCCCATTGAAAAACTGTAGAATGAGCAGAAGAGGAGTATGCAGAGGAGAGAACCAGGTCGTTGGATGATTTAGAAAGATTGTACAGAGAGGAACGGTCCAAGATTCCTCTTTCTGTATTCTCCCACCTTGTGAAACAGGAGAAGATTAGACGCTGTTTTGTTGGCAAAAGGCAGTTGTACAAAGTACTAACATCAGGGGTGCTAATAACTGATTTGATGTAAAATAATTATTTCTTAATTTGAGAATTTTTCCCAATTGAATAAATGCACTTGAATTAAAGGTTGGATTTTCCTCTTTTTTCATTGTAGTCCTGTATTATTAAAATTAAAAAAAATAATTTATTAGAAGCTAAATATATCTTAACCAGGGGTGTCAATAATTATGGATGGCAGTGTATATACAATCAAGTTTGTCTTACTGAGAATCTTCTACTGACATGACGCAAATGATTGCTATGTTTTCAGTTAAATCTAACCTTAACTTTAACCCTGGTAACTAAAAGGAAACCACTGGACTGTTTTAAGAAAGATAAGATAGGAGGGTTGATACTGGGTATTACGGATGGTAAAATACACCAATTAACATCAATGAACCAGCATAAATGTTCACAGTGAGTAAATGCATTGGGGACAATTTGGGACGATTTTTTTTTTTGGTGGCATTGGTATAACTAAATTTGTGATATAGAGTTATTTAGGAAATGTGATCAATAGGGTTTTATTTATTTATTTATTTATTTCCCCTCCCTGAATCGCCACCTTACCGTGGTGGAGGGGTTTGCGAGACCTAATGATTCTAGGAGCTATGTTGTCGGGGCAAATGCCCCTGGTAGGGTCACCCAAGGCAAACAGGTCCGGGGTGAAGGTCCAGACGAAGTGCGATTCAAAAAATCCCTATGACACATGACAGAACACAGGAAGCAGTCTCCCTTGCCCGAACGTGGGTCACCGGGGTTCCCTCCTGGAGCCAGGCCCAGGGGAGGGGCTCGAAGGCGAGCGCCTGGTGGTCGGGCTTATGCCCATGGAGCAGGGCCGGGCCTAGCCCGAAAAGGAGACATGGGTCCGCCCTCCCATGGACCCACCACCCATAGGAGGAGTTTTAGGGGTCGGGTGCAGTGTGAGTTGGGTGGCAGCCAAAGGCATGGGTTCTGTCGGACCGATCCTCGGCTACTTACTCTGACCCTCGGGACTTGGAATGTCACTTCTCTGGCGGGAAAGGAGCCTGATTTGGTGCGTGAGGTGGAGAGATACCGACGAGATATAGTCGGGCTCACCTCGACGCATAGCTTGGGCTCTGGAACCATCCATCTCGAAAGAGGCTGGACCTTCTTCTATTCTGGAGTTGCTCATGGGGAGAGGCGGCGAGCCGGTGTGGGTATTCTTGTTGCCCCCATCTCGGTGCCTAAATGTTGGGGTTCTCCCCGGTTGACGAAAGGGTAGCTTCCCTCCGTCTTCAGGTGGGGGGACGGGTCCTGACTGTTATTTGTGCTTATGCACCAAATGACAGTTCAGAGTACCCACCCTTTTTGGAGTCTTTGGGGGGGTGTATGGCGGCACGGTGGCGTAGTGGTTAGCACGTCCGCCTCACAGCAAGAAGGCCCGGGTTCGATTCCCGGCCTGGGCGTTTCTGTGTGGAGTTTGCATGTTCTCCCCGTGCTTGTGCGGGTTTCCTCCGGGTGCTCCGGTTTCCCCATAATCCAAAGACGTGCACTGTAGGTTAATTGGCCGTTCTAAATTGACCGTAGTTTCTCTCCTGCAGCGGCACTGGAACCCAGTCGTATCGGCACTTGCCTTTCCATTGGATCCTTCCGGTGGCGCCGAGACAGGGGGGGGGACTTGCTGCTTGGGTAACAGCCTGTCCCTCATTACTCCCTACCCAGGCTCTGTGCACTGGGGAGTATCACCAGTTGGGATACTGGCCAGAGCGCAGCCATAGTCCTTCGGGACTGACGGAGGCCTACGGGGGGGTGTTGGAGAACGCTCCCTCAGGAGACTCGCTCATTGTCTTGGAAGACTTCAACGCCCATGTGGGCAACGATAGTGTGACCTGGAAGGGTGTGATCGGTAGGTACAGCCTCTCCAGTCTGAATCTGAATGGTGTTTCGTTGTTGAACTCATCATAGTTTGTCTATCACGAACACCATGTTCGAACATAAGGGATAAGTGCACTTGGCACCAGGACACCCTAGGTCGCAGTTTGATGATTGACTTTGTAGTCGTGTCATCGAACTTACGACCATATGTTCTGGACACTCGGGTGAAGAGAGGAGCTGAGCTATCTACCGATCACTACCTGGTGGTGAGTTGGCTTCGGTGGTGTGGGAGGTTGCCTTCCAGACCTGGCAGGCCCAAGTGTGTAATCAGGGTGTGCTGGGAACGTTTGGCGGAGTCCCCTGTCCGAGAGGCCTTTAACTCCCACCTCCGGCAGAGCTACAACCACGTTCCGGAGGAGGCGGGGGACATGGAATCCGAATGGGCCATGTTTCGTGCCTCCATTGCTGAGGCGGCAGCCCATAGCTGTGGCCGTAAGGTCGTCGGTGCTTGTCGTGGGGTTAATCCCCAAACCCGGTGGTGGACACCTGCGGTGAAGGGGGCCGTCCAGCTGAAGAAGAAGGCCTATCGGGTTTTGTTAGCCTGTGGGACTCCTGAGGCAGCAAACGGGTACTGGCAGGCCAAACGTGCTGCAGCCGAGGCTGTCGCAGATGCAAAATCTCGGGCGTGGGAGGAGTTCGGTGAGGGCCTGGAGAGTGATTATCGGTTGGCCTCAAAAAGGTTCTGGGCCACCATCCGACGCCTCAGGAGGGGGAAGCAGTTCTTCACAAACACTGTTTACAGTGGAGGTGGGGGGCTGCTTACCTTGACTGGGGATGTTGTCGAGAGGTGGAGGGAATACTTTGAGGACCTCCTCAATCCCACCAACACGCCCTCCATGGAGGAGGAAGACCCTGGGGGTTCGGGTGAAGGTCCGCCCATCACTGGAGTGGAGGTCACTGAGGTTGTCAAAAAGCT
The DNA here is from genome assembly GCA_024760905.1 of Plotosus lineatus. Lineage (NCBI taxonomy): Eukaryota > Metazoa > Chordata > Actinopteri > Siluriformes > Plotosidae > Plotosus > Plotosus lineatus. The sequence continues at coordinate 106,594,564 of CM045728.1, forward strand.
CCTCGGTGGTTGAGCTCCGGGGTTGGACGAGATCCGCCCGGAATATCTCAGGGCTCTGGATGTTGTAGGACTGTCTTGGTTGACACGTCTCTGAAACATCGTGTGGTCATCAGGGGCTGTACCTCTGGATTGGCAAACTGGGGTGGTGGTCCCAATTTTTAATAAGGGGGACCGGAGGGTGTGTTCCAATTATCGGGGAATTACACTCCTCAGCCTACCTGGGAAAGTCTATGCAGGGGTACTAGAGAGGAGGATCCGACCGATAGCTGAACCTCGGATTCAGGAGGAACAATGTGGTTTTCGTCCTGGCCGCAGCACTCTTGACCAACTCTATACGCTCCACAGGATTCTGGACGGGGCATGGGAGTTTGCCCAATCTGTCCACATGTGCTTTGTGGATTTGTCCCTCGAACGATCTCTGCTGTTAAGCGGTGCCTGTACCGGTCCGTCGTGGTGAAGAAGGAGCTGAGCCACAAGGCAAAGCTCTCAATTTACCAGTCGATCAACGTTCCAACCCTCACTGATGGTCACGAGCTTTGGGTAATGACCGAAAGAACAAGATCACGGATACAAGCGGCTGAAATGAGCTTCCTTCGCCGGGTGGTGGGGTTCTCCCTGAGAGATAAGGAGTAGATCCGCTGCTCCTCCGCATTGAGAGGGGCCAGTTGAGGTGGCTCGGGCATCTGGTCAGAATGCCCCCCGGACGCCTCCCTGGTGTGGTGTTTTGGGCATGTCCAACCGGGAAGAGACCCCGGGGTCGACCTAGAACATGCTGGAGGGACTATGTCTCTCGGCTTGTCTGGGCTTGTCCCCTCGGGAGAGTTGAAGGAAGTGGCTTGGGAGAGGGACGTCTGGACCTCTTTGCTGAGGTTGCTGCCCCCGCGACCCGACCCTGGACTAAGCGGAAGATGATGATGATGATATTGATTTATTTATTTTTTATTACCAGTATATACCGGTATATATATATATATATATGGTGGCCTGGTGGTGTAGGGTGCTGGATTGCTAATCCTAAAGTTGAGAGTTCAAGCCCACTCTCCACAAGGTTGTCACTGCCCCCCCCAGTGCAGCTTAGTGGGTTATCAAGGCCAGCCATGTCTCTCACTGTCTATGGTGTGAGGCATGTAAAAGAACCATTGCTGACTTTCATGAAGAGTAGGCTGCAAAGCCGTCAGCGTGTTTCTGTCCCATGCTAAAGGGCTGTGTCAGGAAGCGCATCTGACATAAAAATCTATGCCAAATCAAACGTGCGAATTATTCGCTGTATATAATATAAAAATCTAAAAGGAATTCATTTTATAGATATATATATATATATCCCCTTCTTTTCCTTTCGGCTTTTCCCTTCAGGGGTCGCCACAGCGAATCAACTGCCTCCATCTCACCCTATCCTTTGCATCTTCTTCTCTTACACCAACGACCTTCATGTCCTCCTTCACCACATCCATGAATCGTCTCTTTGGTCTTCCTCTAGGCCTTCTGCCTGGTAGTTCCAGCCTCAGCATCCTATTACCAATATACTCACTATCCCTCTGTACATGTCCAAACCATCTCAATCTAGCCTCTCTGCCTTTGTCTCCAAAACATCTTACATGTGCTGTCCCTCTGATGTACTCATTCCTAATCCTATCCATCCTCGTTACTCCCAAAGAGAACCTCAACATTTTCATCTCTGCTACCTCCAGCTCTGCCTCCTGTCTTTTCCCCAGGGCCACTGTTTCTAAACCATACAACATCGTTGGCCTCAACACCGTCTTGTACACTTTTCCTTTCATTCATGCCAATACCCTCCCACCCGACACTTTTCTCCAACCATTCCAACCTGCCTGCACACGCTTCTTCACCTCTTTTCCATTGCTCTGGATTGTTGAGCCTAAGTACTTAAAATCCTCCACCTTCCTTATCTCTGCTCCCTGTAACCTCACCGTTCCTCTTGGGTCCTTGTCATTCATGCAATGTATTTAGTCTTACTGAGGCTAACCTTCATTCCCCTCCTTTTCAGGGCATACCTCCACCTCTCTAGATTTTCCTGCACTTGTTCTCTGCTCTCACTACACATCACAATGTTATCTGCAAACATCATAGTCCAAGGGGAATCTTGTCTAACCTCGTCTGTCAGCCTGTCCATCACCAAAGCAAACAAGAAGGGGCTGAGAGTTGACCCTTGATGCAGTCCCACCTCCACCTTGAACTCTTCTGTCACACTGACAGCACACCTCACCACTGTCTTACATGTCTCATACATGTCCTGCACCACTCCAGACTTCCTCATGCAAGACCACAGTTCCTCTCTCGGCAACCTGTCAGATGCTTTCTCCAGATCCACAAAGGCACAATGCAGCTCCTTCTGACCTTCTGTGTACTTCTCTATTAACATCCTTAAAGCAAACACTGCATCTGTGGTGCTCTTTATTGGCATGAAACCAAACTGTTCTTCACAAATGCTGACCTCTGCCCTTCGTCTAGTTTCCTTTTATTCTTTCCCATAACTTCATCGTATGGCTCATCAACTTTATCCCTCTGTAGTTGCCACAACTCTGCACGTCTCCCTTGTTCTTAAAAATCGGCACCATCACATGTCTCCTACATTCCTCAGGCATCCTCTCACTCGCTAAGACCTTGTTGAATGTTCTTGTCAGAAAATCTACTGCTACCTCTCCTAGACACTTCCATACCTCCACCGCTTTGTAATCAGGACCAACTGCCTTTCAATTCTTCATCCTCTTCAATGCCTTCCTCACTTCACCCTTACTAATCTTTGCTACTTCCTGGTCCTCAACGGTTACATCTACTCTTTTTCTCTCTCATTTTCCTCATTCATCAGCTCTTCAAAGTACTCTTTGTCCTTAATCACTCTAACTTGCATGTCATTCACATCTCTATTTTTCTGCTGTGCCAACCTGTATAAATCATTTTCTCCCTCTTTACTGTCCAACCTAGCATCCAAGTCATTATACACCTTCTGTTTGGCCTTTGACACGCTACCTTCACCTTACGCTGTGTCTCCCTGTACTCCTGTTTACTCTCTTCGGTCCTCTTAATGTCCCACTTCTTCTTAGCTAACCTCTTCCTTTGTACACACTCCTGCACCTCCTCATTCCACCACCAAGTCTCCTTATCTACTCTCCTTCCAGATGACACACCAAGTATTCTCCCACCTGCCTCCCTGATCATATTAGCTGTAGTTGTCCAGTCATCTGGAAGCACTTCCTGACCACCTAAAGCCTGTTTCAACTCCTCCTTGAAGACAACTCAACACTTCCTTTTTCAGCTTCCACCACGTTGTCTGCTGCTTCACCTTCCTCACCATCAGCATCATCCTGCACACCACCATCCTATGCTGTTTGGCAACACTCTCACCCGTTACTACTTTGCAGTCACTAACGTCCTTCAAATTACATCGCCTACACAAGATGTAGTCTACCTGTGTGCTCCTACCTCCGCTTTTATAAGTCACCCTATGCTCCTGTCTCTTCTGGAAGAAAATATTCACCACAGCCATTTCCATCCTTTTTGCAAAATCTACCAACATCTGTCCTTCTGCATTACTGTCCTGGATACCAAACCTGCCCATCACTTCCTCGTCCCCTCTGTTTCCTGCACTGATATGTCCATTGAAGTCTGCCCCAATGACCACTCTTTCACCTCTGGGGTCTGCATCACTTCATCTAACTCAATCAAGAATCTCTAATTCTATTCTAGCTCACATCCTGCCTGTGGGGCATAAGCACTAACAACATTGAACATCACACTTTCAATTTCTAACTTGAAACTCATCACTCTGTCTGAAACTATTTTCACTTCTAGCACATTCCTGACAAACCCTTCCTTCAAGATGACTCCTACTCCATTTCTCTTCCCATCCACACCATGAAAAAACAGCTTAAAACCTGCTCCTAAGCTTCTAGCCTTGCTACCTTTCCACCTGGTCTCCTGAACACACAGTATGTCCACCTTCCTCCTCTGCATCATGTCAGCCAGCTCTCTACCTTTTTCTTTCATCGTTCCAACATTCAAAGTCCCTAATTTCAGTCCTACACTCATGCCTTTCCTCTTCTCTCTCTGCCTACGGGCACGCCTCCCGCCTCTCCTTCTTCGACGTCTTCGACCAACAGTCGTCCAATTTCCACCAGCACTGATGGCGGTTGTTGTTAACCCGGGCCTCGACCAATCCGGTATGAAATTCTTTCTCGTGATCGTATATTTTATTTGACATTTGTCCCTTCCTGACGCAACCCTCTGCGTTTATCCGGGCTTTGGGATTTTGGGCACACTGGTTTGTGCCCCTCCTCACAGCTGTAGCATTGTTTTAATATGATATATTATAGTTGTACAAGACATGTTAAAAGCTGTACAATACATGTTAAAAGAATACAAGTTTAATGTTACAGCAAGACAACAAAACAATCCTCTGTACAGGTAAATTTAAGTAAAAATACAAAAGTAAAGATAATACGGAAACAAAATTAAATAAAAATGAAAATTAACAAATATATGTACGGTAATCTTGCATGTACTATTATGGCTTCAGAGCCTGGTACAGGTACAGGTAATGTATGTTCAGATAACTTCAAGTTACACTATACTGGAGTTATAGGGGCAGTGGGGTCTAGTGGTATAGGGCACTGGATCGCTGATCCAAAGGTTGGGGGTTCGAGTCCCACTCTCCACAAGGTTGTCACTGCCCCCCCCCCCAGTGCAGCGAACTGAATTTGTTTGTCAGTCGTTACAGGGCAGTCTTTAGAGCA
>CM045728.1:106604314-106714314 GCA_024760905.1 Plotosus lineatus
GATTTGAATTGGTTGCATGATGGTATAGTGGTTAGCACGTCTGCCTAACTGCAAAAAGGTCTTGGGTTCAAATCCCGAGCTGAGCTCAGGCATTTCTGTGTGGAGTTTGCACATTCTTCCCGTGTTTGCATGGATTTCCTCTGGGTACTCCGCTTTGTTCACACAATCCAAAGACATGTATATTTGATAAATTGGCTGTTCCAAATCACTTCTAGGTGTGAGATTGAGTCTCAATGGTTTTGTGTGTTGACCTGCAGTGGACTGTTCAGGATGTCCAGCCACCCCACGACTTTAGTAGGATTACACTGTAATGTGTTATATTTCCTCAAACCAATTAAAATAACTGGTTGAAAACTGCGCCTAATGGCGTTCCAGCATCCATAAAGGCATTATCCATTTTGAAGAACAAAGGACAAACGGCAGCACTTTGAAGTGAGACACTCATTCATTCATTTTTCCATTCATTTTCTGAACCGCTAAATCTTAATTAGGGTTGCGAGGAGGCTTGCACCCATCTCAGCTGACTCTGGACAATGGCAGGGTACACCCTGGATAGCTCACCAGGTCATTGCAGGGCCAATACTCACACATCCATTCATGCTCACACCTAGGGGCGATTTGGAACAATCAATTAACCTACTGTGCATATTTTTGTACTGTGGGAGGAAACCGGAGTACACGGAGGAAACCCACACAAGCACAGTGAGAACATGCAAACTCCACACAAAATGAGATATGCCAGAAACAACCCAGCCCCCACTGGCCCAGGTGATGGTATACCATGCACCACCTGTGGCAGAAGATGCAAATTTGAATTTGGACTATGAAGCAAATATAGCTCACACTCTATTATATACACGTTTTACTTTTTTTAAGTAAATGTGTTTGCGGGGGGGGGGATTCAGAAGAAACAGAGGTGTCTCTATTTTGGGGACAAAGAAAGGTAAACCAATGAGGCAAGCGATTAAGAGCAGAGACAGCAGAGACACTATGGGATCTGGGTGTAATAATAATAATAAGAAGAAGATTGATAATAATAATAATAATAATAATAATAATAATAATAATAATAATGCACCTTTAATACACTTCAAATGTTGCTCAATTTCATTGATCCTCTCATTTCCGGAACCACTTAAACCTAATTAGGGTCACGAGGAGGCTGGCGCCCATCTCAACCAACTTGAGACAAGGGCAAAGTACACCCTGAACAGCTCAACAGGCCATCGCAGGGTAGAAACATGCTGGCGACTATGCAGATACTCTTGACAAAAGTCAGCAATTATTCTTTTACAGCCTCTCGCCATAACTAGTGAGAGACATGGCCAGCCTTTAATAACCCAGTCAGTTGCACTAGGGGAACAGTGACAGCACGCTGATAGTGGGGCTCAAACCCCAGACTATACCACCAGGCCACTATTGCCCTGGGTAGTTCAGTTTAAAATAATAATCACAATAATAATAATAATAATAATAATAATAATAATACAGTATGTAAAGTACACTCACTCTATTACCAAACCACTTAATCCTGTTTGGGTCACAGGATCACAGGTCGGCTGAGGTCACAGGCTGGTGCCAATACAGGAAGAGTAAACCTCAGTTCACCAGACCATTGCAGGAACAACACACACAACCATTCAGACTCACAAGCACACCTACAAGCAATTTGGAACAGCTAGTCGGTCAAATGTACATGTCTTTGGACTGTGCGAGGAAACCAGTGTACCCACAGTAGCAGGTGGAGAAAATATAACATTTCCTACACAGAGACATGCCTGATCCCAGGACATGAATCCAGGACCTCATTGCTGTGAGGCGGACATGCTAACCACTACACCACCCATTAAAAATACAAGTATAATATAATTAAAAGGGATTAAGTAAAAACATCAAGTAATGGTTCAGAAAAAGTTACAATTTTAAAACACATTTACAGCATTTGGCAGACACTCTTATCCAGAGTGACTTAGAATTACCATCTTTTTATATACAACTGAGCAATCGCAGGTTAAAGGCCTTGCTCAAAGTCCCAACAGTTGTGATAGTGGGATTGAACTGCTGACCTCCATATCAGTAACCCATCGAATTAACCACTAAGCCACCACTGCCCATAAAAAAAAAAGAAATAAAGAAAGTGATCTTTGGTGAATAAAAACAAACAATTTCATATGCATATTAAAATTATATTAAAATTATGCCCTAATGTTTTGGTGTTTTTTTTCAAATACGAGTACTATATGAATTTTTTTTGTTGTTTTTTTTTTTTTGTTTTTTTTTATGGCTGGTTTGAAGTGCCTTGTTAGCCTGCAGTTTCCTCAGGATTACCTCAGACTGGTTCATTATTGTGCACAGCTTTCAGATTCATGTGAGCCAAAAAAAAAAGTGTTCACTTGCCATGGCCAAAGCCAAAATGATGCAAGACGGTGGTGGAGAAAGCCAAGTATGGCCTTGGCCTTATTCAGGTACCATGGCATCCAATGAAAACAAAGCAGCAGGTAAAAACTAGCTAAAATATCTATTTTGTTTTCTTCTGTTTTGTACTAATGTTCTTAGGGTGAAATTATGGTGCTATTTAGAAGAAGCAATAAAATAAAATTGATTAAATTATAACTGGCTTAGTCACAGACACAAATCAAAATTAGCAGTCTTATAAGGTATTTAGCAGTCGCTAATAGTTGTTGATTAGCATTAGCATGTGTACACAGTCAGCATCTTTGCATATAGATAGTGGCACTGCTGTTGTTAATTTTTTTCTGTGATGTTTAGGGATGGCACAGTGGTGTTGTGGTCAGCACATCACAGCAAAAAGATCCTGGTTTGAGTCCCAGACTCAGGAGTTTCTTTGTGAAGGTTGAACGCTTCACCATACATGTGTTGGTTTCCTCCAGGTACTCCGGTTTCCTCCTACAGTACAAATGCATGCACATTAGACTAACTGGTTGTTCCAAATTGCCCCAAGGTGTGACTGTGAGTGTGAATGGTTGTGTATGTGTCTGGCGTGCTGTTCAGGATGCCTTCGCTCAGTGTCGGCTGAGATATCCTCCACACTAATGGCAACTATACGAAGATTAATTCAGTCGGTAAATTAATGAGGTTAGTGATGAAATTAAGGAAAATTGCGTCCTGTTAAACATGTGACTCATGAAATATTACAAATATGTATATATTATGGGGTAAATGTGTTCAACAGGTGTGTGTGAGTTAATGTTATGGGAAATATTAAATGCTTAAAGGTAATTAGATTCACAAACATATATATATATAGGGAGTCCTTGGTATACAACGCTTGCCGTTTTTAAGACGATGTAACCCGATTTTTGGTGTAAGTCGGAACGTAACATAAAATATACTGAAAATTACTGTACGTACAGTGCTGTAATAAAATGTAACAGTTATTGACATAAAAAAGTATTAAAAAAAGAGAAAACAATTCCTTACCACACGAATGAAATACAGTAAGGGAGGGAGAGACAGGCTTATTGTGCTGGAGAAGCTGGGGCAGGTGAGCCTGGAGTAGTAGATGCAGGCCTCTCAACCGTCTTAAAATACTGCTCCAGGTTAAAGTGGACAGAGAGCAACCTCTTCTCATCCAAGATCTCCTTGTAGCATTGCATCAAATCCATAATGCCTCTGGAAACCCTAGTGAACCTTTTCAAGTTCGGATCCTGAGCCTCAAAAGTTGCCAACGCTTGCTGCATCTTGCACGTCCGAAAATAGTTCGTGTTTGTTTACGTAACCGCGTAAGACATAATGACGCGTGATATTACGGTACCGAGACTGAGCGAAGGCAAGCGACTCCGTCTTCCTCAGCCCACAACCACAACACAGCGTATTCTTCCGCCTCGTGCGCCCGAAACTAGTTCACGTTGTTTACGTAACCGCGTAAGGATTATTTTTTATATTTTTATGGGGGCGCGTTCGTAACCACGAAACGGTGTAAGTCGGGACCGGTGTAAACCGAGGACTCCCTATATATACATGTGGAAGTGTTGGTCTAGTGGTATAGGGCGCTGGATCGCTGATCCAAAGGTTGGCGGTTCGATTCCCACTCTCCACAAGGTTGTCACTGTCCCCCCCCAGTGCAGCTAACTGGGTTATCAAAGGCGGGCCATGTCTCTCACTGTCTATGGTGAGAGGCATGTAAAAGAACCATTGCTGACTTTCGTAAAGAGTAGGCTGCAAAGCCGTCAGCGTGTTTCTGTCCCTTGCTAAAAAGGGTTGTGACAGGAAGGGCATCCGACGTAAAAAAAAACCCTCTGCCAAATCAAACGTGCGAATCAGATGATTCGCTGTGGCGACTCCCGAGTGAAAGGGAAAAAAGCCAAAAGGAAGACAGACATTTATATATATAAATATATATATATATATATATACACACACACACACACACACACGCACACACACACACACACCGTATACAATGCGATAAGCGCCCAGGGCGCTTTAAAAAATTGGAGTGGGTGGGCGCTTATTAAAATGTTACCAGTGGAGTGGAACTGTAAGTGCTTATTACCATCGAAGTGGGGCAGTGGTGTATGAGCCAGTCAAGAATGTCAACTTTAGCACACGACAAGTTGAACCAATCAACACAAACATAAACAAAAGCACATGGCCAGGAACGTCTTTAAATGTATGAAGTTAGTGATCAGGAGAATCGGGTGAAAAATACCCGTCATCACTTTCTGATAGGTCCATACTGGCTCATCGCTCCATTGATTCAGAGAATACAGCAAAATATTTTCCTGTTTTTTAAACCACAGCAGAACAATCAAAATGTGTTGTTAATGCTGAACATTATAGATATTCGCCAGTGGCCGGGGGTCTTGAAATACCATGTAAATTCACTTTTACAGGCAGTGAACGCCTCATTTTATGGTTACAGAGACTGATCGAATAAAATTGGTAAGTTTGATCTACGATTTTGCTCCCAGTACACATGGGCAGTTACGTAAGATCAAAAACATTGGGTAGGGGGCTTATTGGAGCAGGACGCTTATTATGGATATATATATCTCAAGAAAGAATGACATATCGGATCGGTCAAGGCCCGGGTTAACAACGACCACCATCAGTGCTGTCAACCAACAGGGTGCTGATGGAAATTGGACTACTGTTGGTCGAAGACGTTGTAGAAGGAGAGGCGGGAGGCGTGTCCATTGCCAGAGAGAGAAGAGGAAAGGCTTGAGTCTAGGACTGAAAGTAGCGACTTTGAATGTTGGAACTATGGCAGGAAAAGGTAGAGAGCTGGCTGACATGATGCAAAGGAGGAAGGTGGACATACTGTGTGTTCAGGAGACCAGGTGGAAAGGTAGCAAGGCTAGAAGCATAGGTGCAGTGTTTAAGCTGTTTTATCATGGTGTGGATGGGAAGAGAAATGGAGTCGGAGTCATCTTGAAGGAGGAGTTTGTCAGGAATGTTCTAGAAGTGAAAAGAGTGTCAGACAGAGTGATGAGTCTCAAGTTAGAAATTGAAGGTGTGATGTTCAATGTTGTTAGTGCTTATGCCCCACAGACAGGATGTGAGCGAGAAGAGAAGGAGAGATTCTGGAGTGACTTAGATGAAGTGATGCAGAGTACCCCAAGAGGTGAAAGAGTGGTCATTGGTGCAGACTTCAATGGACATGTTGGTGCAGGAAACAGAGGAGACAAGGAAGTGATGGGCAGGTTTGGTATCCAGGACAGGAACGCAGAAGGACAGATGTTGGTAGATTTTGCAAAAAGAGTGGAAATGGCTGTGGTGAATACTTTCTTCCAGAAGAGAGAAGAGCATAGGGTGACTAATAAAAGTGGAGGTAGGAGCACACAGGTAGACTACATCTTGTTCAGGTGATGTAATTTAAAGGAATTCAGTGACTGCAAAGTAGTAGCGGGTGAGAGTGTTGCCAAAAAGCATAGGATGGTGGTGATGGTGAGGAAGGTGAAGAAGGCAAAGGCAGAGCAGAAGACAAAGTGGTGGAAGTTGAAAAAGGAAGAGTGTCGGGTTGTCTTCAAGGAGGAGTTGAAACAGGCTTTGGGTGGTCAGGAAGTGCTTCCAGATGACTGGACAACTACAGCTAATGTGATCAGGGAGACAGGTAGGAGAATACTTGGTGTGTCATCTGGAAGGAAAGTAGATAAGGAGACTTGGTGGTGGAATGAGGACGTGCAGGAGTGTGTACAAAGGAAGAGGTTAGCTAAGAAGAAGTGGGACATTGAGAAAACCGAAGAGAGTAAACAGGAGTACAGGGAGACACAGCGTAAGACAAAGGTAGCAGTGTCAAAGGCCAAACAGAGGGCGTATGATGACTTGTATACTCGGTTGGAAAGTAAAGAGGGAGATAATGATTTATACAGGTTGGCACAGAAGAAATAGAGATGGGAAGGATGTGCAAGTTAGATGATAAAGGACAGAGAGGGAAATGTATTGACTGATGACAGAAGTGTGCTGGGAAGATGGAAAGAGTACTTTGAAGAGCTGATGAATGAGGAAAATGAGAGAGAAAAAAGAGTAGAAGAGATGACTGTTGAGGACCAGGAAGTAGCAAAGATTAGTAAGGGTGAAGTGAGGAGGGCATTGAAGAGGATGAAGAATGGAAAGACAGTTGGTCCTGATGACATACCGGTGGAGGTAGATTTTCTGACAAGAACATTTAACAAGGTCTTAGAGAGTGAGAGGATGCCAGAGGAATGGAGGAGAAGTGTGCTGGTGCCCATTTTGAAGAACAAGGGAGATGTACAGAGTTGTGGCAACTACAGAGGGATAAAGTTGATGAGCCATACAATGACGTTATGGGAAAGAATAGTGAAAGCTAGACTAAGGGCAGAGGTCAGCATCTGTGAACAACAGTTTGGTTTCATGCCAAGAAAGAGCACCACAGATGCAGTGTTTGCTTTGAGGATGTTAATAGAGAAGTACAGAGAAGGTCAGAAGAAGCTGCATTGTGCCTTTGTGGATCTGGAGAAAGCATATGACAGGGTGCCGAGAGAAGAACTGTGGTATTGTATGAGGAAGTCTGGAGTGGCAGAGAAGTATGTTAGAGGACATGTCGGAGACATGCATCTCATACATGCAGGACATGTATGAGAGATGTAAGACAGTGGTGAGGTGTGCTGTCGGTGTGACAGAAGAGTTCAAGGTGGAGGTGGGACTGCATCAAGGGTTAGTTCTGAGCCCCTTCTTGTTTGCTATGGTGATGGACAGGCTGACAGACGAGGTTAGACAAGAATCTCCATGGACTATGATGTTTGCAGATGACATTGTGATCTGTAGTGAGAGCAGTTAACAAGTGGGGGAAAATCTAGAGAGGTGGAGGTATACCCTGGAAAGGAGGGGAATGAAGGTTAGTCTCAGTAAGACAGAATACATGTGTGTGAACAACAAGGACCCAAGAGGAACAGTGAGGTTACAGGGGGCAGAGAAAAAGAAGGTGGAGGATTTTAAGTACTTAGGCTCAACAATCCAGAGCAATGGAGAGTGTGAAAAGGAGGTGAAGAAGCGCGTGCAGGCAGGTTGGAATGGATGGAGAAAAGTGTCCGGTGTGATGTGGGATAGGAGGGTATCGGCAAGAATGAAAGGAAAAGTGTACAAGACAGTGTTGAGGCCAACGATGTTGTATGGTTTAGAAACAGTGGCCCTGGGGAAAAGACAGGAGGCAGAGCTGGAGGTAGCAGAGATGAAAATGTTGAGGTTCTCTTTGGGACTAACGAGGATGGATAGGATTAGGAATGAGCACATCAGAGGGACAGCACATGTAAGACGTTTTGGAGACAAAGTCAGAGAGGCTAGATTGAGATGGTTTGGACATGTACAGAGGAGGGATAGTGAGTATATTGGTAATAGGATGCTGAGGCTGGAACTATCAGGCAGAAGGCCTAGAGGAAGATCAAAGAGACGATTCATGGATGTGGTGAAGGAGGACATGAAGGTCGTAGGTGTAAGAGAAGAAGATGCAAAGGATAGGGTGAGATGGAGGCAGTTGATTCGCTGTGGCGACCCCTGAAGGGAAAAGCCGAACGGAAAAGAAGAAGATATATATATATATATATACACACAGTAGGCCCTTGACATTCGAGGGGGTTCGGTTTCAGTGCATTCTGTTTATAAACATACAGCACTGTAGTTTTCAAAAATGCCCACTACAGGAACGTACTGTATTGCATTCGGCATGACACGACTGAATTCAGGTATTAACTGCATTAAGTCCGAGCAGCTCAGCCACGCCCCCCAGCTGGAGCGAGTACAAAACAGAATTTTAGAGTGCTAGAGTAAGAGGCGTTACAAACCAAACAAGCGGTGATGGTGATGTGAGTTAATCTTCTGGTGCAGACGTGAGCATGCTTTTATTTATTGGGAGTAAATGAGAATAGTGAATCCAGGAGTGTTCTCCCGAGCAGCTCAGCCACGCCCCAAATCAAAGTCCCCCAAAACACAGACCATAACAAAAAGGACATAAAAGAACAACAAATGTAATAAAATGAGAAACATGCTACACCACAGTAAATAAAATATAACACACAACCATTTTAAACATTACCTTCTGTCATGTGCTGGAATAATAATTAAAAAAGACTTTAATAGTGGAGTGTTTTACAAGGGTTCAGTTATTCCTCTTCAGCAATGACATGACTCCAGAGGAAACTGTCGTTTCTTCCGGAGAAAGTCTTATTTCTTCAGAACAGACATCCAACCTCATAACATTTTGCTAGTGCTTAAGCAGGCGTTTGAGTGACATCATAGAACTTAACTGGTAATTAAAACACACTAAAAAAGGCTCATTGCCAACTTGTGCTCGAATGAGGAAAAAGGGGCGTTACATCACCTCAACCAATCAGCAGGAAGGAGGACAGCCATTGGCTGAATTTGAATCACATGTGAGCTGCTCAGCAGTCCGTGAATACTCAAACCGCAAGTGCAAAACCGATAGTCAAGGGCCTACTGTGTGTGTATGTCTGTCTTCCTTTCGGCCTTTTCCCTTTTACTCAGGAGTCGCCAGCAAGGGACAGAAACACGCTGACGACTTTGCAGCCTACTCTTTACGGAAGTCAGCAATGGTTCTTTTACATTCCTCTCACCATAGACAGTGAGAGACATGGCCCGCCTTTGATAACCCAGTTAGCTGCACTGGGGGGCAGTGACAACCTTGTGGAGAGTGGGACTCGAACTCCTAACCTTTGGATCAGTGATCCAGTGGCCTATACCACTAGACCACCACTGCCCCAAGTGTGTGTGTGTGTGTGTGTGTGTGTGTGTGTGTGTGTATATATATATATGATTCCCTGTGAAGTGATCTTAGTATCTTGGTAACAGAATGTGTTACTTAATTTTGATAGAAAAGCAGACAGAACATTATATTTATTAAAGAATTTCATTAAATTGCATTAATTTAAATATTTTTTAATTATAAAAGAAAAAATCAATCAATTAAAATAAAATTATTAAATACAAAAATCTCCCTTAAAGTATATTGTACTCTATGTACTTTCACCGTGGTGTATTTTTTCACTCAGTTTCCAAGCTGCTTAATCCAAATTAAGGTAGCGGGGAAGCTGTTGCCTATCTCAGCCGACTCTAGGGATCGTGGGGTACATGCTGGACAACTCACAGGCCATTGCAAGGCCAACGCTCACGCACCCACTGGTTTGGATATGGAAGCCAATTAGCATACTGTGCATGTTTTTGGACTGTAGGAGGAAACCGGGGTACCTGGCAGAAATCCAGGCAAGTACAAGGAGAACATGCAATAAAACCCAGCATTCTTGCTGTGAGATGAATGTGCTGACACCTATGCCACCATGCCACCATGTATTTTTTTTAAAGCGTTTAAAAGTTTTTAGTGCAGCAACATAATAATAATAATAATAAATCAACAGCATGTCCCAAACTGGAAAAAAGAGTGATGTTTGAATTTAAGCAGAGCTCCAGAGCGCCACATTTATGCTAATGTTGTAAAGCCATGAGTTAGATTTTTAATGTACATGTTCACGTGCCCACACAGGCACCTGCATGCTGCTGCCATTGCCATTGAGTGCATTTGCACTTCGCAGAGGGCATTGGAGTTATGAAATCAAGCTGAACAGTGCATAGCGAACCTTTATGTGCCATCATAGGGGATCTTGATGAACTTGGAGATACAATGACTTCAGCTTTTGTCTCTTGCTTCCTCCCTGCCTCTTTTTTATACGCAGTCATGGTTATAAATCATGAAGCACCATGCATCTTTTAAAACTAGTGTAGATTGAATATCCTGGCCCCAGTGTAAACCCAGGTAAACATAAAAAATGCAAACATTTTTGGAGCGCCAATTTTGGGCAGTGCCTACATATCGATATTATACATTAGTTCATCGGATCCGTAATCATTGGAGGAAAAGAAAATCAGTGCTCAGTGCTTTAAATCTCAATAAGAACACCTGTTTCGATGTAGGGAAGAATACAGTTGGAAAAGCATAATGAGACACTGCTTGATAAAAGTAATGAAATCAAAAGTGGACTCTGACTTTCAGATCCTACTGCCAGTAAAATTTGGAGATCTAAGAAGCAGAAAAATAACACACACACACACACACACATACACACACACACACACACACACACACACACACACACACACACACACACACACACACACACACACACACACACACACACACACACACCAAAAAAACACAAGCATTCTGTTCAGCATCTGCTCATGCTCCGTCTCTGGACAGACTCTTTGACATTTCAGCAATCCAGCACTGAGACACAGATAGTAGAGCAGAGACACAATCATGTTTCTCTGAGAGCCTTCGGAGGACATCTGTGACATGCTTTCACCTTCTGAGAGCTTCTAGATACATGATAAGTCTCTCTCAAATACACACACACACACACACACACACACACACACACACACACACACACACACACACACACACATACACAAACATGCACCCCCTTCACACACACACACACACACACACAGCCCGAGCAACCCATCAACCATGAAACACCTTCTAGCATCATGGATACCAGTGAGGTAAAGTGGAGGTACAGATGAAGGAGTGGTCATCAGAAAAAGAGAAAGAGAGGTATAGACAAAAAAAGATATGGACAGACTGAGGGACAGAAGGAGAGAAAGAAAAACATAGGGACAGAGACACACACAGAAAGAGAGAGAGAGAGAGAGAGAGAGAGAGAGAGAGAGAGAGAGAGAGACTTAAAAAGGTTGCCTGTTATTAAGAGGTGTACAGACAGGAAGGCGCTCCGCCGTCACTCTAGCCTCGCCTGACTGAATGAGGGCAGTGTGTGTGTGTGTGTGTGTGTGTGTGTGTGTGTGTGTGTGCATGCGTACGTGCGTGCATGTGTGTGTGTGTGTGTGTGTGTGTGTGTGTGTTTGTGTTCACTCTTTCTGCAAATATGAATGTCTAAGTGAGTGATGTGATCATTTATGAATATAAATTATGACACCCCAAACACACATTATTGAATAATACATTTTCTTGCTCTTGTGGGTTATTTGCTTGCCGGGCTGTTATTTGTTTGAGGAATCCTCTTCTGAAGTGCTGATGTACCATCTGCCTCTAAATAACGCCTCATGTCACATTAGAGACTAGCTGCTACAGAAGGGAGGAAGTAAAGAACAAAGTCAGAGAGGTTGTATTCAATAGTAACCGTGTAACATGCCTGTATGAATTAGGTTTCTCAGGTGCAGCTTTTTGAACACTGCAGAACTCAGGGCTTGTGTGTGTGTGTGTGTGTGTGTGTGTGTGTGTGTGTGTGTGTGTGTGTGTGTGTGTGTGTGTAAATTTACTTCTTTTACACTGTCATGTACAATTCTTAATTTTGCAATTTTTGTATTTTTCCATTCATATGTTAGGGTCAAAGAGGAAAGGAATTTTTCCATTGGATTTAATGAAACATATATATATATATATATATATATATATATATATATATATATATATATATTTCTTCTTTTTCTTTCGGCTGTTCCCTTCAGGGGTCGCCACAGCAAATGATTTGCCTCCATCTCTCCCTATCCTCTGCATCTTCTACTCTTACTCCAACGACCGTCATGTCCGCCTTCACCACATCCATAAATCTTCTCTTTGGTCTTCCTCTGGGCCTTCTGCCTGATAATTCCAACCTCAGCATCCTACTACCAATATACTCACTATCCCTCCTCTGTACATGTCCAAACCATCTCAATCTAGCCTCTCTGACTTTGTCTCCAAAACATCAAACATGTGCTGACCCTCTGATGTACTCGTTTTTGATCCTATCCATCCTCGTTAGTCCCAAAGAGAACCTCAACATTTTCATCTCTGCTACCTCCAACTCTGACTCCTGTCTTTTCCCCAGGGCCACTGTCTCTAAACCATACAACATTGCTGGCCTCATCACCGTCTTGTACACTTTTCCCTTCATTCGTGCAGATACTCTCCTATCACACATCACACCAGACACTTTTCTCCATCCATTCCAACCTGCCTGCAAGCGCTTCTTCACCTCCTTTCCACACTCTCCATTGCTCTGGATTGTTGAGCCTAAGTACTTAAAATCCTCCACCTTCTTTTTCTCTGCCCCCTGTAACCTCACTGTTCGTCTTGGGTCCTTGTCGTTCACACACATGTATTCTGTCTTACTGAGACTAACCTTCATTCCCCTCCTTTCCAGGGTATACCTCCACCTCTCTAGATTTTCTTCCACTTGTTCTCTGCTCTCACTACAGATCACGATGTCATCTGCAAACATCATAGTCCATGGAGATTCTTGTCTAACCTCGTCTGTCAGCCTGTCCATCACCATAGAAAACAAGAAGGGGCTCAGAACTGACCCTTGATGCAGTCCCACCTCCACCTTGAACTCTTCTGTCACACCGACAGCACACCTCACCACTGTCTTACATCTCTCATACATGTCCTGCACCACTCTAACATACTTCTCTGCCACTCCAGACTTCCTCATACAATACCACAGTTCTTCCAGATCCTCAAAGGCACAATGCAGCTCCTTCTTACCTTCTCTGTACTTCCCTATTAACATCCTCAAAGCAAACACAGCATCTGTGGTGCTCTTTCTTGGCATGAAACCAAACTGTTGTTCACAACTGCTGACCTCTGCCCTTAGTCTAGCTTCCACTATTCTTTCCCATAACTTCATTGTATGGCTCATCAACTTTATCCCTCTGTAGTTGCCACAACTCTGTACATCTCCCTTGTTTTTAAAAATGGGCACCAGCACACTTCTCCTCCATTCCTCCGGCATCTGCTCACTTTCTCAGACCTTGTTGAATATTCTTGTCAGAAAATCTACTGCTACCTCCCCTAGACACTTCCATACCTCAACTGGTATGTCATCAGGGCCAACTGCCTTTCCACTCTTCATTCTCTTCAATGCCCTCCTCACTTCTCCCTTACTAATCTTTTCTACTTCCTGGTCCTCAATGGTCACCTCTTCTACTCTTTTTTTCTCTCTCATTTTCCTCATTAATCAGCTTTTCAAAGTACTCTTTCCATCTTCCCAGCACACTTCTGTCATCAGTCAATACATTTCCCTCCCTGTCCTTTATCACTCTAACTTGCTGCACGTCTTTTCCATCTCTATTTCTCTGCTGTGCTAACCTGTATAAATCATTTTCTCCCTCCTTACTGTCCAACCTATCATACAAGTCATCATACGCCCTCTGTTTGGCCTTTGACACCGCTACCTTCGCCTTACGCTGTGTGCCCCTGTACTCCTGTTTACTCTCTTCGGTCCTCTCTGTGTCCCACTTCTTCTTAGCTAACCTCTTCTTTTGTACACACTCCTGCACTTCCTCATTCCACCACCAAGTTTCCTTATCTACTTTCCTTCCAGAGGACACACCAAGTACTCTCACACTGGCTGTGGTTGTCCAGTCATCTCGAAGCACTTCCTGACTCCCAAAAGCCTGTTTCAACTCCTCCTTGAAGATAACACGACACTCTTCCTTTTTCAGCTTCCACCACTTTGTCTTCTGCTCTGCCTTTGCCTTTTTCACCTTTCTCACCATCAGCGTCATCCTGCACACCACCATGCTGTTTGGCTACACTCACCCACTACTACTTTGCAATCACTGACTTCCTTCAAATTACATCGCCTACACAAGATGTAGTCTACCTGTGTGCTCTTACCTCCGCTTTCATAAGTCACCCTATGCTTCTGTTTCTTCTTGAAGAAAGTATTTACCACAGCCATTTCCATCCTTTTTGCAAAATCGATCAACATCTGTCCTTCTGTGTTCCTGTCCTGGATACCAAACCTGCCCATCACTTCCTCGTCCCCTCTGTTGCCTGCACCAACATGTCCATTGAAGTCTGCCCCAATGACCACTCTTTCACCTCTAGGGGTACTCTGCATCACTTCATCTAACTCACTCCAGAATCTCTCCTTCTCTTCTAGCTCACATCCTGTCTGTGGGGCATAAGCACTAACCATCATTGACCATCACGCCTTCAATTTCTAACTTGAGACTCATCACTCTGTCTGACACTCTTTTCACTTCTAGAACATTCCTGACAAACCCCTCCTTCAAGATGACTCCTACTCCATTTCTCTTTCCATCCACACCATGATAAAACAGCTTAAACCCTGCTCCTAAGCTTTTAGCTTTGCTACCTTTCCACCTGGTCTCCTGAACACACAGTATGTCCACCTTCCTCCTCTGCATCATGTCAGCCAGCTCTCTGCCTTTTCCTTGCATAGTTCCAACATTCAAAGTCCCTACTCTCAGTCCTAGGCTCATGCCTTTCCTCTTCTCTCTCTGCCTACGGACACGCCTCCCGCCTCTCCTTCTTCGACGTCTTCGACCATCAGTCGTCCAATTTCCATCAGCACCCTGTTGGTTGACAGCACTGATGGTGGTCGTTGTTAACCCGGGCCCCAACCGATCCGGTATGAATTTTGTTTTGACCATTTTTAATGTGGCAGAAGTTTTACGCCGGATGCCCTTCCTGTCGCAACCCTCTGCATTTATCCGGGCTTGGGACCGGCAAAAGGGGGAGAGACACTGGTTAGTGCTCTCTACTGGTTATATATATATGTGTGTGTGTGTGTGTGTGTGTGTGTGTGTGTGTTTTTGTGTGTTTGTGTGTGTGTACAGTGGTACCTCACCTCACGAAAGTCCCAACAAACACAAAATCCAGGTTACGAAATACATTTATCTCCAATTTTCCATATCTGGATATGAAACAAATTCAAATTGAAACAGCGCCATCTCAAAAATACAAACAATGTGCAAGTTGCTGTCCCATTGGCTATCTCCCAATATACCGCCCAGCCTCCCAATGGCTAGGAGGGAGCTGCATCTCCATAATACCATGATGCTTTTCAACCCATTGTTCTTTCACGGAGTTCTAACACACGTAAAGGACAGAGTTACTGTTGTTTTGTGAGTTTTTCGAGTGTGCTCATTGCAACTTTTTTTTTTTTGGCTCAGGCTTTTAACCTTGCATAAACATTTGTAAGATTATAACTCTGCTAAGAAGACATGGTCAACACACGCGCACGCACACACATACACACACACACACACACATGCGCACCCATGTTCACACACACACACACAAACACACACACACACACATACACACGCGTGTGATTCCCGGTGCAAGTGAAAAGAAAAAGCAGGCTCATGGCATGCGGTTGAGTGATGTCGCAAAGGAATATGGTCAAACCCATCCACAATCGGTACGATATTGAAGCAGAAGGAGGCCTTAAAAGGTATACTTTTATCATTTTTAAAGGGTTTAGGGGGTAGTATTGGGGGCCTTGGAATGAATCAGGCCTTTTCCATGTAAAATGCGGCTCAACTTACAAAAAGAGCAGGTTATGAAACCACTTCTGGAATGGATTAATTTTGTAAGGTGAGGTACCACTGTATATATACGCCAGAGGTCATTAAGCGGTGGATTGGGTTCTGATGGATCAGAGTATACTATATGCACATCAAATTGTCGACAGCTGGTCATCATGCTCATATTGTACAAAGGTGGGCTGAGAAGTGATGCAAATGATGCACCATGATGCAAATGGTCGAATTCAACCAAATTCGGCTTATTTTTCAACATCGTCTGTGCCGTAGTCTACACACTTCTTCATTTGGTGTTACAGTGCTTACGTCCTATTGGTATAGTAGCTTGAAAGGTTTTCTTTTCTTGAATTACCCATTCTTACTTAGCCTATGAACTTTTCATCTGACAACTGTGTTGTCAGATGTACCAACTGTGTGTGTTTTTTTGCCAAACATCTGAAGCACACAACTGAACAGCACGTATATAAACTTAAATTTGAGCATTTCCGTTTAGATCTGTAATCAGTGGACTTTTGGTGATCATTGCTCACCTTTACAGATGTAGTAGCTCAGTGAATGGTCAGACAATACACACCAGTAAGTTTGTATTCATTAGTATTACAGTTGAGGTCATTGGAACTTATCCTGGAATGAAAATGGACCCATGCCCATATCAAGGTCCATGAAGACATGATTTGTCAAAGTTGGAGAGGAAGAACTTATGTACATTTACTTCAATGCATTTGGTGGGCACCCATTGACAATTGGTAAGAACCCTTATCCAGTACACTTTACAGTCAATGCTATGAAACCCCGGCCTAAGACCTCTGTGTGCAGGTAATATCAGATAACGGCGGTCTCGGTGGTGTAGTTAACTTACCCACCTAACTGCAAGATCCAGGGTTCAAGGCCTGTGATTCGAGTTTCTGTGTGGATGTTTGCATTTTCTCTCTTTGCTTGCATGTGTTTCCTACCACAGTCCAAAGACCAAACATGTCTGTTAGGTTAACTGGCAATACCAAATTGCCCCTAAGTATGATTGAGACCTTGCAATTGGAGCATGTGCTCTGTAGGGTAAGCCCTGCTGTCACAAAAAGTTTATGAATAAATAATTAAATAGGTATTGCAGGGAAGTGGTAGGTCTGAAGTCATTGTTTAGGACACTCAGTGACTAAGCTGTCTCAGTATCTTGTGGAAGTCCATTCCAATACCATGGTGCTGAAACAGAAGAGTCTGCACTCATGTCTTCTTTGACCTGATAGGTGATAGGACCTCAAGCAGGGCTGGAGGATCAGAGGGAATGGGGAGTAGATGTAAGATGTGATTAGTCCTTTGTCGTAACAACAGCTGGTCCATTTTTGGCTTTGTAGACAATTGTCAAGTGTTTTGAATTTGATGCAAACAGCTACATGAAACTAAGGAAATGGAGAACTGGGGGAGGTTGGACACAAGTCGTGCCGCTCTGGATAAGTTGCAGAGTAAAACCCATTGCAAACATTTGGGATGAATTGCAGATGTGCAATAGTGTGGTGTAATGATTAGCACATCCGCCTCACAGCAAGAAGGTCCTAGGTTTGATTCCCAGCTTGAGCATTTCTGTGTGGAGTATACATGTTCTCCCCATGCTTGTGTAGGTTTCCTATGGGTACTCTGGTTTCTTCCCACAGTAGGTTAATTGACTATTCCAAATCACCCTGGGTGTGAGTATGAATGGTTGTGTGAGTGTTGGCCCTATGATGGCCTGGTTAGCTGTACGGGATATACCCTGCCTTAGCCCAGAGTGAGCTGAGATGGGTGCCAGCCTCCCTATGACCATGATTAAGATTAACTGACCTGTTCTCAGACTTGTTTCAGCCTTTGATTTCAACTTGCTACTTTGAAAATTTGATGGTAACAAATTTGCTGTTCTGAAAATTTGACGGTGTCAAGCAGTTGTTTGGATGTGGGTGAGCATTCTCTGGGATCCTCCTACAGTCCAGAGGCATGCACAGTAGGCTAAGTGACTGTTTCAATTTGCTCTTAGGTATGACTGTAGATGGTTGTGTGTATGTTCACCCTGCGGTAGTCTGGCAAGCTATTCAGGATGTATCTAACATAATTCGGTGTCCCTGTGACACTAGTAGAATTACGTGACATGCTAATCGAGATGACACCATTTTTAATAATCAGAAGTCTAGTTTAGATAACACTCCGCTATTGAAATTCACAAAGTTTTCATTGAATGGCCACTATGTTTGCTTACTCCTGGCTCCAAATAAGCCTCAAGTGATATCATGAGCCCAGGAATTCACATACTTTTATCATTGTGTATTTCTGACTAATATTGTGAATATGGACATGAACAAAGTAATGATTTGAGTGTTATTAGTTACTATAGCTTGTGTAGGTTCATTAATATATACTGTATAGGATATATGATGATGAGAGTGTGGGGGCAGTGGTGGTCTAGTGGTATAGGGTGCTGGATTGCTGATCCTAAGGTTCAGGCCTGCTGCAGCCTCTGCTGTAAAGCGGAGTTTGTACTGGTCTGTCATGGTGAAGAGGGAGCCGCAAAGCAAAGCTCTCAATTTACCAATCAATCTACGTTCTAACCCTCACCTATGGTCACAAGATTTGGGTAGTGACTGACAGGATAAAATCAGATACAATCGGCTGAAATGAGTTTCCTTTGCATAGTGTCGGGACTCTTCCTTAAAGATAAGATAAGAATCTCAGATATCCAGGAGGAGCTCAGAGTAGAACAGTTGCTTCTCCATGTTGAGAGGAGTCAGTTGAGGTGGCTGGGGCATCTGGTCAGAATGCCTCCCAAACGCCTCCCTGGTGTACTGTTTCGGGCATGTTCAACTGGGAAGAGACCCCAGGGTCGACCCAGAACATGCTAGAGGGATTATATCTCTCAGCTAGTCTGGGAACGCCCTGGTGTCCCTGGAAGAGCTGGAGGAAGTTAATGGGGAGAGGGACTTCTCGATCTCATTGATTATGCTGCTGTCCCCACAACCCGATCCCTGATTAAGCAGAGGATGATGATGATGATGATGATGATGATGATGATGATGATGATGACGACGACAACGACTATGTTGCAACATTATGTCTATTTTCTATTACAAACCTAAACTGTCAGACTATACATCAGGTGAATTCCAGAGTATGTGTGTTTCTCAGTGTGAAGATAATGCAATTGAGAGTAACACGATAAGCAAAAACAAACCTCCCATTATCTTTTGGTTTGAGAGAAAAGACGAGAGGGTAAGCATATAAAAATGTGTGTGTTTGTGTTGCAAACTCTTGTCTAAGTGCATAACCATTATCTTCTCTGAGCAGGTGATGTAATCAGCAAATGGAGGGAGCGTGGCAAGAAAAATAAAAAATAAAAACTCAACTCTATCCCTTTCAGCCATGCTGATCCACTGGGTCACTGAAAGAGGGGACAGGATATGACAGACAAGAGAAACAAAGAGAGATATGGGATGAACTGTAATAAGGGAAGAGAGTAGCATAGGTGTGTGTGTGTGTGTGTGTGTGTGTGTGTGTGTGTGTGTGTGTGTGTGTGTGAGAGAGAGGGGGCGATGAAGGACTCTGGCGGAAAGCGGCGACTACAAGACAGATGGAATGAGATAGGGAAAAAATTAACGTGTGATCCACATGTGAAATTAGAAAGCAGAGGAGAGAGAGAGAGAGAGAGAGAGAGAGAGAGAATGGGTCACGAAAGAAAAGTGCATTTTAAATACTGATAAACAGGAAACATGCCAGGAAATTGCATCATTGAATCATGCAGTAATTAGGAACAGCCAATCAGTCCATACATGTGTGTCTTTAGGCTGTGGAGGGAACTGGCATACCTGAAAGAACTGGCATACCTCGCTGTGAGACTGAAATGGTAATCACTATGCCACCATGCTGCCCATATTAACATTGTTTTTGTAAATTTTCATAGATCACTACTGATAAAGGAGGGCATGGTGGCGTAATGGTTAGCACATTCACTTTGGAGCGAGGAGGTCCTGGGTTCAATTCCTGGGCTCAGGCATTTCTGTGTAGTTGACATGTTCTTCCCATGCTTGTATGGGTTTCCTCTAGGTATGCTGGCTTCCTCCCACAGTCCAAAGACTGCACATTAGGCTAATTGGAAGATCCAAATTGACCCTGTGAATAATGGGGTCACTGGTTACTAAGTGGATAAGGCCATCGGTTACTGATCCATAGGTCTGCAGTTCAATCCCTACTATCACCATTGTTGGGCCCTTGAGCAAGGGCCTTAACCATCAATTGCTCAGTTGTATAAAATGATAATTGTAAGTTGCTCTGGATAAGGACATCTGCTAAAATACTGTAAATGAAATGTGACCCTAGCTGAAAGTGTGAATAGTTGAATAGTTGTACTGGCCCTGCGATGCTCTGGTGAGCTGCTTAGGGTGTACCCTACATTCACCTTTGTTGGCTCAGATGGGCCCCAGTCTATGTGACTGTAGTACTGGGATTAAGAGGTTTAGCAAATGAACTCGGGTCTGATGTGACTAAAAGCACAAGTTTAAAGGAACAGTCAAATCAAACAGGAAAAATTATGCGGTGTAATTTTTTTTCCCCTGTTTGTCATTTTTAAAGTGCCTGCGCTACATTGTGATCTGAGTGTACTCAGCTGCCTTGATGAAAAGCCTCTCTATTTTCAGCTGAGAAAAATGAAAAGCATGGTAGGCTTTACCTGAATGACAAATAAGGCAACGAGGAGAAGGCATCCTTCTGTTTCTCTACACCACCTACACATGTGTATGGGGACTCCCCCGAAGAAACGTGTGTGTGTGTGTGTGTGTGTGTGTGTGTGTGTGTGTGCCCTCGAATATCTGCATGTCTGTATGGAGTGGAGTAAAGGAGGATATGTGTCATGCAGAATATGGCATTGCGTGTTTTCCGTGGAGACCAACCCAGACACACATCAACAAACAAAGATGATTTTTGTTTTCTATAACGTTCAGATTTTTTGAAAGCAAAGCTTCGCTGTGTGGAGAAAGCTGCTTTCAATCAATGAGTCATTAAGCTAAATCAATTAGGAACTGATAAAAGCAGAAGAAAAAGATAGCCAAGACTTCTTTACACCAAGTGCACTTTACATTGTAATTATTTGCCAAAGAACAACTAAAACAATATGTTACAGTTTATTTTTAAATTTCTTATTTGATTGATGCATTAATCCGAGTCTGAGAGGTGGATGGTGAACAATTATGCGCTGAAGCCGATGTGGATGTTGCCAGTAGTCCCTGAGACGAAACATAGAGAACTATTCAATTCAGCGACATTTGTCGAAACTTATTTACTCACTCTTTGGCTGAACCGCTTAATCCTAATAGGGTCGTGGGGAGGCTGGACCCTATCTCAGCCAACAGTGGACATCCTGAAAAGCCTGACAGACCATCACTGGGCAACACATAACTATACACACTCACACCTTCTTCTTCTTTTCCTTTTGGCTGTTTCCTTCAGGGGTCGCCACAGCGAATCATCTGTCTCCATCTCACCCTATCCTCTGCATCTTCTTCTCTTACACCAACTACCTTCATGGCCTCCTTCACCACATCCGTAAATCTCCTCTTTGGTCTTCCTCTAGGCTTTCTGCCTGGTAATTCCAACTTCAGCATTCTACTACCAATATATTCACTATCGCTCCTCTGTACATGTCCAAACCATCTCAATCTAGCCTCTCTGACTTTGTCTCCAAAACATCTTACATGTAACTATACATACTCACACCGAGCGGCAATTTTGAACAGCCGCTTAGCCAAGAGCGCATGTTTGTAGACTGTAGGAGGAAACTGGAGTACTCAGAAGAAACCCATACAAGCAAAGGGAGGACATGCTAATGCCACACAGAAAGACCTGAGCCCGAAAATATTGAACCCAGGACCTTCTAGCTGTGCAGTTGACGTGCTAACCTGTACACAAAATGTTGCACATTCACACAGCCTGAGGTGCATCATTTTGGTATAGTCAACATGGAAAGATCCATTCCTCATTTTCTGTAACCACTTAATCCTAATTAGGGTCGTTGGGAGGCTGGTGCCCATCCTGGCCAACTCTGGGCGAGGGCAGAGTACACCCTGTACAGCTCACCAGGCCACCGCAGGGCAGAAACAGGCTGATGGCTATGTAGCCTAAAATTATCGAATGTCAGCAATGGTTCTTTTACAGCTTCTCACCATAGACAGTGGCAGACATGGCCAGCCATTGATAACCCAATTAGCTGCAGTGGAGGAACAGTGACAACCCGTGGCAGTGGGGCTTGAACGCTCAACCTTGGGATCAGTGATTCACCACCTTTACCACCAGGTTATTTCTGCCCGTACTTGGGAAAATAAAAAAACAAATTAAAAAAATTCAGTGGTTAATGTTACTTATGATATATATTACAGAGGCAGGTCAGATGAGCTCCATGTGCTCTGAGCATAAGTGCCTAATAAAGCATGAAGAGAGTCATGGGGAGGCTGGAGCCTATCCCAGCCAAACTGTGGTGAAAGAGGGATATACCCTGACCAGCAAAATGAAAAATAACTGTAAAGTAAATCAAAACTAAATTTTACCAAGAAACTATTTAACTCTTTTTTCTGAGGTTTATCAGAACACCTCACACTTCATCTTAGTCTGCAGACCCTCATCCCATCTGCTTAACAAATTTCTCACCATCTGCTGTAGATATTCTCTGCATACACACCCTAAACAGTTGACCAATTCTATCAATAACCATTCTCCAAATTATTGCAGATTTGTACCTGAAACCTGCTGCCTTAATCATCAATGCTATCGTTTGCATACATAGCACTGGATTACATGACAGGGTCCTTATACTGCCCAATAGACCTTTCCCCAACACTGGAAATGTGGTTAATGTAGTCAATGTGGTTAAAATTACAAATTTACCCAGCTGAAAAATAGTTCATTGGGTGAAAGAAAGACACCCTATTAAAAGACATAGACAAACTAAAATGTCACTCTGATAGCCCATCCACCTCAAGATTTAATGTTTCGTGTCTGCTGGAATGCTTTTCTCCTCAACACAGTTGCAAAGATTAATTATTTGATATATTAACACTTTCGCACTTAGCCTCGCTCCCAATACATCCTCAGAGAAATGTCAATAAGAACTTGTAAAATGTAGTAGGAAAACAATAGAAACATTGGTATGGTCTCCATCGATGTGGTTAGACTTTGGACATCCTGGGGTCATGGTTAAATCAGGATGTAGTAAGAAAGTAATAAGGACGTAGTACCCATGTCAGTAATGTAATGTCTAAAATGAATGAAAACACACAACAGTATTTATAAGGATTGAAGGAACACAGTGAGAAAGTGGTAAGCTTTTAAGTGGTACATGACTGGTCGTAGTAAGAATGTATTAAAGTATTGGATGTAGTGCACATGGGATCATGCGCATGGTAGGAAATTAGTGACAATATGTTAGACGTAATAAGTACATGGAATGGATACAGTATGGACATAGTATGAACGTTATATTTTTAACATTTGGACCATGCTCCCTGCAATACTTGAGCGCCAAGGAGCTACCTTAATTTGGATGTGTGACTCCCTTTCCTGGTAACGATTTTTCAAATGGGTCAAATTTACGACAGACTGCCCATATTTGCGACAGACTGCTTCTATATTCCATCGAAATGACCATGCTACTCCCAGCTATGATTCTCACATACCAAGCATTAGCATTCCAAGTTAAGTGACATATACCTGCTATGCTGCTTATTAAGCTCATTTGCTGCCTTATAGAACAGCCAACAAAAGGCTGTAGGTATCACCACATCGAGCACCCATGCTTGGACGTGAATAAATTAACGTGTCCTGACCGATTAGCGATGGGAATAGAGTGTAATGTGCTTTGTGATGGTGTCAATGTACCGGTCTGTTGCACGTATCTCTAATTATCTATGTATGCATTCAGGGAGAAGGACATGCATGATTTTATTGCTTTTTCCATCCCTCAGCACATATACAAATAGCAAAGAACTATCTCAGCATCTTCATCAGAAGTGTCACGTCTAAATGACCTGGAGGGAGATCCGCAGCAGATTCCCAGCACACTGCTCCAGGGCCGGCGAAATGTCACTCTGACAACTTGACATCAGCTTGAAACCCAGGGACACTGACGAACGCAGCCCGAATAGGGAAAAAGGTGGATTTCTCTTCACATCTGCTTCCCTCTCTATATTTAATTTATAGTCCCATTATAAATGAAACAGACATATCTAATATTTACCAGCAGTCCACAAGGGATAGTTCACACATGTCTGGAAGGGAAAGCACAAGCAACCACAAAAGTGAGGGGTGAGGGGTGGGAGGTGGGGGATGGACGTCTGCACAAATGCCAAACCTGAAAACACACACAAAGGCGCACACAGACACACACTACACTGAAATGTGTTAAAAGTGAAATAAAATTGAATTGTGTAATGGAGAAAGGACACAACTGTGTCCTACTGGACACATAATAAATTGATATCGCAGAGGGCAGTGAAAGGGGGAAGGGCAGATAAACACTATCAGAAACACACTACAGATAAAAACATCCTGAGTCATTTCGTGCACTCACAGTAAAGTAGAGTTTGCCCTATATTTCTTTGGGTTGTTTTTTCCTTCATGTTCTATTTATCCTTATTATTATGCTTTTTTTCTGTTAGTCGACTTCATTTGTCAAACAAGATATGGCCAAAAATGTTTATTAGTCATCTATTGGAGCATTTATAAAAGAAACGATGTACAGGGATCCCTCATTCTCCACGGTTAATTGGGACCAAGATCCCCCCCGCGGCCTCCGAATTCCGCAAAGTAGGATCAACCCCCCCTGACTGACGTATACATACATGTATGTGTGTTACTCTGCTGACGGTCGCGTAGCGACAATGTCTGTTTTCATTCATCATTTAACCACTCTTCTCCACTCTGCTCTCTGGTGCTACAAGTCTACCCAGTCTTCTCTTCTGATATTTCTGGACTTCAAATTCCTCTTGATGACATCTTTGAAACATAGTCAAGGTTGACCTTTACTTCTGCGACCAGTAGGCAGTTGGGAGAACAGGATCTGTTTTGGTAGTCTATCAGCTGGCATCCGCATGACATGAACTGTCCAGCGAAGGTTTTTCCTTATTAGAAGATCTTCCATCGATGGCAGTCCCATTCTCTCCAGAATTACTCTGTCTGTGATCTTATCCTTCCAGGTGATTTTTATAATAGAACGAAGGTGTCGCATCATGAAGGCATGAAGTTTTTTCACGTGACTCCGATACACTGTCCAGGACTCCACTCCATACAGAAAAGTAGATGTAACTATTGCTCTGTAGATTTTGCCTTTTACCCTTAATGACACATGGTGGTTGTTCCAGAGTCACTGCCTAAGCCTGCCAAAGGACGCACTAGCCTTAGCCAATCGTTTCTGTAACTCTGCATCGATTCGTCCATCCTTCGATACTCTACTGCCAAGATATGTAAATTCTGGGACGGAGTTCAGTTTATTTCCATCAATCAAGATGTCTGTTTCTGGCCTTCTTGTAGAATCTGGTTGGAACAGTACTTCAGTCTTGTTGATGTTAATCTTTAGTCCAAACTTCTTGGATGCATCGGAGAAAGCGTTCACTATACTTTGGATATCTTTTGCACAGTGGGCAAGAAGTGCACTGTCGTTTGCATACAGCAAATCTCTCATAACATGAAGAGTGGATTTTGTCCTTGGTCTAAAATGGGCTACACTGAACAGGTCAGCATCTTGTCTTGACTGTATGTACACACCTTCATCCATGTTTGAAAAAGCTTCTTCTAACATTGCTGACAGGAAGATGGAAAAGAGAGTAGGAGCCAGGACACACCCTTGCTTCACACCATTTGTCACTCTGAATGTACTTGAGGATTCTGTGCCATCATTGACGTGTGCCTCCATTCCTGTATGTAAGGCTTCTATCATTTTGATGAATCTTTCGGGACATCTGTACTTTCTCAATATTTGCCAGAGACCGGTCCTTCCAACAGTATCAAAAGCCTTTGTAAAGTCGACAAAGACTATATACAGCGGTTGATCTTGTTCGATGCACTTTTCTTGAAGTTGTCTGCGACAGAAGATCATGTCTATTGTGCTCCGATTTGATCTGAATCCACACTGCGTCTCTGGAACAATATCCGGTGTGATGTGGATGGTTAGTCTGTTTAAAAGGATCCTCGCAAAAATTTTTCCAGCTATGGAGAGAAGTTCCTCTGTAATTACCACAGTTGGTTCGGTCTCCTTTCTTGTAGATGGTGATTATGCTTGTATCTTTCCATGCTTGAGGAACAGTGCCTTCCATCCAGGCTTTGGTGATCAGATGGTGTAATCTATGATGCAATTTTGAGCCTCCATGTTTCCATACTTCAGCTGGAATCCCATCTTCTCCAGGGGCTTTGCCATCTTTTAGCGAAGAGATTGCCTTTGACACTTCTTCCTTTGTTGGAATATCATCAAGGCACTCGTGTATAGGTCTCTGTTCGATGTTGTAAAGAGCCTCCTGTGCTATTTCTCCTGGGACATTAAGCAATCTCTGGAAGTGCTCACTCCATCTTTCAAGAACTTGTTTACTGTCTGAGAAAGTCATTAGGCCATCGGCTGACTTTAGCCGGACAGGATTCCTTTTCTGTGGTCCCCATACTTCCTTGAGTCCATTGTAGACGTTCTTCATGTCATTTCTATCAGCTGCATGTTGTAATTCCTCAGCCTTCCTCTTCCACCACTTAGATTTTAGGTCACGCAGGTAAATTTGGAGTATCCTACTAGCTTCTTTGTAGGCAGCAATCGTAGATCTTGTAGTTTTGGTCTGAAGCACTTTCCTGTGAGCACTATCTCTCTTATCTAAAAGGCGTTTAAGTTCTATGTCATTAGGGTCAAACCAGTCCTGGTGTTTTCGTTTTGGCTTGCCTAAGGATTTCTTGGCTGTGTTTAGTACGGCTTCCTGGAGAGAATTCCATTCCTCTTTGTCGTTGAGTCCGGACTCAGTTCTATGTTGGTTAAGGCACTTTCCATCTCTTCTACAAAACTCTCCTTGTAGCTAGTAGTGGTGAGTTTCTTGGTGTTTAGTTTAATTGGTTTCCTTGGTCCTTGTTTACAGTGCTTCACCCATAGTTTAAGAGCTGTCTTAGACCTCAACAACTGATGATCGGTCCAGCAGTTTGCTCCGCGCATGACACGGGTACTGTGGATATCCATCTTATCCTGGCGCCTTGTGATGATATAATCGATCATATGCCAGTGTTTCGATCGAGGATGCATCCATGTTGCCTTTCGGCTCTCTTTCTGCTTGAACATAGTATTGGTCACTATCAGGTCATATTCTGAGCACAAGGCGAGTAGGAGTTCGCCGTTTGAATCGCATTTTCCATCCCATGCTTTCCTATAACGTGCGGCCACTTTTCAAAGTCTTTTCCAATCCTTGCATTAAAATCTCCCATCAATAAGATTTTGTCGGTCTTGGGGACTTGACTTAGTACGGTAGAGAGCTGATTATAGAAAGATTCCTTTTCTGTATCTGGATTTGTCATCGTCGGTGCATAAACATTGATGAGCATTGTGTAGATGTTATTGTTTAGGGGTAATCTCATCGTCATGATCCTGCCGCTTATTGACCTTGGGGTTTCCTGTAGTGTATGTGCAATTTCTTTCCTAATAGGAAATCCCACTCCAGCCTCTCTTCTTTCTCCCACTAGTCTTCCACTCCAGAAGTATGTGTACTCCATATCATCCAAACTGCCAGTTTCCGCGAGCCGCGTTTCACACAAGGCGGCGATGTCAATGTTGTATTTTGCAAGTTCCATCGCTACGAGTGCAGTGCGTCTTTCTGGTCGGTTTGCTTCTTCTCGGTCCAAAAGGGTTCTCACGTTCCACTGAGCAAATGTCAGTTCCTTGGTTCTACTCCCTTGCTGATTTTTCGCTGTCAGCAGAAGTTGGGGTCGAACAGCACGGTCCTTGGTAACCCGGGCGGCGACCGATCCGGTATTAGCTTCTTTGTGGTAATGCATTTCATGAAAAACTGATAGCAAGATGGTGTAAGTACCGCTGGCTTTTGCAAGTTACCAGCGGCACTCACTCGGGGAGTTAATTTTTTTTCTTTGGGCTGGCAAGAACAAGTCCAGACAGGCACAGTATATTAGTCCCTGCAGTGGTTGGCCGAAAGATACTGGGAGTTCCAGGTAGCAATCGCCCTCGATGTAACCACAGTCACATGAGTTTCTGTTAGGGTTATAACTGGAATAGGTTTCTTTAACCAAAGGCTAAGGGAGTAAACCCTAACGTGTATGTGTATATAATATAAATAAATACATATTCAATGCTATAAATGTTTAGAACAATTAAACATTCAAAAATAATGCATAAGATGTAAATAAAATATAAATACACACACATAGAGATGTGTGCACGCACACACAGATGCGCGCCTCACATAGAAATGTAAGTACTGTAGTTTTGATGGGGGGTTTTGGGTTATTTTTTGTTTTTTTGTTTGTTTGGGTTTTTTTTTTGCATAATTGGCCTTGTTTTGCAGCATTTTCCTTAACTTTTTCCCATATTTTTCCTTAATTTCCTTATTTTTTAATTCGATTAATATTTTTTTTAAAAACGCGATGCACTGAAGCCGCATAAATTGAAGCACGAAGTAGCAAGGGCTCCCTGTATTCATAAAAATCTGGTTTCTAAAAAAAAAATCAACAACGAAATTTAAAGGGATGTTCTCCCTGTGTCTGTGTTCATTTCCTCTAGGTATTCAAGTTTTCTATAATAGTCTATAGCAGGGGTCACCAACCTTTTTGAAACTGAGAGCTACTTCTTGGGTACCAATTAATGCGAAGGGCTACCAGGTTGAAACACACTTGTGGCATAACAAATTTGTTCAATTTACCTTTGATTATATGTTATTATTAATAATTAATGATATTCATCTATGTCAGGGGTCAGGAACCTTTTTGACTAAGAGAACCAAAAAAAAAAAAAAAATGTAATCTAATCCTCTGAGAGCCAAATATATTTTTTAATACTGAGAACAGGCAATTTTAGAGTATAATACGAATCTGAATTTATTTTAAACAACATTGTTATAATAAAGTTATTTATTAATAAGAAAAGTACTTCTTACTATTAATGCAACTTCTTGTGCTGCATGGTTTTGCTGATGGCTTTGTAGTCTAGTTGATACGTGCTGAAGTTCAGCTTCATGCTGGCGTTTAGGCTTCCATCTATTACACGTGACCACCGGTTGGTCTTGATGCTTTTCAGCTGTGAGAAGGATTGCTCGCGTGCGCATGTGAAGCCAAACGTGGTCAATACGACAGGACTCACACTGCAGTGTTTGTGACGGTGAGTGCGTCCCAAGTTTTGGCAATCAACTGGTCTGCAGGTTGAAGTTTTTTCATGTCTGTCCATTTGTGTTTTAGTTGCCAGCTCTGCTTGGCTTCTTGCACATGAGCTGATCAAAACGAGGGAAATTTACCTCTTTACCCAATAACAACTCGTGCAGGCTGTTGCATATAATCCAATAAAATTAGAGTTTCAAGGTATTGGCCCCGCCCATACACTAGAGTACAGAAAGGATTGGCTCTCCGCTGCACGCCACAGTGACAAGTGGATTTGAAAATAGATGTATAGATTGAAAGGTGTGAGATTTATTGATGTTTTTGTTTTATTTGATGGCTTTTTTCTGTATTTTTATTTAAAGGACAGCGAAATTATGTATTAGTTATTCTGTTAAGAAAGGCCACCTGATTTATCTGAGAGCCAGATGCAGACATCAAAAGAGCCACATCTGGCTCGGGAGTCATAGATTCCCAACCCCTGAAGAGGCTCGTGGACGACTCATGTCGTCCTTGTGGGCGACCTGGTGCCTGCGGGCACCATGTTGGTGACCCCTGGGCTATAGAATAAAATTACACATCAGGCTGTCTGTTCTAAAAGTGGCTTAGTGGTTAGCATGTTCACCTCACAGCAAGAAGATTCTGAGGTTTGGTCCACTCCACTGTCATTTTTGTGTAGAGTTTGCATGTATGTGTGGCTTTGCTACAGGTACTCTGCACATTCAGATAACTGGCTGTTCCAAATTGACATTGTGAGTGTGAGGACCCTGGAATTGTCCAGCAAGCTACTCAAGATGTAGCCCACCTTGTCGGCTGAGATAGGCTTCAGCCTCCCCACAACCCAAATTAAGTTGTTCAGCAAAAAAAACAAATGAATGAAGAGCTTCGTATTCAAAAGAGTTCATGTTTTTCTGAAAATGTACATCAATTTACAAAATATAAAACTGGTTACAAGTGAATTTTATTCAAGGATGATGCCTGATCCGTTTATTAGTTATTTTATTATTCTTTCATTTATTTTCTGAACTGCTTAATCCTTATTAGGGTCATCAGGAGGCTGAAGCCCATCTCAGCCGACTCTGGGTGATGACGGGGTACACCCTGGACCTGCAGGGCTAACACACACACACACACACACACACACACACACACACACACACACACACACACACACACACACACACACACACACACACACACACTCACTCACATCTAGGGTGAATTCGAATAGCCAATTAGCTTACTGTGCATGTTTTTGGACTGTGGGAGGAAACCGGGGCACCTGGATGAAACCCGGGCATGCACGTTGAGAAACTCTACACACAAACACCCCACAAATTGAACCCTGATTTTCTTGTAGTAAGGCAGACATGCTAACTATTGCACCACCATTCCACCCCATTGTAGTAAATATTAATTCAAAATAATACTAGTAAAATGATGAAGTACTTTCACTCTGTTATTGAGGAAGTAAATGCATAA
The DNA here is from genome assembly GCA_024760905.1 of Plotosus lineatus. NCBI lineage: Eukaryota > Metazoa > Chordata > Actinopteri > Siluriformes > Plotosidae > Plotosus > Plotosus lineatus. The sequence goes on from CM045728.1 coordinate 106,634,930, forward strand.
ATTATAATTTTAAGATGCGAAAGAACTTTTACCTGGTATCCTCCTTTACTAAAACGTGTAAATATTCAATGAATGCCCAAACTGCTAATCTATATTTGATTAATAGCCCTCCAACTTGCATATCAAAAGGGGTTTGAAGTTTCTGAACCTAACAAGGAGCGTATGGAAATGGATGACTAAAATTCTGCTGGGATGAACACTTTTCTGAGATTTAAATACTCCGGCAAAGTTCCAGTGTTTATTCTTTCATTCATTATCTGTAACCGTTTAATCCTAATTAGGGTTGCAGGGAGGCTGGTGCCCATCTCAGCAGATTCTGGGTGAGGGCAGAGTACCCCCTCAACAGCTCGCCAGGCCATCGCAGGGCAGAAACATGAGGACGGCTGATGGCCATGCAGCTACTCTTGACAAAATAAGCAATGGTTTTTTACATGAACCTCACACCATAGACAGTGAGAGACATGGCCGGCCCTTGATAACCTAATTATATGCATTAGGGGACAGCAATGACAACCGTTGACACTTGACAACCGTTGACACAAGCGTTGAGCTTGAGCCTCAAACCTTAGGATCTGTAATATAGCACCTTACCACCAGGCCACCACTGCCCGCTTGTAAATTGTTTCCATGAACCAAATTCATTTCTATTATCCTTCATAAATTAAGTCTGCATTTATATAAATGGTTATATTTTATTTAACCCCATTTGCAATATTTAGGCCACTTTCTTCAAATAACCATGGCCTCGCTCATTTAATGAGTTTCAGCACCAAACTTAATCATCAAATACTGAATACCTAACGTGTCTAGGTGTAATGAAAACTCTGTTTCCATTAGTTTTTTCTCAAACCATTACTTCAACAAACAGCATACATAAAGCCATACTCCCTCCAACCAGCTCATAAGAGTTCCTAACTGTAACATCTGTGTGGAAAACCCACATCCATTTGCTCCACAGTGTGTCCTCGTGTGTGTGTGTGTGTGTGTGTGTGTGTGTGTGTGTGTGTGTGTGTGTGTGTGTGTGTGTGTGCACACCTCTCTCTCCACATAAGTGTGCTTAGGTCATCCATGCATTACGTCTATCATTCTACTACCCTATCCCTCTATCATGTACTCCCTTTCTCTCCATCCCTCCATCACCTCCCTATCTCGGTTCCATTAAATAAATTGAGTTGTAATAATCTTCTCTGATGTGCGTCCCTGATATTGGTGGATGAACACAGCAGCCTTTTTTTTTATTATTACCCCACTTTCTGCCTGTCCTGGATGTTCCATAATCCTTTGCATTCCCTTCAGAAGATTACAGTTTAAACGGGGGGGGGGGGGGGGTGTTGCACTATATAGTGACTCCAGAACTGAGCTATTAATTTTCTACATATTTAGAGAATATACAGTGCATGAACATTAATATAATGATAGTTGCCCAACCCTAACAGTTCATGAAGTTGATATGATACATCATTGATAGTAATGACTACACTGCATTGCTTCAAAGATGTTTCTTGCAATTATTTTATAATGATAGCAAATTTTAGATTTTTTTTCAATATATAGTATTAGATACTCCTACTACTATCTATTATAATAAATTTCAGAAGTCAGTCGTTATCTGGAGAGCAAAAATCCCACCTCAAAGCACTGTCCAAGAGCACAGCTACTTTACAAATGATCATTTTAAGCACAACATGTTAAAGTCCTGTATGTTGTAATATATTGTTAGTAGAAAATGCCCAGAGTACAGTATACTCGGATTCCTTGCATGGACTATTCAAATCAAAAGCTTTGCTTTATTAAATTGTTCCTGCTTTCACAAATCAGAACTATTCTTCATAGAACCTTTTATTGTCCCCCTACCGAGGTAAAGACAATGTATATGCCGAAATAATTAATTACACTCAGCAGTTTTTTGGTCCAATGTCTTTATGGGACGTCACACTAAAAAAGCACAAACTGGCCATAATACTGCTATGTCCTTCATATACATTGTACTCAAATTTCTTTTGAAAACTCCAAAGCACTTCAAGGGCACTTTGGATGAATGATGGTTCGAGCATTATAAAAGTGTTCTGTGTAATGTGCAGTCAAGGTGAAGACCGAAATTTGGATAATCACTTGAGTTAATGATGAGGGCAGTGGTGGCCTGGTGGTAAAGGTGCTGGATCACTGATCCTTAGGTTGAGGGTTTAAGCCCCACTTTCCACGGGTTGTCACTGTCCCCCCAGTGCAGCGAACTGGGTTGTCAAAGGCCGGCCATGTCTCTCACTGTCTATGGTGGGAGGCTGTAAAATAACTATTGCTGACTTTCGTCAAGAGTAGCTACATAGCTGTCAGCATGTTTCTGCCTTGCAATGGCCTGGCGAGCTGTCCAGGGTGTACTATGCCCTCACCCGGAGTCAGCTGGGATGGGCGCCAGCCTCCCTGCAACCCTAATTAGGATTAAGCGGTTACAGAAAATGAACAATGATGATAGTTGATGATGGTTTAATAACGGCGACTACTTTCACTGTGAAATTAATTCAACAGACAGCGATAATAATAATAATAATAATAATAATAATAATAATTATTATTATTATTATTATTATTATTATTATTATTATTATTATTATTATTATTATTATGGCACAGTATTTAGCAAGTCATAGCAAGAAGGTCCCGGGTTTGATTCCCGGATTTGATTAGGACCTTTCCGTGTGGACCTATGTACTCCCCATGCTTGTGTGAGTTTCCACCGGGTAATCCGATTTTTTCCCCATTGTCCAAAACCATGCACATTAGATTAATTGTCTGTTCCAAATAACCCCTAGGTGTGAGTGTGAATGGATGTTTGTGTTAGCTCTGTAATGGACTGGCGAGCTGTCCAGGCTGTACCCCGCATTTGCCCAGAGTCAGCTGAGATAGGAGATAGCTTCCCTACAATCCTACTTAATATTAAACAATTAAGAAAATGGATAGATGATTCATTCATTCATTTTCTGTAACTGTTTACTCCAAATTAGGGTCGCGATGAGGCTTATGCCCATTCCAGCAGACTCCGGGCAAGGGCAGAGTACATCCTGGACAGCTCGCCAGACCATTGAAAGACAGAAACACACTGATGGCTTTGCAGCTACTCTTGTCGAAAATTCCAATGATTCTTTTACAGCCTCACACCATAGACAGTGAGAGACATGGCTGGCCTTTGACAACCCAGTTAGCTGCACTGGGGGACAGTCACAACCCATGGAGAGTGGGCTTGAACCGCCAACTTAAGGATCAGTGATCCAGCACCTTTACCACCAGGCCACCACTGCCCATATTATTATTATTATTATTATTATTATTATTATTATTATTATTATTATTATTATTATTATTATTATTAATTATTTTATTTATTCATTCATTTGTCAAATTGCTTAATCCTATTAAGATCATGAGGAGGCTGGAGCCTATCTCAGCCAACTCGGGGCATAGGTAGGATACACCCTGAACAGCTCAATAGTTCTTTGCAGAGTCAACACACGCACACAACCATTCACAATCACACTTACACCTAGGGGAGATCTAGAACAGCCAATTAGCCTACTGTGCATGTATTTGGATGGAGAACCAGACCAGAGTACCTGGAGGAAACCCATGCCAGCACTGGGACAGCTTTCAAATTCCATACAAAAACTCCTAAGCCAAGCCTTGGACCAGAGTCCAGGACCTTCTTGCTTTGAGGCAAATGTGTTAACTACTATAAAAATCTCATCAATTATGAATGTAATTTGTGAGTCACTGAAAAAAATTAAAAAATAAAACTCACAGACCTGCTTTATGCATTATAATAATTACAGTCGGCCCTCTACTTACGAAAGCCTCTGAATACGAAAAATGCAGGTTACGAAAAACATTTAAATTTTCCTAAAGGAAACAACCTCTTTTTACGAAAAGCGACAAACACACCATTCAAAAATTCAAACGTGCCATTCACATATTCAAACCCTGCACAAGTTGCTCTCTCATTGGCTGTCTCCCAACATCCCGCAGCTGAACTGTATCCATACTTCCTGTACCCATACTTCCTGTTTGTCACACGCGTGAAGGAGAGATGAACAGGAATGTTGGCTCGTGAGGGTTTTTTGAGATTGATCTTTGCAGTGTTATATTTCATTATCCATCATGGACCCGGAAAATACAGAAAAGCAGAAATACAGTGACGGAGGCAATTATTTTGGAATGATATTGAAGCAGAAGGAGGCATGAAAACAGAGTGTCCTGTGGGACAAGACCTCCGATCTCAAAAGGAAGCAAGTTAATATTGAATCAGGACCTCTGATCTTTCAAACAGGTACTGTAATTCTGCTTTAAATACAACATCCCATCCATTTAAACATTTAAATACAAATGTTCCATCAGCTGCGCACTGCGTGTAGGCGGAGCCCACATTTGGTAAAACACACCAGAGAGAGAGAGTTGTGTGTGTGTGTGTGTTTTGTGTGTGTGTGTGTGTGTGTGTGTGGGTGTGTGTGTGTGTGTGTGTGTGTGTGTGTGTGTGTGTGTGTGTGTGTGTGTGCGTTAATAAAAATGTTTAATAATGGTTTAATTAATATGTTAATAAAATGGTTTAATATGTTAATAAAATGTTTAAATGGTTTAATAAATAATTGTCTTTTACTTTTAACACATATTTCATACAAAATTGGTGTACTTTTATAATTTTTAAAGAGTTTATGGGTTAGTCTTGAGAGCCTTGGAACGTATCACGCGATTTATATGTAAAATGCGCCTCTACTTACAAAAACTCCAGGCTATGAAAACGGCTCTGGAACGGATTAATTCCGTAAGTAGAGGGCTGACTGCATATATATATATATATATATATATATATATATATATATATATATATATATATATATATATATATATATATATGTGGGATTTTATTTAATTTGAAGGTTTACGGTATGTTTTCCCTCTAGATGGCCAAGTTCATGTTTCAAATAAAAATAGAAGATAGATTATTTATTTACTTTTTTCTAAGAATGTCAAGTGTCTATGAAAAAACAGGGGGTGTGTTTTTAAATATTATTTGCATAAATATTAAATGACATCAGACTTCAATAGTATGCCAATACAGATACAGAATTGAGGCATTTCTGCTTTTCATTGTTTTCAGCTCTCGTTTTTTCCAGCCATCGACATGAGCACAGGTCCGGCAGACCCAAACAAATCAATAGAGTAATGCAGACAACAATCAACTGTAATCAAAACCCAGCGAGGGGATCAGAAGCTGTCATTTGATCTTCAGTCAAGTGTGTGTGTGTGTGTGTGTGTGTGTGTGTGTGTGTGTGTGTGTGTGTGAATACAGAGCATCTCAGTATTACAAGGCCACGAGCTCTCATGTCTCAGAGACAGGAGCCTCTTTAAAGACAAATAGGAAGAAAATCACATAAACAGAGATCAGTGTATTTTATGTTATTATACAATCAGCCATGGAGATGCATGTTTTCCTGCCCTGTGTTATATTTGTGGTTTTTCTTCACTCTAACACAGTGTGATTCGGTACATGAAGGACTTGATGATGATTCTGCTGATTATAATTATGGGTGTTAGAATGAGAACACAAGAACCTCTGCAGTGCAGAAGTCTGAAGTCGAGAGTAACTTGTGCTGAAGTTCAGCTTGGCCTAATCAGATGAGTATTCCACTATCAGATTATTTCAGTTGCAGGTTTTAAAAGAAGAGGCATTGTTAAATTTGCCTTTTATCCCCTATTCTCAGACTGACAATGATTACCACAGTTTGATTAAAGAAAATAATAAGCATAAACAAACAAAGAGTTCTGATGAAATTCTTGTAAATGATCAATCCCTGAAAAATATTAACTATTGTACATGAAGATACAAAGCCTGTTGTATCCGATGGTCAATAAATAAATACATTTTGCTGCAAAACCCCATTAGTACTTTAGTAACTCCAAGCCAATGTGGTTTGTTGTTTGTAAAAGTTCGTAAACACCATTGGGATTTGTATGCAAAACCAGGTAGTCCGCTGTGCACCAATCACAGGTGTGCTTCATGTCATATGCTGCACAAGAGAGGTGCGCCCATATTTGCTATAATAGCGTGATAAGGAATGATCACACTAGAGGTGCGATAGAAAAGAAACTGATGCAAATGGTAATTGACAGCTGGTGCTTTTCATTCTCGGAATGTTTTAAAATTTGTCCGATATTTGCAGCATCACGTTTTGGTCACCTGGTTCGTGAACTCATTGTGAAATATTTCCATGAACACTGAAAAAATGAGGCTCAGTACAGTATGCACAGTAGTCTCGAAGTTTTCTCAACGAGCCACACATATAGTGAGAAGGTGGCATAGTTGTCATTTTGCTTATCAATTATCCGTGTGTGTCTGTGTGTGTGTGTGTGTGTGTGTGTGTGTGCGCGCGGGGGGAAGGGGGGTGGTTTGCAAGGAAAAATGATAAGTTGGAGATTTCCATGCCGAACATTTGAGAAAAGTTTAAGATGTGCTTGCATCCACTATAGTCCAAATATTTTGTCATTATTCATGTTGTATTTGCATTTTGCTCATTCTAATGATACACTAATAAAAAGTGAATCATTTGAGATTTTTTTTTTTTTTTTTTAAAGACTGATTTACAACAGGAGACTCACTTTTCCTTGGCAAACATCCTCAAAAATCAATCGACAATTACTTGCAAATCAGTCGCAAATTGTCGAGAGTCTTTATATGGTGCATCAAAAATTAATTGATTAATTTGATACCTAAACACCTCTAATTCTTAAGGGAATTCTTATTAAGTAGACTTTACACCTTACACTTTTATAAAGGAATCATGACTTCATAATATTAAATTATCAAAGTTTTCATTCCATCTCACTTTGTCTTTTGCAAAATAAAAAACCCGAATATATTTGTAATGTGTATTTTTATTCGAAATCTGTTCTACTTTGCTTTAATGTATTCGGCTGGAGCTGGGAAAAAAATGGGGTAGAAAAATAAACCTGGAAAGAAACGGCATCTTTCTTTTTGCTCTCTGGCTTGCTCTGTCTTTTTTCTTTTTTAATGTTCCTCTTTTGGGAGCGGTCTGGTTATGTGAGATGAATAAAACCCTGGTATTAAAAAAGAGCAGTTTGTATGATGACAGAGAGAGAGAGAGAGAGAGAGACAGAGAGAGAGAGAGAGAGAGAGAGAGAGAGAGAGAGAGAGAGAGAGAGAGAGAATAAAGCGAGTGAAGAAGATTTGATTGGCAGATAAAAAAGGCCAGGCGAACAGTCTCTGTGATCAGACTTTATGAATTTCTTCAGAGAAAGAAAAAAATGTTGCTTTTACTAAAAGCTCTAATGTCAAAACCACATCTGAGAAGTTAATTGGACTGCAGGAAGTGTACCCGAGGTCACACATGCTGTATATGAGACATAAAACTAGTATATAATTATCTAATCATTTATTCAGCACCAGCTCTATATTCCATTGCTCAGGTAATTTTTTTCTCCTCTCACATCGGAAAGGTTTGTTTACCCTTTTATTAATCATCTTATATCCAAATGAAATCATTTTGCAACTATATTCATAGTCTTTCACACCACTGAGTCAGTGTTTTGTTTTTAATTTCTAATTCATTTTACTGACATTCATTTATTCATTAATTAATATTTTGAATGTTTATTCCTATTATGGTTGTAGAGAAACCAGAGTCTATCTCAGATGACTGTAGGCCAAGTTGGGTTGCACCCCAAAAGCTTGCCAGTTCAATGCAGTACCAACACACAAACATTCACATTCACATTCAAATCAAGGGCCAATTTCGAACAGCCAATTCGCCTAATGTGTAGGTCTTTGCACTGTTGGAGCAAACTGAAGTACACAGAAGAAGCTCATGGAAATAATGGGAAAACCATTAAAACTCCATAAAAAATTATGAATGCTCTTACCAAACCCAAGACCGGAAACCAGGACCTACTTGCTGGGAAGTAAACGTGCTCACCACTCTTCTGTTTTGTCGCCTTAACAGTATGACATGCAAAACCTAATCGATTCGAGAGTTCTCAAGAACAGGCACTGGTGGGCCCTTTTGATCAGGCTGGAGGTGTTGGTTGACCGGGACAGGTTCTCTGAGATGTGAGTCCTCGGGAATTTGAAGTTGGAGACATGTTGAAGAGCCATGCTGTTGATATGAATAGAGTCATGAGTATCTCCCTTTTCCTTCCTGAAGTCCATAATGAGCTCCTTGGTTTTGCTGGTGTTTAAGAGCAGGTTGTTATCAGTGCACCATATAGCTAAGTGCTTTACCTCGTTGTCACTGATGAGTCTGATCACTGTAGTGTGGTTTGCAAACGTTATGATGGAGTTGGATCCATGCATAGGCCGACAATCATGGGTGAAGAGGAAGTAGAGTAATGGACTCAGCACACAACCCTGAGGTGCACCAGTGTTGAGTGTGATGGTGGAGAAACAGTCTTGGCCTGATCTAAAATGCGTCTTTTGGCTAGAAAGTCCATGATTCAGTTGCAGAGGGAGGTATTGATTCCAAGATCGTCAAGTTTTGGGGTTAACTTGGAGGGAATGACTGTGTTGAATGTTGAGCTAAAGTCAACAAACAGCATTTTTGTATATGTGTTCTTATTGTCCAGGTGTGAGTACGCATAGAGCAGCGCTGTGGATATCGCATCTTCTGTATTCCTGTTGCTTTAGTATGCAAATTGATGTGGGTCTAACGTAGAAGGTAGACATTGCATGAGGTGTGCAAGGACCAGTCGCTCAAAGCACTTCATTGGACAGTAGTCATTCAGGCATGTCGGAGAGAAGTGTTTTGGGACTATGAGAGATATATGCATTTTATATGTTTTTTGAGTCATCCGATGCACTCAGAATTGTACGATTTGATTAAAATAGTCTTATGAGTACTCTACAATAAACCACGGCTGTTCTTATATACTCAAGCATATTGTGCAACATTTTTACGACAGTGTTAGGCTAAGTCGTGAAATGGTCATACATCAGTGAAGTAGCACAGGAGTATCATAAGAGGATTTTTTTTACTTTCATGTTAACATCAATTGTCAAAGCACCAATATTCTACATATTTTACATTAATTTATTTTGTTTTCTAATGATAATCCATTATAAAGGTCCCTCCCAGACATTAGGTGTCTCACATACATCCACAAAGGAACCAAAATCTGAAGTATATTGTGTATAAGGTGTAGTAGGTAGTGGATGTGGTGGTAGAGTAGTGGAGTAATGGTTAGCATGGTCCCCTAACAGCAAGAAAGTTTCTGGGTTGGAGTCTCAGGCTCAGCAAATGAGTTTCTTTTGTACTGCATATGTGTGGGTTTCCTCCAGGTACTCCAGTTTCCTTCCATCACCCAAAGATATGCAGATTAGAGTAATTGCCCGTTCTGAATTGCCCTTTGGTGTGAGTATGGTTGTGCATATTGGCCATAAGGGGTTGTACCCTGCCTTCACCTGGAACCTCAAACCCAGTAGGGTTAAGCTTTTCGGTGAATTAATGAATAAAGACCCTTGTTGAAATGAATTGAAATCTGACTATAATATTGCAGCTGAACACCTTTACCATCATATTGTGGATCTTGTGATTTTTGTTGTCGTTGTGGGACATCCCATGTAATCGCCCTACCACTTAACGGTGGTGATATACTAAGAGTACAAACTCCGTTCTTATGTCTGTGGATATTCCACCCAGAGAGCTTTACTTACTACATATATTTTAAAATGGAATGACACCCCTGGTGGCGTTGGATTTGGTTGGAGTATTGGAAACAAGCCTATAGTTTGGATTATAATGCCATTTGTAATTTCTCTGTTACAGATGAACATGCTCTGCTCTAATCTTTATATTACGCAGTGCTTGAAACGAGATGGCACTGCTTTAGCCCTCAAGTCACTAGATTTTTTATTTGCATTTATAACAAAATATGTCATGGAATAAGATGAACTGCCTTCAAAGCAGGACACCTGCTCTGCACTAGTATTCAGCTTTCTATTACACTGTCAGTTGTTGGTTATTGTGCATATCGGTTCTCCAAGCGCCAACAATCTGGATTGTTTGATATTTTCCAAACTAAATCATAGCCATAATAAAAATGCTTTAATAAACATCAGTAAATGAATCACAGTTACATACTGTAAATGTGTCCTAGGTGGTACAAGATGAGAAGATTAAAGGCCAGAAGATTTAGCATCAACAGCCTCATCATGTGCATCCCAAATTTTCCCAGAGGTACATTCTACAAACCCAATTACTCTTATTACCACCTCATCTGAAGAACCAGTGTTTACTATTCATACGGCGCAGCTCATTAGAGCAGCATTGTGGCTGAGAAACCACTTCTCACTAGGCTGATCACAGATTCTACAGCTTCATGACCCGTGCCTCAACAAAATGACTAAATTACAGTGATGCGGATAATTCGACACACGCGGACAGGGTGAGAGGCGAAGATTTTAATTGCAGCTTTTCTAATGATGGAGTCAATGAATGTAAGAGCCAACTAAAACAGAGTTGACTTTCATTTGTATCCACACTAATTGCAAATCCAAACAGGCATCTTAAAGATGAAAGTGATTTTTTTTGCGACTTGACTTACTCCAAATCACATGGCCAAACATGACAGGAAGAAAATGAAAACTTGCTGCACTGCAGAGTTGCACTTCAATGTATAATATATAACATGAGAACGTTGATATTATACAAGTAGGGAACAGAGGAGAAAAAAGAAAGAAAAGTTAAGTTGTTTTATTTAAAATTCTAAATCTACATTTCTATCTATCTATCTAGTGCCTGAGTCGTAGGACAACCATTGGCAACCCACCATGAAGGATAACGCCCTGGTTATCATCTTCATGGAGGTTTTCTTGGCAGGATTAGTGCAGTGGTTTGCCATTGCCTTCTGTACGATGTGAACCTACGAGCAATTTAGAACAGCCAATTAACATACTGTGGATGTCTTTGAATTGTGGGAGAAAACCAGAGCACCCGGAGAAAACCCACACAACCACAGGGAGAACATGCAAACTCCACACAGAAACGCCCAGGCCGGGAATTGAACCCAGGCCTTCTTGCTGTGAGGCGGACGTGCTAACCACTATGCCACCGTGCCACCCAAATCTATATTTAATTATCTTTAAAATAATGAGTCAGTTACATGTTAAGTTTGGTGACACCAATACAGAGAAATTAGCTAAAGTATTTACTGTATCATCCCAAAGTCAAGTGTGTAGAAAATCACTTGTAATTGAACTTAATGAATGGCGCACATCTATTTTGTTTACAAAGTAATATTTATTGGTAACTCCATAATGAAGAGCACTCACAAAGCAAAAACCTCCACTATGCCAAGAACTTCACCATATGAACCAAAATGTCACCATTAAAAAATATTTTTAAAAATCCTGGCTCCACAACTTGATCCGGATCATCTCCAAATTCTAATGGAGTGTTACTTGTCCTGAGCCACAGCTCTACAAGTTACTAAAAATCTGTAGATAACTTTTCTATCATTTTGATCAGAAACACATAAGCCACTGTAAAAAAAAAAAAAAAAAAAAAAAAAAAAAAAGCAATCCTCCCTGGTGGATGTAATTAAGGAATATATTAATGGCAAAATTAGAAAAAAATATGCTTTTTATAGATATATATATATAGAAAGAGAGGTATACGTATATGAATGTGTGTGTGTGTGTGTGTGTGTGTGTGTGTGTGTGTGTGTGTGTGTGTGTGTGTGTGTGTGTGTGTGTGTGTGTGTGTGTGTGTGTGTATCTATGCAACGGTGGCCTGGTGGTAAAAATGCTGGATCACTGATCCCAAGGTTGGGTATTCAAGCCCCACTCTCAACAGGCTGTCACTGTCCCCCCAGTGCAGCTGACTGTATTATCAAAGGCCGGCCATGTCTCTCACTGTCTATGGTGAGAGGTTCATGTAAAAGAACAATTGCTGACTTTCGTCACAGAGTTGACTGAGATGGGTACCAACCTAACCAAGTCCCTAATTAGGATTAAGTTGTTCAGAAATCAGAAAATGAATATGTATACTGGTATATAAATATATATATATATATATATATATATATATATATATATATATATATATATATATATATATATATATATGTGTGTGTGTGTGTGTGTGTGTGTGTGTGTGTGTGTGTGTGTTTATTATTGCATATACAATATTATAAATTATATATTTTATATCAGTACACCAACAGTGATGCTTTTGTAAATCATTTGGAGAAAAATGCTAATTTTTAGTGTGAATTTATATATATCAGGAAGACAACATTCCTAAATATCAATCTTAGTTTACAGATTGGCTAAAGAAGTAACAGCGACTGACCAGCACGGTGGGGCTGTGGTTATATCTGCCACACAGCAATAAGTCCTGGGTTCAGTTCCCAGCTGGGGTGGTTTTGTTTGGAGTTGGCATGTTCTCCCCCTGCTTACATGGGTTTCCTCCGCGTACTCCGGTTTAATATATGAGATTTATTTAAAATATGAGATATAATTATTTCCTAATTCAAAATTTTTTTCACACAAATGTTTCTGAAACATTCTTTGCGAAAAGTTACAATTTGGGAGCACAGTCCTACAAAATCTATGGGAAAGTCTATCAAAACTATGCAGCAAGAATGCTCGCTGTTATCAAGGCCTAAGAAGGTTGAACTAATTTTGCATTTTACACTTAAGTAAGTTGTTCAATTTTCTTTATTTAATTATGAAACACTTATAAGTTGTGAATAATAATAAACTATTTGCTATTTACAAATATTTGCATTTTTTCTGTGTGTGTGTGTGTGTGTGTGTGTGTGTGTGTGTGTGTGTGTGTGTGTGTGTGTGTAAAATGGTATATATGGCATCAGCGAGACCTCATGATAACGCATATCTCAACACTAATAGTTTCACTATCAAACAATTTGTCATGTCACAGTTTAAACCCTCCCATCTCATACCAAGACCACCGCTCTCTTCTTCAGTGCCTTTATTCCTCATGCACTGAATACATTTTTGATGATACTGCATTGTCCTTTCCTTGTAGCTCACACAGTTTGACCTTGGTATAGAAAGTGGTAATTACCGAGAATATGTACCAGGAAGAAGAAAACTAATCCATAATTTGTATAGCCTGGACAGTCACTGAATAGATCAAGAGATGGCATGGGTAAATAAAAAAAAACATTTCAGGGAACAGAGGAAAAGGATTCAAAGTCAAGCCAAGATCACTTGGCTCAGTATTTACAATTTAATGCTAATGGGGTAAGATGTGTTCTAAGGCCCGAGGCCAGTAAAACAAAGAAACATCTCCTAAAACAAGTTTTCTTGTGCACAATCTGCTTATACTGTGAACATCCTCTCAAAAAGCATGAAAACAACAACATTTCTGCATATCTATAATAGAATGGTTAACTGCTTGGATTTGTTATTTATGAAAAATTTGTATTAGCGCAGAAAATGATGAGCCATAATGCTCATCCTGTTTAGCTCTAACAATATCATCAGAACATTCTCATGCACATGCAGTCATATTCATATTATTTCGACAGTAATTATATCCTCCAGCACACATTCATATATCCAAGCATCTGGTCACTGTCATATCGAACGTATGGATTCAATGTCATACTCAAGGACACAACTTCAGTATTAAATAGTAAGAGTGAGCAAAGCCTAACTGCTGATGTCACCTCTTGTGTCCAGGAAAGATTTCAAAAAGATGAGATGACCAAATAAAAATACTTTTTTGTTTTTTTAATTAAATAGCTCTCGGTTGTGTCAGTGTTGGCCCTGCGATGGCCTGGCAAGCTGTCTAGGGTGTACCCTGCCCTCACCCAGAGTCGGCTGAGATGGGTGCCAGTCTCCCTGCGACCATAATTAGGATAAAGTATCTCAGAAAATGAACAAATAAATAGTTCTGGAGGCACAAATTACAGATATTTGCTACTGGGACATATGATCTGCCAGCCTTACTTTCAGCAAATAGAAATATAACTGACTCTGAGTGCTTCCTCGTGCACCCCTATATCGCTTACTATAATGGAACAAATTAAAAGATTATTTATAAATGATTTCGAGACTTTACTCTGAACAATAGGTTTGTCAAGTCAATAGAAGGGAGCGTACTTTTGAATGGTTAATCTCTCTCTTGCTCTCATTCTCACCATAGACCTTTTCACACTGGGGGGGGGGTTAAGGAGCAGTACTAATCTACAATCTACACTCCCAAAAATTAAGCTTTAAGACAACAACATATCAGTACTTACAGGCACACTCTTGAAAAAAGTTTTGTTTGTTCTTTAAGAGGTCAGAATTACATATTGTGACTAACAGAAATGCTACAAAGCGAAGTAGAGCAAAAAGAAAAAACTAATTTTCAGCTATTTCAAGCTTTCAGAGCTCTTGAGCTGTCAGTCTGGCTGCGAGACAAAAGTGGCCAAAAAAGCACAGCCTTTTAATTACTTAATAATGAGTTGGGAAGTAATTTGATAAGGTACAAAAATGGTCCTATGGTCTCTCGAAGGGGGATCATCACCTCCCAAACACCTAATGAGAACTATTTGTACAGGTCAAGTGCACATTGCTACCTCTGGTTTTAGAAAGTGTATATTTTAACTTGAGAGGTTTTAGTTATAGGGAAATAATTGTCTGGGATTAGAATTAGTAAGGTATACAGTTTATTTTTTTCTGGGGCCGGTGGTATAGTGGTTAGGGTGCTGCACTCATGATCAGGAGGTTATGTGTTCGAATCCCAGTTAGACCCCCGCTGTGCTAAGACCCATGGGCAAGGTCTTAACCACAAGTGTGCCTATGTTCACCCAGCAGTATAAATGGGAACCAGTAAAAATATACTGGGAAGGTAACCTGTCGTGGACTAGCTTCCCATCCTGGAGGAGTTGAACTCCTGGTCGCTTCACGCTCTGGAAACCGGGGATAAGACTGGGCTCGGGTGTAAAAAGCCCAAAGGACTTTCCCATTTCACAGTTTACTTTTTACCAGATATAAAAGGAGTTATAAGAATATTGAAGTAGTTTATCCACTTTCAGAAATTGTTCCAGCTTTATCAATGCTACTGACACATTTTCTGGAGCCCTGGACTTGGGGAAGGTTATTAGAACCTTCATCCAAAAGGTCCTTGTGCACATTTGACCTTGCATTTTAAATCTCATACAAATTATTTTCGTCTGTACCTGAAAAAAAAATCGCCTTTACCAATTAAAAAAATCCTGCCGTGTTTTGAGCCTGTCTTGATTTGATTTTACCTGAAATCACTGTAGGGGTGTATAATCCAAAATCCGGCCGACTTTACGCGCTCCTGCTCGCGCTCCACCGCCTTCTCGCTTCCGAACATCCTCAGAGAGAACTTGTTGACCCCGGGCTGCAGCATGGCACCAAACTGCCTGTGCATGAAGCCCGCTTGGTAGTACCGCTCATCATCAGGCAGAACGTGTTCAATACCTCCGTCCAGCTTGGCAAACTCTTGGTACCGTTCCGGAGTGCTGTGCGCTCCCGGTTCCACACCTCCACCAGCGGTGCTACCGGCGCCACTACCCCCACTTCCTCCTCCTCCTCTTCCTCCTCTTCCTCCTCTCGCCCCAGGCGGACTCTCCTCGCATGGGCTTGGATCTGCCTCGGCGATCAGACGTCTCTCTTCAGCAGAGTCCGATTCGTGGCTGTGTCGGCCGGCGAGCGAAGACAAGCTGTCTTGAAACCTCCTGCAATCGCCGTTGGAGTTGCTTTTCGTGCCTCGGCTAGATTCCAGGTCTGCGAGCGCCACTGCCGCCGCCGCCGCTGCCGCCGATGCCACGGACGCCGCGTCTGCGTTCCTGCTGCTCTCAGCGGCGCTCGGGGACGGCAACGGCTTCATCCGGATGCTTCTCCGGCGCGCGTCCCGCTCTCCATCTTCCCCGTCGCACATGGTCGATGCGCTCCGGCCGACGTGCTGTGGCAAACTGTAAAGCCTTTTGCGCATGGGGGACTCGAACCTGTGCACAGTGGCATTGACTGTCTATTAGCTCAGTGACAGATGAGCTTTACATTGTTTATAATTTCTTACTAATTCCATAATGATGGCATGTTATATAATATTCTACAGGCTGTGTAGTTTTTTAAAGTCCATTGCATTGAACTCCACGCCAATAACGTGAGTCCTGACCATGTGTGCAAGAAAACAATCTCAAACGTTACCTGTCAGCTCAAATAACCTGCGCGCGCTCCCGTGCACTCAGGACATGCCCACTCCAGCTGCAAGGCACTGTGCTCCTCTATTCCGTGAAAACCATAGAAAAGTCATAGAAGAGAGAGAGAGAGAGAGAGAGCGAGCGAGAGAGAGAGCGAGAGAGCGCAGCTGTGGGACTACCTCACCATGCACGCGCCAGAACGAAGGAGAGGAGACCCGGGGAGGTCATGGGTGTTGGTGAGGCATCAAGCCTCCTTCCAGATCCCCGAGTGGTAGAGGCTGTCAATAATCAACAAGGCAAGGCGAGGCGCTCGCGCAGCCGAGAGCGCCGTTGACATCACCAGCGTCCGCCGAGCTGAGAGGCTCGCTCCGAGCTCATGAATATTCATCAGGATGCTAATCTATCAGGTTGCCATAGGAGCATTAGAGGCAAACAAGCCCCGCCCACACCCGTGAGCGTCTGAACCTGCGTTGCTGATCGATTGAAAGCTTTGTCCCCGACGTCTGACGGATTAGCATCACCAGACCACGTTAAAACCTTTCCTGATCTCTCTGACAGGGTTAATTGTGCCCCGACATCACAGACATGGAGCAGCTTCCAGATTGAAAAGTGTGCTTGCATCTCTTTCTGTAGGCTTCTACCATACATTTAGATCTGATAAGGACAAATGACCTCCTATACACCTGAAGAAACCCCCGCGCGCGCACACACACACACACACACACACACACACACACACACACACACACACACTAATTTCTTATTACTTTTGAGAGAACTTTATGGATGTAGATCAATGCTGCTCACAGTTTCACTTAGGAAGATTTTAAAGCTGGAAACATGTCAGGGAGAAGTGTAGGTAACAAAAGCTGAGCGGTGAAGTGATTTGTTTCTCTCCCCAGGCGATGCGCGTCGCTGAGCAGCGAAGCGATTTGCTTGTTGCTCCGTGTGAATGCTGCTTTACGGCAGAGCGACAGTGCTAATCACTGTAGCATCATGCTGCCCTACATAGATATGATAATCACTGAATTTTGCTTTTAATTGAAAAAGAACACAAAAACAAAACTTTGCTACCTCAAAAAAATAAATAAACAAACCCTTGTAAAACTTTGGCTGTGTTTGCTACAGTTTTGATATGTGAAATAAGGACAAATGCTGGGTTTACACTAGGACACGATGTCCATGATTTGAGAGAATTGTGATGCCCGTGGAGCCCTGGGATTGAATCGTGATGGTCTTGAGGGAACTTGGTGAATTTAGGATGAACTCAAGGGAACTTGGTGGATTCGTGATGATCTGGAGGGAACTTGGGGCGTCATGATGATCTCCAGGGAACTTGGTGGGTTTGGGATGATCTCGAGGGAACTGGGTGGATTCGTGATGATCTGGATGGAACTTAGGGGCGTCATGATGATCTCCAGGGAACTTGGTGGATTCTGGATGATCTGAAGGAAACTTGGTGGATTCTGGATGATCTTGAGGGAACTTGGTGGTGTCGTGATGATCTCTAGGGAACTCGATGGATTCATCATGAACTTGAGTGAACTTGGTGGAATCGTGATGATCTCAAGGAAACTTGGTGGATTCGGGATGATCTAGATCAGGGGTCTCCAATCTTATCCACAAAGGGCCAGTGTGGGTGCAGGTTTTCACTTCAACCAAACAGTAGCCACACCTTCCAGGGTCATCAAAAGAAAAAGAAAAAAAAAAAAAGGTTTCACATCCATGTTTCAACTCTGGAGTGGGGCCATCTTGGTGAGATCACCTTGCTTTAAGTGTTTTTCTTTTCTTTTCTTTTGATTATCACTCATTGAAACAGATGTTTTGTATGTATGTTTTGTATATTATATTGTATATTAAATATTTATTATATTGTATAATAAAATGTATGTTTTGTATATTAATGTTTCATAGATACACCTAATTTTCAAAGTATATACAACTACTGATAGAAGTAGGCATTCATCTGAACACATTAATCAACTTTTAACTATTTCTTATGGGGAATATTGTTTCACGCTCCGAACAAATCTGTAATGACCATTTCTTTGGAACAACTTGTATTCGACCACCGATGTTCCACTGTACAGTACAGTATAACCCAATTGTGCTCCATGTGCGGTCAAAAATCACATTTTTTGAGTCTCAGAGATCGTGAACATCGTGCCCTAGTATAAACCCAGTGTTACTGAGAGCGACCAACTTGTTCCTTCTTAATTGGGGAAGTAAAATCGAACGTGACGTCATAACTCCTCACAACAACACACAGTCTTCTCTTATATTTGTTTATTTCTCATTGAAGTAACCGACATTGACGAGACTGCTTGGTGTTTGTAAGGTTATGTTTTAAACCGCATCCAACTACACGAGATCGGATCTCTAAAGAGTGCACAGGTAAAGAGTACGCTTATTCACACTGGACACTTCATAGTATGGTAAGACACGAATTAGGACGAAGCAAATGTGTTGAACTTTTCCCCATTCAGTTTGTCAGGTTTGGTGAGAAAATTGTAAAAATGTCTAAAGAAAATACAACAACCAAGGACGTCTGGAAGTTAAAACGTTATGGACGTTTTCTGCCAAAAGCCAAGCAGGTCGAGGGAAACTCTTCATGGAAGGTAAAATGTTTATTTATTCTCTACCAATTAGCTTTTAGCGAGAGAACAAGATACAGTAACTGCCAACGAGCTGAGGCAAAGCTAGGTGATTAGCCACTTAGCTAGAAATAACAGCGTCACACTAAACTTCACAAGTTTGGGTATAATTTTAATTATAAATATTTTATGTATTTTTAATGTTAATTAGAAGGGTTTCTTAAACTTTTATGTAGATTAAATTAAATTTCAACTTTTTTTTCATTTCTGTTTATTTCAATAAGTCTGTCTTCCTTTCGGCTTTTTCCCTTTTCTCAGGAGTCGCCACAGCGAATCATGTGATTCGCACGTTTGATTTTGGCAGAGGTTTTTTTTTTTTTTTTTACGTCGGTTGCCCTTCCTGTCACAACCCTTTTAGCAAGGGACAGAAACACGCTGACGACTTTGCAGCCTACTCTTTACGAAAGTCAGCAATGGTTCTTTTACATGCCTCTCACCATAGACAGTGAGAGACATGGCCCGCCTTTGATAACCCAGTTAGCCGCACTGGGGAATGTTTATTTCAATAAGATCAGCATGTATTTTTTACCATTATATAAAGGCTCAAATGCCTTCAAATGATACCGATTGAAAAAAAAAACACTGTCAGGTTCAAACAATCACACTAAAATTAAGAAAATTATGTATACACACACACACACACACACACACACACACACACACATATATATATATATATATATATATATATATATATATATATATATATATATATAAGCATATAACAAAACAAAACTCTCTGATCTCTTTATACAAGTAAGCTTCATCAACTCTGCCCTCAGCATTATCATTTCAGTCTATATCCTGCTCAGCAGATAAAATCACATCTTCACAAACACCACTCATCACACTTTTATTAACAGATGCCTCTTCTTAATCAAAATCAAAATCTTCACCAACACAGTTGGCATCATCATCAGTTTGTTCATCTGTAAAAGGAATGAAACATTGAAGTATTTTTCAGATCTTGACCAATTGTCGTACAAAACTAAACAACCTCTGATCCAGCATGTCCAGTCCAGACAAGATTAAACACAAATAAAATGATAAAAAAAATCCATAATCAAGTTTTGCATGCAGAGAAAAATACTCACTGGCAAAATAATCTTCAAGAATGCCAAGCATTCCTGCATCTTCAAAGCCCAATTCTCAGAATGTAACATCTATACTAATGCTGCTAGACAATGCACACTAACCAGTGTCTCTCTCCCTTATGCTGGTCCCAAGCCCAGAGAAATGCAGAGGGTTGTGTCAGGAAGGGCATCGTAAAACCAATGCCAAACTTTTATGATGCAAATCAGAAGTATTACTCCCAGACCGGATCGGTCGAGGCCCGAGTTAACAACGACCGCCATCAGTGCTGTCAATCAACAGGGTGCTGATGGAAATTGGACTACAGTTGGTCAAAGATGTCAAAGAAAGAGAGGCGGGAGGCGTGTCCGTAGGCAGAGAGGAGGAAAGGCATGAGTCTAGGACTGAGAGTAGGGACTTTGAATGTTGGAACTATGCAAAGAAAAGGTAGAGAACTGGCTGACATGATGCAGAGGAGGAAGGTGGACATACTGTGTGTTCAGGAGACCAGGTGGAAAGGTAGCAAAACTATTTTAGCTTTGCGACCTTTCCACCTGGTCTCCTGAACACACAGCTTAGGAGCAGGGTTTAAGCTGTTTTATCATGGTGTGGATGGGAAGAGAAATGGAGTAGGAGTCATCTTGAAGGAGGGGTTTGTCAGGAATGTTCTAGAAGTGAAAAGAGTGTCAGAGAGTGATGAGTCTCAAGTTAGAAATTGAAGGTGTAATGCTCAATGTTGTTAGTGCTTATGCCCCACAGGCAGGATGTGAGCTAGAAGAGAAGGAGAGATTCTGGAGTGACTTAGATGAAGTGATGCAGAGTACCGCCAGAGGTGAAAGAGTGGTCATTGGTGCAGACTTCAATGGACATGTTGGTGCAGGCAACAGAGGGGACGAGGAAGTGATGGGCAGGTTTGGTATCCAGGACAGGGACACAGAAGGACAGATGTTGATCGATTTTGTAAAAAGGATAGAAATGGCTGTGGTAAATACTTTCTTCCAGAAGAAACAGGAGCATAGGGTGACTTATAAAAGCGGAGGTAGGAGCACACAGGTAGACTACATCTTGTGCAGGCAATGTAATTTGAAGGAAGTCAGTGACTGCAAAGTAGTAGTGGGTGAGAGTGTTGCCAAACAGCATAGGATGGTGGTATGCAGGATGACGCTGATGGTGAGGAAGGTGAAAAGGCAGAGCAGAAGACAAAGTGATAAGCTAAAAAAGGAAGAGTGTTGTGTTGTCTTCAAAGAGGAGTTGAAACAGGCTTTGGGTGGCCAGGAAGTGCTTCCAAATGACAGGACAACCACAGCAAATGTGATCAGGGACACAGGTAGGAGACTACTTGGTGTGTCCTCTGGAAGGAAAGTAGATAAGGAGATTTGGTGGTGGAATCAGGAAGTGCAGGAGTGTGTACAAAGGAAGAGGTTAGCTAAGAAGAAGTGGGACATTGAGAGGACCGAAGAGAGTAAACAGGAGTATAGGGAGACACAGCGTAAGGCCAAAGTAGCAGTGGCTAAGGCCAAACAGAGGGCGTATGATGACTTGTATGATTGGTTGGACAGTAAGGAGGGAGAAAATGATCTATACAGGTTGGCACAGCAAAGAGATAGAGATGGGAAGGATGTGCAGCAAGTTAGATTGATAAAGGACAGAGAGGGAAATGTATTGACTGATGACAAAAGTGTGCTGGGAATCTTCCATCTGGAAAGAGTACTTTGAAGAGCTGATGAATGAGGAAAATGAGAGAGAAAAAAAGAGTAGAAGAGGTGACAATTGAGGAGCAGGATGTAGCAAAGATCAGTAAGGGTGAAGTGAGGAGGGCATTGAAGAGGATGAAGAATGGAAAGGCTGTTGGTCCTGATGATATACCTGTGGAGGTATGGAAGTGTCTAGGAGAGGGAGCAGTAGATTTTCTGACAAGAACATTCAACAAGGTCCTAGAGAGTGAGCATATGCCGGAGGAGTGGAGGAAAAGTGTGCTGGTGCCCATTTTTAATAACAAGGGAGACGTGCAGAGTTGCTGCAACTACAGAGGGATAAAGTTGATGAGCCATACGATGAAGTTATGGGAAAGAATAGTGGAAGCTAGACTAAGGGCAGAGGTCAGCATTTGTGAACAACAGTTTGGTTTCATGCCAAGAAAGAGCACCACAGATGCAATGTTTGCTTTGAGGATGTTAATAGAGAAGTACAGAGAAGGTTAGAGGGAACTGCATTGTGCCTTTGTGGATCTGGAAAAAGCAAATGACAGGGTGCCAAGAGAAGAACTGTGGTATTGCACGAGGAAGTCTGGAGTGGCAGAGAAGTATGTCAGAGTGGTGCAGGACATGTATGAGAGATGTAAGACAGGGGTGAGGTGTGCTGTCAGCGTGACCGACGAATTCAAGGTGGAAGTGGGACTGCATCAAGGGTCAGCTCTGAGCCCCTTCTTGTTTGCTATGGTGATGGACAGGCTGAGAGATGAGGTGAGACAAGAATCTCCATGGACTATGATGTTTGCAGATGACATTGTGATCTGTAGTGAGAGCAGAGAACAAGTGCAGGAAAATCTAGAGAGGTGGAGGTATGCCCTGGAAAGGAGGGGAATGAAGGTTTGCCTCAGAAAATCAGAATACATGTGTGTGAATGAGAAGGACCCAGGAGGAACGGTGATGTTACAGGGAACAGAGATAACGAAGGTGGAGGATTTTAAGTACTTGGGCTCAACAATCCAGAGCAATGGAGAGTGTGGAAAAGAGGTGAAGAAGCGTGTGCAGGCAGGCTGGAATGGTTGGAGAAAAGTGTCCGGTGTGATGTGCGATAGGAGAGTGTCGGCAAGAATGAAAGGAAAAGTGTACAAGACGGTGGTGAGGCCAGCGATGTTGTATGGCTTAGAAACAGTGGTGCTGAGGAAAAGGCAGGAGGCAGAGCTGGAGGTAGCGGAGATGAAAATGTTGATGCTCTCTCTGGGAGTAACGAGGATGGATAGGATCAGAAATGAGTACATCAGAGGGACAGCACATGTAAGATGTTTTGGAGACAAAGTCAGAGAGGCTAGATTGAGATGGTTTGGACATGTACAGGGGAGGGATAGTGAGTATATTGGTAGTAGGATGCTGAGGTTGGAACTACCAGGCAGAAGGCTGAGAGGAAGACCAAAGAAGAGATTTATGGATGTGGTGAAGGAAGACATGAAGGTCGTTGGAGTTAAAAAAGAAGATGCAGAGGACAGGGTGAGATGGAGGCAGATGATTTGCTGTGGCGACCCCTGAAGGGAGCAGCCGAAAGGAAAAGAAGAAGAAGAAGAAGAAGACTAATGCTGCTAGACATCACAGATGACATTTCACTCTCCTTTTCCAGAAATTATGTGTATTCACAATCATAAACAAACTTAATGACTGTTATTGAAGAGAAAGTCGGAGGTAAATTCCGCATGCAGTAAACCGGGAGTTAACCTGTGATGGGCACAGAGCATGTGCAAGCCCGAGCTGACCAATTAGTGTTCTTGTTTCACATCTTCCTTAGCAACTAGCCTGCATTGTTTACAAGCATATCTTCTTCATAACCTTTATTTTATTCACTGAAACGGCATTTTAATATCAAAACAATACCCAAAATGGAGAGACTACTTCATGGCCATTCTTCTGGTGTATGGATTGTAGTGTCTTGTACCGAATTCGGTGAATAATTGCAACGAAAACCAGTAAGTTTCCTACTGTTTTTATCTAGTTTTATGAGGGTACTCACCAGAAAAATGTAAAAAAAAAAGACATTTTTAGTGAGTTTTAGTCAATTTCATGTGAGCAAGTGATAGTTGAATACTTGTTTTAATAGTTTATGCAAAAATCTGAATTTTGATGAAAAGGACCATTTTTAATTTTCTTGCCTTTATCTCAAAAGTGGTCTGTGCGACAAGCGCCTACTTTCGGTGGAGCGCCACACACACACACACACACACACACACACACACACATATATATATATATATATATATATACATATATAATAGAGAGAGAGAGAGAGAGAGAGAATTTTCTGAGTCGATCCTTCCGTAAGAGAGTGCTCAATACGTTTTCGTAGAGCAAATATAAGTAAAAATAAAAGGACAGAACAAATTCTTCTGTCATCACCTGAAGACAGTGGATGGTTTCACCACCCCTCGAAACAGATCTGTAGTGAAAATGAAGTTTCAATAGAAAGTCTTTGTTCTGTCCTTTTATTTTTACTTATATATATATATATAGATAGATAGATAGATAGATATACATAAACAAACATGAAGTACTGAAGTGTAGGTTTGAAGTTTGAACTTGGATGGACTGCACGTAGTTGTAAAAAATGCCCACTTGAGGGGGGGCATTGCATTATATTTAATGTACATAAAGAACATTAATTGTAATTATTCAAGTTTATCCTTTAGTAGGGGGCAGTGGTGGTCGTAGGGGGCAGTTGTGGTCTAGTGGTATAGGGCACTGGATCGCTGATCCAAAGGTTGGGGGTTCAAGTCCCACTCTCCACAAGGTTGTCACTGTCCCCAGTGCAGCTAACTGGGTTATCAAAGGCGGGCCATGTCTCTCACTGTCTATGGTGAGAGGCATGTAAAAGAACCATTGCTGACTTTCGTAAGGAGTAGGCTGCAAAGTCGTCAGTGTGTTTCTGTCCCTTGCTAAAAAGGGTTGTGTCAGGAAGGGCTGCCAAATCAAACGTGCGAATCAGATGATTTGCTGTGGCGACTCCTGAGTAAAAGGGAAAAAGCTGAAAAGAAGACAGACATTCAAGTTTATCCTTTTGGTATCGTTTGTTAAACATGCTACAGAACATAAAATCTCACACACAAACATTGTTAGGTCAGTGCTTCTCAATTATTTTCTGTCGTGCCCCCCCCCATGAGGAGGAAAACATTTCACACCCCCAGCCCCCCCCCGTCAAAATAGTGTTATTTGTCTAAAAATTGTTTTAGTCTTCTTTTCCTTTCGGCTTTTTTCTTCAGGGGTCGCCACAGCGAATCATCTGCCTCCATCTCACCCTATCCTTTGCATCTTCTTCTCTTACACCAACGACCTTCATGTCCTCCTTTACCACATCCATGAATCGTCTCTTTGGTCTTCCTCTAGGCCTTTTGCCTGGTAGTTCCAGCCTCAGCATCCTATTACCAATATACTCACTATCCCTCCTCTGTACATGTCCAAACCATCTCAATCTAGCCTCTCTGACTTTGTCTCCAAAACGTCTTACATATGCTGTCCCTCTGACGTGCTCATTCCTAATCCTATCCATCCTCGTTACTCCCAAAGAGAACCTCAAAATTTTCATCTCTGCTACCTCCAACTCTGCCTCCTGTCTTTTCCCCAGGGCCACTGTTTCTAACCCATACAGCATCGTTGGCCTCAACACCGTCTTGTACACTTTTCCTTTTATTTTTGCCGATACCCTCCTATCACACATCACACCGGACACTTTTCTCCAACCATTCCAACCTGCCTGCACACGCTTCTTCACCTCTTTTCCACACTCTCCATTGCTCTGGATTGTTGAGCCTAAGTACTTAAAATCCTCCACCTTTCTTATCTCTGCTCCCTGTAATCTCACCGTTCCTCTTTGGTCCTTGTCATTCATGCACATGTATTCTGTCTTACTGAGGCTAATCTTCATTCCCCTCCTTTCCAGGGCATACCTCCACCTCTCTAGATTTTCCTGCACTTGTTCTCTGCTCTCACTACAGATTACAATGTCATCTGCAAACATCATAGTCCATGGGGAATCTTGTCTAACCTCGTCTGTCAGCCTGTCCATCACCATAGCGAACAAGAAGGGGCTGAGAGCTGACCCTTGATGCAGTCCCACCTCCACCTTGAACTCTTCTGTCACACCGACAGCACACCTCACCACTGTCTTACATCTCTCATACATGTCCTGCACCACTCTAACATACTTCTCTGCCACTCCAGACTTCCTCATGCAATACCACAGTTCTTCTCTCGGCACCCTGTCATATGCTTTCTCCAGATCCACAAAGGCACAATGCAGCTCCGTCTGACCTTCTCTGTACTTCTCCATTAACATCTTCAAGGCAAACACTGCATCTGTGGTGCTCTTTCTGGGCATGAAACCAAACTGTTGTTCACAAATGCTGACTTCTGCCCTTAGTCTAGCTTCCACTATTCTTTCCCATAACTTCATCGTATGGCTCATCAACTTTATCCCTCTGTCGTTGCCACAACTCTGCACGTCTCCCTTGTTCTTAAAAATGGGCACCAGCACACTTCTCCTCCATTCCTCTGGCATCCTCTTACTCTCTAAGACCTTGTTAAATGTTCTTGTCAGAAAATCTACTGCTACCTCTCCTAGACACTTCCATACCTCCACCGGTATGTCATCAGGACCAACTGCCTTTCCATTCTTCATCCTCTCCAATGCCCTCCTCACTTCACCCTTACTAATCTTTGCTACTTCCTGGTCCTCAACAGTCACCTCTTCTACTCTTTTTTCTCTCTCATTTTCCTCATTCATCAGCTCTTCAAAGTACTCTTTCCATCTTCCCAGCACACTTCTGTCATCAGTCAATACATTTCCCTCTCTGTCCTTTATCAATCTAACTTGCTGCACGTCCTTCCCATCTCTATTTCTCTGCTGTGCCAACCTGTATAAATCATTTTCTCCCTCCTTACTTTCCAACCGAGCATACAAGTCATGAAACGCGCTCTGTTTGGCCTTTGACACTGCTACCTTTGCCTTACGCTGTGTCTCCCTGTACTCCTGTTTACTCTCTTCGATTTTGTCAATGTCCCACTTCTTCTTAGCTAATCTCTTCCTTTGTACACACTCCTGCACTTCCTCATTCCACCACCAAGTCTCCTTATCTACTTTCCTTCCAGATGACACACCAAGTATTCTCCTACCTGTCTCCCTGATCACATTCGCTGTAGTTGTCCAGTCATCTGGAAGCACTTCCTGACCACCTAAAGCCTGTTTCAACTCCTCCTTGAAGACAACCCGACACTCTTCCTTTTTCAACTTCCACCACTTTGTCTTCTGCTCTGCCTTTGCCTTCTTCACCTTCCTCACCATCAGCATCATCCTGCCCACCACCATCCTATGCTGTTTGGCAACACTCTCACCCGCTACTACTTTGCAGTCACTGACTTCCTTTAAATTACATCGCCTGCACAAGATGTAGTCTACCTGTGTGCTCCTCCCTCCACTTTTATAAGTCACCCAATGCTCCTCTCTCTTCTGGAAGAAAGTATTCACCACAGCCATTTCCATCCTTTTTGCAAAATCTACCAACATCTGTCCTTCTGCGTTCCTGTCCTGGATACCAAACCTACCCATCACTTCCTCGTCCCCTCTGTTTCCTGCACCAACATGTCCATTGAAGTCTGCCCCAATGACCACTCTTTCACCTCTGGGGGTACTCTGCATCACTTCATCTAACTCCCTCAAGAATCTCTCCTTCTCTTCTCGCTCACATCCTGTCTGTGGGGCATAAGCACTAACAACATTGACCATCACACCTTTAATTTCTAACTTGAGACTCATCACTCTGTCTGACACTCTTTTCACTTCTAGAACATTCCTGGCAAACTCCTCCTTCAAGATGACTCCGACTCCATTTCTCTTCCCATCCACACCATGATAAAACAGATTAAACCCTGCTCCTATGCTTCTAGCCTTGCGACCTTTCCACCTGGTCTCCTGAACACACAGTATGTCCACCTTCCTCCTCTGCATCATGTCAGCCAGCTCTCTACCTTTTCCTGTCATAGTTCCAATATTCAAAGTCCCTACTTTCAGTCCTAGACTCATGCCTGTCCTCTTCTCTCTCTGGCAACGGACACGCCTCCCGCCTCTCCTTCTTCGACGTCTTCGACCAACAGTAGTCCAATTTCCATCAGCACCCTGTTGGTTGACGGCACTGATGGCGGTCGTTGTTAACCCGGGCCTCGACCGATCCGGTATGTCATTCTTTCTTGTGATTCGCATAGTTTATTTGGCATTTGTTTTACGCCGGATGCCCTTCCTGACGCAACCCTCTGCATTTATCCGGGCTTGGGACCGGTGTGAGGGAGAGACACTGGTTTGTGCCCCCCCCCTCACGGCTGCATTCTAAAAATTGTTATCAGTATTGTTGATTAATGAATTATGAATACAAAAATTATGTACATGTAAAAATGTAAATACATTATAAATACAAAAAAGGAAGAAATATAGTTCAACGACCAACAAAAAATAACTTAATTAACAATGTTTTAGTCTTAAAACAAAAAGATTTAAAGTGCGTCAATTTGCCTGAAATTAAAAAAGTATCCTTATTTAAACTGTAAACATTTTTGACTAACAATTTGAACCATTTGATACTGAGAAATAAAATTAAATAAATATTAATAATAAATTCAAATTGATCAGCAATATTAACTCAGGAACACAATATATAAAACACTTTAACGTACAAAACAAAAATAAATAAAACAATTTGTATTATTTTTATTATTTTTTTGTTAAAATGATTAAGTCCAGATTAATGGTACAATGAGCACCTTTCACAGTGCACAGATTTTCGAAGCTGGGTTTAAAGCACGATACTGAACTCTCAGCTCCTGCTCAATGCTGAACTGAGACCTGGACTTATTTTCGCAGCAGTGACATCATCCAGCATGACAGAGACTTGTGTGCTGCAGGTAGGATCAGTTCCTCTGCTCTGCTGTGGGGTTTTCTACACTGAGCAGTTTGATACTCAACTTTGTCTGATGCTAACAGAGCTTGCTGGTTTGTTGGAGTAGGATTTATAAAGCGGGATGGTTGGCAATATTCGGCATGTTTACACTGAAAAAACTCACACAGCCATCAGATGATTGGGGTGTGATGTCTAAGTTACGCCTGAATTTATTTGGGTTCATGCTGTCCGCTTCATCATACCTCCTCGACTTAACTTTCGGGAGACTTTTGTTTCTCTCACTGTCTCCGTCTCTCTCCGCCTCCCTTTCCGGCCCTGTTAAAAATTTCCATGGTGGGTTTATTAACTTCACTTCTTATTTTACCTCTGAGCACGCTCTGACAGTGAGGAAGCCACTGCCAATTGCTGTAGTGGATATACAATTACACTTTATCCGAATACGGCAAAAAAAAGCATGTTCCCTGGGGTCACACGTGCCCCCCCTGGTATCGCACCATGCCCCCCAGGGGGGGAGGGGGGCCCACTATTTGAGAACCACTGACTTAGGTACAGTACTGTACTTAAATAATAACTGAAAAACATTGTAATACTAAGGCAGATTCCATTCTGATGATTACTTTGTTTCGTACAACATTCACGTTCTTAGCACATCCACAAAAAATATATGCTACACTAGCTTTGATTTCCTTCATATTTTTCTTGGACTGTACGTTCGTTCACTTTATAATGGCGCCCTACTGCAGCATAACTTTTTTCTTCCTGTATCATATCAAGTAGTTCTACTTTTTCATGCAGTATCATTACATTTTTCTTGCGTTTCGGCACCTTACCAGAAGCCTGATAAGGTGCACAGCATTTGGGTGGCATGACTGAGCTTAACAGTAATTAAAACACACACACACAAAAAAAGCACATGCACAAAGTATGCGCGAATAAGAAAAAAGGGCACATACCTCATCTCAACCAATCAGCGGGAGGGAGAACAGCCATTGGCTGAATTTGAATCATGTGATGGTTACTTGGCAATCCGCGAATATGTGGGGGCACGAATGCAAAACCACGTTCTCAAACGCTTTAGAGGTCGAACAAATCGGAATTCGAACAAAAGATCCGAGACTTTTTTTTTTTTTGCCTTGGAAGTTGAACAAAATTCGGAAGTCAAACTCGAAAAACGCACGAGAAAAAACGAGACCGAGAGTGAGGACAAGTGCGTGACTTCCGGAAATCGGTCTCTTTTGACTCTACTCGACCACTGTGTGCATGTGGATGTGCTTGCTCTTGTGCTACAAAGTACAGTATACAGTGTTTTTTTTGTTTGTTTCCTTGATTAAATTAGCTAATAAACATGTCTCCAAAGAAAGCTACTGAGAAAAGGTCAGCTGTGTGGAAAACTGTTGAGTTTAAGAAAGAGCTGCTAGCTAAACATGAATCAAGCGTGTGTGTTACTGCTCTTGCTAAGGAATATTGAATGGCTAAATCAATATGCACGATCCTGCAGAAGAAAGAGAGTGTTAAAGACAGTTATGAGCAAACAAAGACCGCAAGTGCTGGAGGAGGTGGAAAAATTACTGCTCGGATACATAAACGAGCAGCAGTTAGCAGGAGATAGTGTTAGCGAGGATGTGATCGGCTGCAAAGCTTGTGAAATCTATGATGATTTGGTGAAAAAAGACCCTAGCTTGAATCCTGAAGGGTTCCACTTTAAGGCAAGTCGGGGCTGGTTTGAAAATTTTAAGCGGAGAAGTGGAATTCACAGCGCGGTTCGTCATGGGGAAGCAGCGAGTTCTAACAAAGATGGCGCTGAGAAGTTCAAGCAGGAATTTGCTGATTTTATCAAGGCTGAGTATTAGCTTCCCAAGCAAGTCTTTACTTGCGATGAGATTGGCTTATTCTGGAATAAAATGCCACGGAGGACATACTTCACGCATGAGGACAAATCACTGCCCGGACACAAGCCAATGAAAGATAGGTTCACGCTTTTGTTGTACGGTAATGCAAGCGGAGGTTTAAAAATCAAGCCGGTGACGATTTATCATTCGGAGTATCCAACAACAATGTGATAAAAAGTAAGTTGCCTGTTATGTGACGATCCAATTCAAAAGCGTGGTTAACCAGGCAATTTTTCACCGAGTGGGTGCATGAGGTGTTTGCTCCGTGTGTGAAAAAATATTTGCATGAGAAAGCCCTGCCATGCCGCTGCCTTCTTCTAATTGACAATGCCCCTGCTCACCCTCCCGGTTTGGAGGATGATTTAACTGAGGAGTCTGATTTCATTAAAGTAAAATTCCTCCTGCCTAACACAACCTCATTGATCCAGCCCATGGACCAGCATGCAATTGCTAATTTCAAGCAGTTTTACACAAAATTCCTCTTCCAAAGATACTTCGAGGTGACTAACGACACAGTTAACACTTCAAGATTTTTGGAGGAATCATTTTAACATCTACCACTGCATAACTATTGTTGATAGGGTCTGGAATCACGTCTCACTCAGGAACTCTTTGTAGAGGAAACTGTGGCCTGAATGTGTTATGGAGCCGAATGCGTTATGGGGCTGTCGTGAGCACCAGCACAGCAGTTCCTGCCAAGGAGGAACAGCAGGACGATAGTCAACTCGTCCAAGACATCGTCAGCATAGGCCAAAGTCTAAGTCTGGAAATGGACACTGAGGATATTGACGACCTGCTGGAGGAACATCATGCCGAACTCACGACGGAAAATCTCCTCCACCTTCAGGCAGAGCAGAAGATGATGTTGGAGGAGGAGATGTCTTCTGAAGAGGATGATGGAAGGAAGGATCCCCCAACTTCACTTATTAAGGACGTGTGCTCAAAATGGAACGAACTATACAGCTGCTTTGAACTGTATCACCCTGATAAGGCTAAGGCTAGCAGAGCTGTGCACACCTTTAATTAGGAGGTCATGGGCCACTTCCGTATGGTTCTGAAAAGAAGGCAGAAACAGACAACACTACAAATATTCTTCAAGAGATGAAAGGAACAGCCTGAGGAAGAGTTATCCCCTTCCAACCAATAACATGTTAAATGTTTTTTTTTCTTTAGTTCTTTATTTCTTGTGTTTGTTTTTTTTTTTTTTTTTTTTTTTTTTTTTTTTTTTTTTACATTGACATGTTTCATCACTGCGTAATGTTTGTACTGTACGTATTCCTTTACATAAACAGTAAACATAAATAAAACAAAAAACACGAAAAAAGACACAAAAATTAATCTATTAAGAATTTGGTGTTTTTGTCCTGTTGTTTCACATTTAATATACAATTTGATATATAAATGACAGTATAAAATAACATTTTATGTTTTAAAAAGGTAGTTTTCTAGTGTCTTGGAACGGATTAAAACCATTTACATTAATTGTAATGGGAAAAGCGGTTTTGGAATTTGAACAAATCGGAATTTGAACAGCCTTCTGGAATGGATTAAGTTCGAGAACCGAGGTACCACTGTACATACACTTTGTGTGTGTGTGTATGTATGTATGTATATATATATATATATATATATATATATATATATATATATATATATATATACACACAGTCGGCCCCCAACTTACAAGATTAGTCAGTTCCAGGGTCCTTTTTGTATTATGGGGATTTGCTGTTAAGGGCATGTCTGTGTGAATGTAAATATAAAAATAATAGAAGAGAGTCACATGGTGTGACTCAGCTGTTTGAGTCTGGAATTTTCCATGAGGGGACCTAGGTGCACATGCTTCCTGGTGGTGGGTCAGGTGATAGTGGAATTTTTCAGAATGGAAAATTCCCCGAACAGTATGGAGTCTATATTAAGGACCTTTTGCCGACTGGGTACAGTCTCCTCCAGGCTCCTCATGTCTTCTTGTGTCGGGCAGATCATCTAAGGGGACTCATCTTGGCGGATCAACTCATCCAAGGTGAACCATGGAACACGCTTCACTTAAGTTTTGTTCTTGTACACGCATTAGTCCAAAATTTGCAGGCATGTATACTGCAAACTAGCTTTTTCCAACGCTCGAGATGATACATGCTGTTCCCACAGTTCGCTAAAAACCCAGAACAGTTAATCAATCATGAGTGACCCTTGGATCAGCAGTTGGGTCACGTTCCCCACACATGTGCAGTCATAATCCGAATTGTGTCTATTCAAAGCGCATTCCCTGCTTGACCTACTCAACTTTAATTTGATTCCTTGAGGGATCAGAATTCCAGATGAGCTCAAATTTCGTTATTCCTTCTCTCTGTTTCTCTCTCTCTTGCACATGCGCTGCGGGCCACGCCCACAAGACGTGACTTCAAAGCACATTTCCTGCTTGACAAACTCAACTTGATTTCAAATTTGATTCCTTGAGTGATCGGAATTCCAGATGAGCTCAAATGCACCCACATTTATTAAACATTTTACTTAATTAAAACAACTTAAAAAGCTAAACTAAAGAGTTTAAGCTTCCTTCTGTCTCTATCTGGGAGGCCAGCGGGGCAGGATGTTGAGAAACAGCCAATGAGAGAGCAATTCGCGTGTCGTGTGAAAATTTGATTAGCGCATTTGAATTTTGAATTTTTTTTCGTAAGAGGAGGTTGTATCTCGGGGACGGAAACTTAGGAAAATGTTTTTCGTAACCCGGGGATTTCGTACACAGGGGTCTTCGTAAGTTGGGGGTCGACTGTATATATTTTAAACATATAATATACTAGTGTGTGTGTGTGTGTGTGTGTGTGTGTGTTTGTTTGTTTTCAATTTACTAGGCTTCCGAACAGTTCTACCTAATGGTGACTTGTGCAGTGAGAAACAATTAGCGGTAGAGCAAGAAGAACAGAGTCCACATGATTTAAAATAATGCAATTGCGGAACCCCTCAGAGTCCAAAGAATACACAGAGAAAAAGTAAACTGGTAAACAAGCCCGCTGTGCAGCATTGCAGAGTTTTGTTTGAAAATGAAAACACTGACTGGTTATCCAGACTACATGGTAGCACGCACAGCCCTGAGGAACAGTATAAATTCTGCGGGGGGGGGTGGTATAATTCATATTTAGTACTATTTTGGGTATGTTAGATTTTTCAGATGAAGATTTTTTTCAGATGAAGCTTTAATAAATGAGGTGGTTAATGATTTTAATCAGCTCTAAGTAGGTTAAGTAATAATCACACAATGGTAACTAGTGTGATGACTAGTAGTGTCCAAAATGTGTTCGGTGTGTTTATGAAAACAGGGAATGTTCCCAAATGGGAACCTCCAACTTTACACATTAAAAGTCAGATATTAAACCTGTTTCTAGTCCCATTTTTTATTATTTTTTTTTATTTCTGGCTTTAGTGGAACACCAGAGTTATTCAGGAAGCTGGTTCCCCACCTCACCCGAAAATTCTGATTTTGTGGGTGACTGCTTGGCAGCCTGTTTGGCTTCCTCCTCCCATTTATAGTCTTTCTACCCTTTGTGTCAACTCGGCTCTGATTGGTTGCCTTTTTATTCCAGCATGCTGGTGGGGCAGGCAGGATGGCTAGAAATATTGCTATGCAGGAGTGGGGTTTGCATCATGGGCGGGATATATTTCAGACATAAACAAGAATTTCAATCACTATCTAAAACCTCCTTTTTTTTTCTTTTTTTTTCAGTAGTGATTCTTATTTTTCTCAATGAGTGCCGCCATGTTGAAGTGACATCATAGCATTGTTACTCAGAGCTTTCCAAGTAGGAATTATGAGTTGCAGAGCTGTTCAAATAGTTTTTTCATTCTGTGATGTTTTAGTTTCCACTTGGAGATAAACTTAGCAAGAACACTCACAATGCACTTGAACATGGGAATGAACAGGGAGCTATTTTTATGGTGGCCCACAAGTGTCACGACACAACCGCCAAATCCACACCACAAAACCTTCAAAACATGGCGGAAGACAGTGCTTCACAGTGGGAGTCGGTACAGTGGAATAACGAATGACTGACAGAACAAAGAATTAGTGGTGAAGGAGTGATGCTGAGTTAGAACTTTTTGGAAATTGTCTTCGCCTCCCAGCTAAAACGTAACTATTTAGTGTTGCTCACTTATTATAAAAAATAAGTGGGGGTGTGGTGTGGAGGGGTATGGTGTGGTGTTTTTTTGTTTTTTTTAATTGGTTTCAGTTCACCCCACTAGTGCCACCCCACACACCGCCACTTTAATATGATATAATCATATATTAGTAGTTGTTTATGAAGGGCATTCATCAGTTTCATGAGAATAAGCAATAAATAGCCTTAAGGTCAGACTGGCTAAATAGCTAAGTTTTACTGGTGAAAGATTT
Organism: Plotosus lineatus; assembly: GCA_024760905.1. Lineage (NCBI taxonomy): Eukaryota > Metazoa > Chordata > Actinopteri > Siluriformes > Plotosidae > Plotosus > Plotosus lineatus. The sequence goes on from CM045728.1 coordinate 106,669,763, forward strand.
TATAATCTCCTAAAGTGAACAGAAAAAGAGATATAACCATCCACAGAGTTTGAAAAGGCAAAATAAAAGGTAATTAACTGAATATTTGCATGTTTTAAATACAGTCGGCCCCCAATTTGCGAAATCAATCCGTTTCCGAGCCCTTTTCGTATCTTAGATCTTAGATCTAATTCGTTCCAAGGCTCCAGTCCTTGGACTGGATAAACCCCATAAACCCTTTAAAAATTATAAAAATACACCAATTTTGTATGAAATGTGTGTTAAAAGTAAAATATTTTTTTATTAAACATTTTAAACATTTTATTAATGAAACCATTATTAAACATTTTTTATTAACACACACACACACACACACACACACCTGTCTCTTGCTCTCTAGCTTTCTTTCTCTCGCGTGCTGTGGGCCACGCCCACAAAACGTGGAATTCAAAGCGCATTTCCTGCTTGACAAACTTAACTTTAATTTGATTCCTTGATTATTGGGATGCCAGATAAGTTCAAATGCACTCACATTTATTAAACATTTACTGAATTAAACAACTTAAAAATAAAACTAAAAACGAAAGCGTTATTCCCTCTCTCTCTCTCTCTCTCTCTCTCTCTCTCTGTCTCTCTCTGTCCCGCTTGGGCGCGCACGTGCTGCGGGCCACGCTCACAAGACATAAATTCAAAGCTCATTCCCTGCTTGACCATTTACTGAATTAAAACAACTTAAAAACTACACTAAAAACTAATGGGTTGTTCCTTCTCTCTCTCTCTCTCTCTCTGCTGTGGGACACGTCCACAAGACGTGAATTCAAAGCGCTGCTTGACAAACTCAACTTTAATTTGATTCCTTGAGGGATCGGGATGCCAGATAAGTTCAAATTCACCCACCTTTATTAAACATTTACTGAATTAAAACACTTTAAAAACTAAAGCGTCATTCCTTTTCTCTCTTTCTCTCGCACACGTGCTGCGGGCCACGCCCACAAGACGTGAATTCAAATCGCATTCCCTGCTTGACAAACTCAACTTTAATTTGATTCCTTGAGGGATCGGAATTCCAGATGAGCTCAAATGTGCCCACATGTAAACATTTATTAAATGTTTAATAATTATGTTTAAACATTTACTGAATTAAACTAAACTAAAAACTAAAGCATTAAGCTTCCTTCCGTCTCTATCTGGGAGGCCAGGGGGGCGGGATGTTGAGAGACAGCCAATGAGAGAGCAATTCGCCCTTCGATTGGCGCGTTTGAATTTTGAATTTCTTTTCGTAAGAAGGGGTTGTTTCGCATTTCGGGAACCTCAAGAAAATGTTTTTCATAACCCGGGGATTTCGTACAAAGGGATCTTCGTAAATTGGGGGCCGACTGTATTTATAAGTTATTCAAGCTGCTAAATACATAATGTGCTGATGCCATAAATCATTGTACATGTTTTATTTATTTACATTTTCATTTAAGGTGTTTGAGTCCAGTGAAAGCAAAGGCACATTGGAGCTGATGATCCTGGAATCCGGTCACCTGCTTGTCTCACAGGCTCAAGAACTGCTGGTAAGGTCTAGAGGAGAAGCTTTACATATTCAGTGTGAGGAAAACCTCTTTGGTGCGTGCTCCCAATCGTTACTTTTGTCAATGATGTGCAAGGCAGAAAACTGCTTAGCGTGGTGTTTCTCTTCACCCTGAACATAAATTGCCTGGATACCCCTCTCATCACATCTGAGCTCCTGTGATATCTCCAAAAATACACTGAAATCATGAACAGCGAAGCATTAGGGTAGCGAGGAGTCGAAGCAGAACAACAGTTGCAGTGCCAAACAAGGCACCGTGAGCATTTGGGACAAAACACCAGGTTGTTTGATAGCCAGGGAAAGCAGACACTGATTTATTGCAGTTGTAATCGTAATCTATGGCTGCGAGCAGAGTGCAGGAAAAATTTCACAGAAGCAAATGCTTGTCTTGTCGTGTCACCCGAACACCCACCACACCTATCAGGAGGAAAATGTTTCATGAATTATGCATATAATTTGATTGGATAGTTTGGTTTGATTTACAGTGACACAAAGCATTCAAGCAAAAATAACTCATTCATTCATTTTCTGAACTGCTTAATCCTAATTAGGGTCATGTGGAAGCTGGTGCCCATTTCAGCCGACTCTGGGCACAGGCAGAGTACAGAGAGGACAGTTTGCCAGGTCGTTGCAGGGCAGAAACACACGGCTGTGCAGCTACTCTTGTCAGAAGTCAGCAATGGCTCTTTTACAGCCTCTCACCATAGGCAGTGAGACATGGCCAGCCTTTGATACGCAATTACCCGCACTGGGCGGAGGGCAGTGACAACCTGTTGAGAGTGGGGCTTGAACCCCCAACTTGAGGATCGGTGATCCAGCACCTTTTACCATTTGGCCACCACTGCACAATTGCAGCAAACTGTGTTACTAAAGGCTGGCCATGTCTCTCACTGTCTCTGGTGTGAGACTGTAAAAGAACCATTGCTGACTTTCGACAAGAGTAGGCTGTATAGCTGTTGGTGAGTTTCTGCCCTCCGTTGGCCTGGCGAGCTGTCCAGGGTGTACTCTGCCCTCGCCTGGAGTTGAGTCGGCTTGAATGATATATACACACACACGCACAGTCGGCCCCCTACCTATGAAATTAATCCGTTCCAGCGCCTTTTTCGTAATGTGGGAATTTCGTCAGTAGGGGTCACATTTTACATGTTAAACGCCTGATTCGTTCCAAGGCTCCAGTCTTTGGACTGGATAAACCGTATAAACCCTTTAAAAGTGATAAAAGTACACCAAAAATGTGTTGAAAGTAAAAGAAAACTATTTATTAAACTATTTAAACATTTTATTAACATATTAAACCATTTTATTAACATATTTTTTAATTAAACCCATGAGGTGGGGGGGGGCACTAACCAGTGTCGCTCCCCCTCATGCCGGTCTCAAGCCCGGAGGAATGCAGAGGGTTGTGACAGGAAGGGCATCCGACGTAAAACCAACGTACGTTAACGTAATGCCAAACATTAATGATGCAAATCAGAAGTATTACCCCCATACCGGATCGGTCAAGGCCCGGGTTAACAACGACCGCCATCAGTGCTGTCAATCAACAGGGTGCTGATGGAAATTGGACTACTGTTGGTCGAAGACGTCGAAGAAGGAGAGGTGGGAGGCGTGTCCATAGGCAGAGAGAGAAGAGGTAAGGCATGAGTCTAGGACTGAGAGTGGGGACTTTGAATGTTGGAACTATGCAAAGAAAAGGTAGAGAGCTGGCTGACATGATGCAGAGGAGGAAGGTGGACATACTGTGTGTTCAGGAGACCAGGTGGAAAGGTAGAAAGGCTAAAAGCTTAGGAGCAGGGTTTAAGCTATTTTATCACGGTGTGCATGGGAAGAGAAATGGAGTAGGAGTCATCTTGAAGAAGGAGTTTGTCAGGAATGTTCTAAAAGTGAAAAGAGTGTCAGACAGAGTGATGAGTCTCAAGTTAGAAATTGAAGGTGTAATGCTCAATGTTGTTAGTGCTTATGCCCCACAGGCAGGATGTAAGCTAGAACAGAAGGAGAGATTCTGGAGTGACTTAGATGAAGTGATGCAGAGTACCGCCAGAGGTGAAAGAGTGGTCATTTGTGCAGACTTCAATGGACATGTTGGTGCAGGCAACAGAGGGGACGAGGAAGTGATGGGCAGGTTTGGTATCCAGGACAGGAACGCAGAAGGACAGATGTTGATAGATTTTGCAAAAAGGATGGAAATGGCTGTGGTGAATACTTTCTTCCAGAAGAAACAGGAGCATAGGGTGACTTATAAAAGCAGAGGTCGGAGCACACAGGTAGACTACATCTTGTGTAGGCGATGTAATTTGAAGGAAGTCAGTGACTGCAAAGTCCTAGTGGGTGAGAGTGTTGCCAAACAGCATAGGATGGTGGTGTGCAGGATGACTCTGATGGTGAGGAAGGTGAAAAAGGCAAAGGCAGAGCAGAAGACAAAGTGGTGGAAGCTGAAAAAGGAAGAGTGTCGTGTTGTCTTCAAGGAGGAGTTGAAACAGGCTTTGGGTGGCCAGGAAGTGCTTCCAAATGACTGGACAACCACAGCAAATGTGATCAGGGACACAGGTAGGAGAGTACTTGGTGTGTCCTCTGGAAGGAAAGTAGATAAGGAGACTTGGTGGTGGAATGAGGAAGTGCAGGAGTGTGTACAAAGGAAGAGGTGAGCTAAGAAGAAGTGGGACTTTGAGAGGACCGAAGAGAGTAAACAGGAGTACAGGGAGACAGCGTAAGGTGAAAGTAGCAGTGGCTAAGACCAAACAGAGGGCGTATGATGACTTGTATGATAGGTTGGATAGTAAAGGGGGAGAAAATGATCTATACAGGTTGGCACAGCAGAGAAATAGAGATGGGAAGGACGTGCAGCAAGTTAGATTGATAAAGGACAGAGAGGGAAATGTATTGACTGATGACAGAAGTGTGCTGGGAAGATGGAAAGAGTACGTTGAAGAGCTGATGAATGAGGAAAATGAGAGAGAAAAAAAGAGTAGAAGAGGTGACCATTGAGGAGCAGGATGTAACAAAGATCAGTAAGGGTGAAGTGAGAAGGGCATTGAAGAGGATGAAGAATGGAAAGGCAGCTGGTCCTGATGATATACCTGTGGAGGTATGGAAGTGTCTAGGAGAGGTAGCAGTAGATTTTCTGACAAGAACATTCAACAAGGTACTAGAGAGTGAGCAGGTGCCAGAGGAGTGGAGAAGTGTGCTGGTGCCCATTTTTAAGAACAAGGGAGACGTGCAGAGTTGCAGCAACTACAGAGGGATAAAGTTGATGAGCCATACGATGAAGTTATGGGAAAGAATAGTGGAAGCTAGACTAAGGGCAGAGGTCAGCATTTGTGAACAACGGTTTGGTTTCATGCCAAGAAAGAGCACCACAGATGCAATGTTTGCTTTGAGGATGTTAATAGAGAAGTACAGAGAAGGTCAGAGGGAGCTGCATTGTGCCTTTGTGGATCTGGAAAAAGCATATGACAGGGTGCCAAGAGAAGAACTGTGGTATTGCATGAGGAAGTCTGGAGTGGCAGAGAAGTATGTTAGGAGTGGTGCAGGACATGTATGAGAGATGTAAGACAGTGGTGAGGTGTGCTGTCGGTGTGACCGACGAATTCAAGGTGGAGGTGGGACTGCATCAAGGGTCAGCTCTGAGCCCCTTCTTGTTTGCTATGGTGATGGACAGGCTGACAGACGAGGTGAGACAAGAATCTCCATGGACTATGATGTTTGCAGATGACATTGTGATCTGTAGTGAGAGCAGAGAACAAGTGCAGGAAAATCTAGAGAGGTGGAGGTATGCCCTGGAAAGGAGAGGAATGAAGGTTAGCCTCAGAAAATCAGAATACATGTGTGTGAATGAGAAGGACCCAGGAGGAACGATGATGTTCCAGGGAGCAGAGATAACGAAGGTGGAGGATTTTAAGTACTTGAGCTCAACAATCCAGAGCAATGGAGAGTGTGGAAAAGAGGTGAAGAAGCGTGTGCAGGCAGGCTGGAATGGTTGGAGAAAAGTGTCCGGTGTGATGTGCGATAGGAGAGTGTCAACAAGAATGAAGGGAAAAGTGTACAAGACGATGGTGAGGCCAGCGACGTTGTATGGCTTAGAAACAGTGGTGCTGAGGAAAAGGCAGGAGCTGGAGGTAGCGGAGATGAAAATGTTGATGTTCTCTCTGGGAGTAACGAGGATGGATAGGATCAGAAATGAGTATATCAGAGGGACAGCCCACGTAAGATGTTTTGGAGACAAAGTCAGAGAGGCTAGATTGAGATGGTTTGGACATGTACAGAGGAGGGATAGTGAGTATATTGGCAGTAGGATGCTGAGGTTGGAACTACCAGGCAGAAGGCCTCGAGGAAGATCATGTCTTCCTTCACATCGTTGGAGTCAGAAAAGAAGATGCGGAGGACAGGGTGAGGTGGAGGCGGATGATTTGCTGTGGCGACCCCTGAAGGGAGCAGCTGAAAGTAAAAGAAGAAGATTTTTTTAATTAAACCATTATTAAACATTTTTTATTAACACACACACACCTGTCTCTCTCTCTCTCCCTCTCTCTCTCTCTCACACACACACACACACACACACACAAACGCATTACAATGTATGCAATACACATGTTTGTTCTAGCGTTGTGAGCCAGGCCCACAAGACATGGACTTCAAAGCACATTCCCTGTTTGACAAAGGAGGTCCAAACTCAACTTGAATTGATTCCTTGAGGGATCGGGAGCTCAAATGCGCCCACATTTATTAAACATTTACTGAATTAAACAACTAAAACAAACTAAACTAAAACTAAAGTGTTAAGCTTTAAGTGTTAATCTCTCTCTCTCTCTCTCCCTCTCACACGCACGTACACACACACACACACACACACATACACACACTTTCTGTCTAGCACACACACACACACACACACGGACGGGATGTTTTATTTAAAGCGGAATTACAGTACCTTGAAAGAGCAGAGGTCCTCACTGTATTTCCACTTTAAGGTCTACTTCTGGTTCTGCGTCATCCGACAGCCAATGAGAGAGCAACTCGTGCATCGTGTGAAATTTTGATTGGCGCGTTTGAATTTTGAATTTCTTTTCATAAGGGGGTTGTTTTCGTTTCCTGGGGACGGAAACTTAGGAAAATGTTCTTCGTAACTGGGGGGTTTCGTACCCAGGGGATTTCGTAAGTAGGGGACCTACTGGCCCCTGCTCCAATAAGCACCCCCCCCCCCAATGTTTTTGATCATACGTTTAATAACTGCCCATGTGTACTGGGAACAAACTCATAGCTCAAACTTACCAATTTTATTCGACCAGTCTCTGTAACCGTAAAATGAGGCATTCAGTGCCTGTAAAAGTGAGTTTACACGGTATTTCAAGACCCCCTGCCACTGGGGAATGTCTATAATGTTCATCAGGAACAACACAGTTGATTGTTCCGCAGTGCTTTAAAAAACAGGAAAATATTTAGCAGTTTTCTCTTGGTAAATGTCCAACAACCGATGAACCATTAGAAACTGCTACAGCAAAACTATTGGATGCTCTGAATGAATGGAGCGATGAGCCAGATATGGACCGATCAGAAAGTGATGATGAGTATTTTTCACCCAATTCTCCTGCTTACCCACTTCATAAATTTAAAGACGATCCTGGCCATGTGCGTTTGTTAATGTTCATGATGCTTGGTTCAACGTGCCATGTGCTAAAGTTGACATTTGTGTTGATTGGCTTGATTTTATATCCGTGAAAAGGTTTAAAGGAACAGCACCGGGAGGGAAAAGTAAGGGGTCTTTTGTTTTTAATTTTTTATTTATGCTGTTTTCTGTTCATTTTTAGCTATCATGTAAGTAGTTTGGTTGATACCACAAAATGAATAACACAAATACCAGTAAAACTCTTTTGTTGTTCTGTTATTATTCATGATTTCCACCTCGATGGTAATAAACACTTACAGTTCCACTGCTGGTAAAATTTCAACAAGCGCCCACCCACTCCAATCGTTTAATCACTCTGGGCACTTATCACATCAAATACATTATATATTAAAGAGTGGAGCCTCGGTACTCGAACTTAATATGTTCCAGACGGCTGTTCGGATTTCGGTTTGTTCGGATTCCCAATCTGCTTTTCCCATTACAAATAATGTAAATGGTCTTAATCCGTTTCATCGTCTTCTGAACAGAAGTTAACAGTACCATAACTCATACCACAGGTTCGCAAATTAAGTGAAAAAAAAATTGAATACAGTACACTATGTTATGATCTGTGTTGTGAGAGACTCTTTCACTGCACTGTGGATTTTTATGGTCTCAAAAGAGTTTCGTGTTGAAATGTGCGTTGGAGAGGGGCGTGGCTGCCACACGCAGAGTGAAGTGCTAAACAAACACACCTGATTCCATTTAATCACGGTGATAAAGACGAGCAGCGCTCTTCCCGGTCTCTCTCTCTCTCTCTCTCTCTCTCTGTCACACACACACACACTCTCTCTCTCTCTCTCTCTCTCTCTCACACACAGACACACACACACACACACACACACACACACATACGAGAGAGTGAGTGAGTGTGTGACCGGGAATAGCGCTGCTCGTCTTTATAACCCTTGATTAAATGGAATCGGGTGTGTTTGTTTAGCACTTCACCCTGCATGTGGCAGCCATGCTCCTCTCCAACACGCATTTCAACCCGCAACTCTTTTGAGACCATAAAAATCCACAGTGCAATTAAAGCATAACAACAAAAAAGATCATTTTAATTTTTGGTGGTGCTGAGTAGTTGGCATATGTAAATGTTGGAGAGGGCGAGAAGAGCAGGGATTTCAGAAAAGCGGATTTCCTTCCATAACAGCTTCAGGTAAATCAGCCAAAGGTGTTTTTTTTTCTTGCTTATATTTAACATTTCTAACGTGTTAAAGGTGTTCACAGCACTGCTAGCGCTTTAGTTTAGCTTTAGTGCTTTAGCTTAGCTTGCATACATACATACATACATCCTCTTCAACTTCGTTTAGGCCAGTGGTCCCCAAACTACGGCCCGCGGGCCGGATACAGTCCACCTCCACATTTGGCCCGGCCCTCTGAACAATACCAGAGACGCATTATGATTACTTTTTTTAGTCTGGCCACGCAATCAAGACTAATACACACCTACAACAGGACATTCTATTCCACCCTTCTGCCGTCTGTGCCCCTATCTGACCCCCCCCCCCCCCCCAAAAAAAAAAGAAAAAATTCTAGACTGTCCACTGTCAAATAGAAGGGAATAATGGTGAAAAAGTTATGGAAGAGAACAATTGATTCAGAATGTAGGGTATTTAACCTGCAGTGGACAAACCATTATATTTTTGTTCAATGCAAAGAAAACGTTGTTTTGTGGCGGTATTCAAAGAATACAATCTGCATCGACACTCTGAATCCCATCACAAAGACGAGTATAATCGCTTGCAAGGCCAAATGCAAGTAGACACTCTCAAGAGAATACATTTGTACGCCAGGCTCGGCTGAACCAGTCATCTGTTCGGGCAGCTTTCGGGTTGCTCAACTAATAGCAAGCAGTGTTTTTTTTTTTTTAATTGTTTCCTGACTTTTTTCTGTGAAAGTTCCAGAAAGGGTTACTAATATTTGGTTATTTAGATTTAGGCAGCCCTGTGATCGTCACACTTTTTCTCTTACAAACTGACCTCGGCCCCCCATCAGAGAAGGGAGAAGTTATGTGGCCCTTGCAGGAAAAAGTTTGGGGATCCCTGGTTTAGGCAGTTATGCCTATAAGCCGATCTGTGGGTTTTCTGTTTGGTACTCTAAATGGTATTTGTCGCTGGAGGTGGTATATGGCGTTAGTGATTAGATAGCTTTAGTGCTTGTGATACATACATAGTACTGTATCATCAACTTTCGGAGTTCTCCAGGACAGCTTTTAGGCTGATACATAGTATGAACAACTTCTGAACTTCCCCAGGACAGCTTTTAGGCTGATACATAGTATCAACAACTTCCAGACTTCCCCAGAACATACATAGTATCAACAACTTCCGGAAGTCGCGCACTTTTCCTCCCTCTCGGTCTTGTTTTTCATCGCGTGTATCTTGAATTTCGACTTCTAGTTTTTGCTCTGTTTCCCGGACAGAAGAACTCGTGGATTTTTTGTTCAGATTCCGATTTGTTCGGACTCTAGAGCGTTTGGATTCCGAGGCTCCACTGTACAGGGATCCCTCGCTACTTCGTGCTTCAATGCATGCTGCTTCAGTACATCACGATTTAAAAAAAATAAATAAATAAATATTCATCGAATTAAAAAATAAGGAATTTAAGGAAGTTAATTTAATAAAAAAGTTAAAAATGCCACAAAAACAAGGCCAATTATGCAAAAAAAACCCTAAAAAAACAAAAAACAACCCAAAATCTCCCATCAAAACTACTTACATTGTAGCATTTGTGTGTGTGTTGTCTTCTCATGCAATACCATCTGTATGTGTGTGTGTATTTACATTTTATTTACATCTTGTTATTTTTTTAATGTTTAATTGTTATTATAAGCACTTACAGCATTGAATATGTATTTATTTATATTATATACACATATACATGTACATATGTGAGCCACTCCACCAAAAGTAAGCTCTTGGGTCCAAAAATGAGATTTTTACACAGTCAGATAGAGGAGACCCAAAGCTGCAAAATGCAGCAAAAAGTTTGTCAATACATTGAAAACTGACTGAGCTATATCATTTCTTGTGTCAGCATTCAACTGAAAATTTCAAAAGACGTTTTAGAGAAAAATGGGCACAAAGATTGCACTTCTTCCAAGATCATTAGTCCTTAGGAACCAAACATTTTTAGGCACTTCAGCCATACAGTAGGCCCTCGACATTTGCTGGGGTTCGGTTCCGAGCCCTCCCGCGAATCGAGATAATCCGCGAGTTCTGTACCCGGAAGTAAAACCCCATGCATCATATTACATGCGCGAATGAGCAGTCGGAAGTAAAATACTATGTTTCTATTACATGCGCTAAAATATGCAAACACATTCTATAGACAGTCTTACTCATTAATACAGTATTAATGCAGTAAAATATAGTAATGATTAAGAAAAACCTTTCAATTTTTACTCTTATTTTTATTGATGATAAAATATAAACATTATACAGCCTATACTAGTCCTTCTCAAAAAATTAGCATATTGTGGTAAAGTTCATTATTTTCTGTAATGTACTGATGAACATTAGACTTTCATATATTTTAGATTCATTACACACAACTGAAGTAGTTCAAGCCTTTTATTGTTTTAATATTGATAATTTTATTTATTTATTTATTTATTTAAGGGACAATGTACAGGAACATTAAGCTCATAGAGACAGAGATGTACTGTACCAGATTATAGCTTAATAGCTAGTTTCCATCTGTAGTCCCTAATTTAGAACGGCCAATTAACCTACAGTGCATGTCTTTGGATTGTGGGAGGAAACCGGAGCACCCGGAGGAAACCCACACAAGCACGGGGAGAACATGCAAACTCCACACAGAAACGCCCAGGCCGGGAATCGAACCCGGGCCTTCTTGCTGTGAGGTGGACGTGCTAACCACTACGCCACCGTGCCGTCCGCATTTTGGCAAAAAAGTAAAGAAAAACCAAAGATCCTTATCTCAAAAAATTAGCATATTTCCTCTGACCAATAAAAAAAGTGTTTTTAATACAAAAAAAGTCAACCTTCAAATAATTATGTTCAGTTATGCACTCAATACTTGGTTGGGAATCCTTTTGTAGAAATGACTGCTATAATGCGGCGTGGCATGGAGGCAGTCAGCCTGTGGCACTGCTGAGATGTTATGGAGGCCCAGGATGCTTCGATAGCGGCAGCTCATCCACAGTGTTGGGTCTGGTGTCTCTCAATTTTCTCTTCACAATATCCCAAAGATTCTCTATGGGGTTCAGGTCAGGAGAGTTGGCAGGCCATTTGAGCACAGTAATACCATGGTCAGTAAACCATTTACCAGTGGTTTTGGCACTGTGAGCAGGTGCCAGGTCATGCTGAAGAATGAAATCTTCATCTCCATAAAGCTTTTCAGCAGATGGAAGCATGAAGTGCTCCAACATATCCTGATAGCTAGCTGCATTGACCCTGCCTTTGATAAAACACAGTGGACCAACACTAGCAGCTGACATGGCATCCCATACCATCACTGACTGTGGGTACTTGACACTGAACTTCAGGCATTTGGGCATTTCCTTCTCCCCAGTCTTCTTCCAGATTTTGGCACTTTGATTTCCGAATGACATGCAAAATTTGCCTTCATCCGAAAAAAGTACTTTGGACCACCTGAGCAACAGTCCAGTGCTGCTTCTCTGTAGCCCAGGTCAGGCGCTTCTGCTGCTGTTTCTGGTTCAAAAGTGGCTTGATCTGGGGAATGCGGCACCTGTAGCCCAGTCCACTGCTTCCACAGGTCCCCCAAGGTCTGGAGTCGGCCCTTCTCCACAAGGTCACCTCTTCTGGTTGTGCAGTGTTTTCTGCCACACTTTTTCCTTCCCACAGACGTCCCACTGAGGTGCCTTGATCCAGCACTCTGGGAACAGCCTATTCGCTCAGAGATTTCTTTCTGTGTCTTAGCCTCTTGCTTGAGGGTGCCATTGATGGCCTTCTGGACAGCAGTCAGGTCGGCAGTCTTACCCATGATTCCATTTTGAGTAATGAACCAGGCTGGGAGTTTTTAAAAGCCTCAGGAATCTTTTGCAGGTGTTCAGAGTTAATTGATTTATTCAGATGATTAGGGCAGTAGCCCCTTTTAAGTACCTTTTCATGATATACTAATTTTTTGAGACAGGAATTCTGGGTTTTCATGAGCTGTATGCCAAAATAATCAGTATTAAAACAATAAAAGACCTGAAATATTTCAGTTGGTGTGCAATGAGTCTAAAATATATGAAAGTGTAATGTTTATTAGTACATTACAGAAAATAATGAACTTTATCACAATATGCTATTTTTTTGAGAAGGACTAGTACTATTGTAAGGCACCCGTTTTAAAGTCTTTTTCAATTATTATTCCAGTACAGTACCTCAGTTAATGCTTAGAATGTTTGTGCGTGAGATTTTGTGTTCTGTAACATGTTCAACAAACGATACCAACAGGATAAACTTTATTACACTTAATGTCCTTTTACATTGAACTTGGAGTGACGTCTTGGAGTGACGTGTCCAAGATGGCGCTGCCTAGAAGGCAACGTCGCGGAGTTCTCAGTCAAATTGTTTCTTTGTTCGTTTTAATTTGTTTTATTTGTTTGTTCATGTTTTGCACTACGCTCTTCTATGATCGCTTGACCCTACTACAGCTATGAGCAGCTTCGGGCAACTAAGCACGCAACAACCTCTATCTTGAGCTTATATGCTATGGGAGCTCAATGCTAGCGGTTAGCTGGCGGTTACTAGCTAAGCCCAGGCGGAGTTCTCAGAGGCTTGGTTAGCACTTCCGGCCATACAGTACTACTTGACTATGTTCAGTCCCTGCGAAACAAGATGGACGAGCTGCATGCTCAGATTGCAGCGCAGCGGGATCTACAGGACTGTGTTTCTGTGAAACATGGCTCGAGGAGAGTACACCCGATGAGGCGATTGCTCTAGCTGGCCACATGGCCTTCATCCCCTGCAATCCCAAGCGCCAGAGTCGTCGTTCGGCCCCTTCCCGCCTGGGCTTCTCGTCCGCTGGGGTGCGGCTCACATTGAGCTGCCTACCATAGCATATTAGCTCTGCTAGCTGCATCCTGTCTAACAAGCCCAGTTGAACGTGCTTAGTTATACACGCCCGAAGATACTCTGATCTTATAGCTGTAGTAGAGTTGACCAGTCGTAGACAACCATAGAGCAAAACATGAACAAACAAAACAACAAATAAAACCAATTAAAACGAACTAAGCATGCAACTTCTATCATGAGCTGCTATGCTATGCTATGGGAGCTCAATGCTAACAATAAGCCCAGGCGGAGTTCTCAGATTCTCCTGCGCTTGGTTAGCACTTCCGGCCATACTGCTTGAAAATGTTCAGTCCCTGTGAAACAAGATGGACGAGCTTCATGCTCAGATTGCAGCGCAGAGGGATCTACAGGACTGTGTTTCTGTGAAACATGGCTTGAGGAGAGTACACCCGATAACGCGATTATGCCAGCCGGCTACACAGCCTTCATCCCCTTCAATCCCAAGCGCCAGAGTCGTAGTTCGGCCCCTTCCCGCCTGGGCTTCATTGATAGCTGGGATGCGACTCGCATTGAGCTGCCTACCATAGCATGTTAGCTCTGCTAATAGCATGTTAGCTCTGCTTAGGTATACACGCCCCAAGATACTCCAATCTTATAGCTGTAGTAGAGTTGACCGGTCGTAGACGAGCATAGTGCAAAACATGAACAAACAAAACAACAAAACGAACCATAGCATGTTGGCTTTGCTAATGGCATGTTAGCTCTGCTAATGGCATGTTAGCTTCGCTAATAGCATGTTAGCTCTGCTTAGTTATACACGCCCGAATATACTCCGATCTTATAGCTGTAGTAGAGTCGGCCAGTCATAGACGAGCATGGTGCAAAACATGAATGAACAACAAATAAAGCAAATTAAAACGAACAAAGAAACAATTTGACTCTGAGAACGCCACGACATCGCCGTCCGGGCAGCGCCATCTTGAAGACCTCACTCCAAGTTCAATGTAAAAGAACATGAAGAGTACTGAATAAAGTTTATCCTTTTCGTATCGTTTGTTAAACATGCTACAGAACATAAAATCTCATGCATAAACATGAACTTAGGCACTGTACTGGAAATAATTGAAAAATATTTTAATACAACAGTTAATTTGTACAGTAAATTAATACAAAAGAAAGGAGAAAGTCTTATTTCTTCAGACTAGACATCCAGCGTTTTCTATCGCTTAGCCAGAGAAGACGCACTGTGTTTCAGTGGCATCATAAAGCTTAACTGGAAATTTAAAACACACACAAAAAAGATGCCCATTGACAACTTGTGCGCGATTGAGGAAAAAGGGGTGGGACATAAGTTCAACCAATCAGGAGAGAGGAGGACAGCCATTGGCTGAATTTGAATCACATGCCAATTGCTCGGCAGTCAGTGAATACTCAAACCGTGGGTGCAAAACCGCGAATAGTCAATGGCCTACTGTATAAACTTTTAGAAAACATGTCTAGGAAGAGTTTTAGAAAGAGATAAGAGAAGTCATCCTCATTTTAGTTTAACACGCCCTTTTTAAACCCATCAGTCACCGTGGTAAGCCCCAAAAATTAACAAAAAATGACTTTTCTTTTCATTTTTGTTTATTCCAATAAGGTCAGTGTGTATCTTTTTTACCATTATATAAAAGTTCAAATGCCTTCAAATGATACTGATTGAAAAAAACACTATCAAGTTCAAACAATCACATTGAAATTAAAAAAAAAAAAAAAAAATATATATATATATATATAAGATGACCATATAACAAAACTCTCTGATCTCCTTATACAAGTAAGCTTCATCAACTCTGCCCTCAGCATTATCATCGTAATCTGTATCCTGCTCAGCTGATAAAATCACATCATCTTCAATATTTTCATATTGACTGGAGAGTAAATATATTATCAATAGTCGAACAATTACTCCGAAAGCCTGCTTGTGATTCATAAATAATTTCATTTAATTCTACCCATTTCCTGACCCTATCCTCAATTATAGAAGTAAAGACTTTACCTAAAACATTTAATAACGATATGCCACGATAATTATTGGGATCCATAACATCACCCTTCTTAAATAAAGTAGCCACCATTCCAATATTCCAACTGTCAGGAAAAACACCACTGTCCAAAACCGAATTAAACAGAATCTCAAAAAAAGGAACTAAAAGTGTAGCCTTCTTTATGAACTCTGGGGGAATACCATCCACACTGCCAGATTTACCAGTCTTAAGTGGATTCAATGCTTTCCTTATCTCCATTTAAGAAATAGGTTCAGACAATAAAAAGGAATTATTACAAACATCACAACTTTCACTATCATGATTTTTCATGAAATTTCCAACTACAGTGATACCTCAGCTCACGAACATAATTGGTTCCCAGAAAGTGTGTGTAAGGCGAAAAGTTCGTCTTCCGAACATTTATTTCCCATAAGAAACCATTAAAATGAGAATAATCCGTTCCCAGGTCCCCATAAAACATAATTTTCTACTAAATAAGCCTTAAAACTACACAAAAATATACCTTATTTTATGTATAATAAATGTGCTATTGTATTGTAATTAAAGAAATAAATTGTACTGTATAATAAAGTCGTTTTATTTACCTTTGTGATGGTAGTTGATGGCTTGAGGGAATGGAGTGGGAGGAGGAGGGAGGGAGGGAGGGACTTACTGTTTGGAAGGAGTGTTTGGAAACGCCTACTGTTTGGAAACACCCTTAGCCACACACGCACCCTTAATAGCTTCCTTGTTCTTAAGGATGGTAGCAATGGTAGACTTAGCGTACTGGTACTTGGACGCTAAGTCACACAAACGCACACCTCGTTCGTGTTTTTCAATGATCTCCGCCTGTGGTGGGGTCTTTTTCAGTCCCATAATAGCAAAAGTACACTCAATATGGTCCAAAATGTCTATCAAACACAAACCACTTCCGCACTCAAAGAAAGGGGGTGACGAACTGTGACGCCGTGAGCGTGCGTTAGCTTCTCGTGGCCGCCACCGTGGCGCTGTTCGACCGCGTGGTTTGATTCGTCCGCTGAAAACTAGTTCGTCAGCAGAGACAATATGCTCGCAAATTTAATGTTCTTGAGGCGAAAAGTTCGTGAGCTTAAGCGTTCCTCAGCGGAGGTTTTACTGTACTTCATCTGAAGGAGAAAAATGCTCAGAATAAACGGGGTTCAAAAGAGTCTTAAAATAATCAAACCATGTATCAGTAGTTATTGGAGACTCTTTCCCCATTACTAGCAACAAAGATTTCAACTTCTGCCAAAACCTTTTGCAATCTTTTTCAATAATAGCCAAATTTATATAATTTACTAAACTATCCTTAATGCAAACGTTTCTTACTGCTACAGAGAACTTGAAATTCCTTTCTACAATTCAAGGAATTCTTTAAATCAACATCACATTTATATCTACGGAATAAATTCAAAAAGGCATATTTTTTACGCTTTAAAGCGACACAATCATCAAACCAAACAGGTTGTTTAAAAAATCTGCTTCTCATAGGAGATGATACAACTCTAAACTGTTCACCAGCCAAATAAAACATATTTGTTAACTTATCTACAACTGAGTTTACATCAATATTGGCAACATTTAAAAAAAATCATCCAACATTTCACGCACTGAATGCTCTCCACCTTCTCGCCAACGGTATCTAATCACAGGCTTCACATCTGTCTGTGAAAAGTTTACGGTATCATAATACACGGAAGATAAATCAAGTTGACATGTCTGTCCTTGATATTACAACAAGGTCACTAATTTTTTCAAATAAGCTTTAAGAGGCTAACACATAATCGACTAGGCTCCTTCCACTATGAGTTATACATGTGAAAGCGCCTTTGGGTTCTCCTGACTTGTGTCCATTTACAATGCGAATACCCCGGACGCGACACAAATCTAATAGTTCCAATCCAAAGCGATTCGTAACTCTATCTTGAGTTTCACGAGGGGCACGAAACGTGTCAAATTCATACAGGTCACCCAGATGCAGAATATCAATAGCCTCCTCATATCAATGATAAAATCATCATTAATTCCGGTACGAGCATTAAAATCACCATATTCATGTTTGAGAGTTGATAAATATTGATCTAAACTGTCCAATCCATTGTTTACAGATACATACATTGGTGAATTCTCAGGTAGAATGTAAACAAATCCCATTATGAATGGATTAACTCCTGTTGGTCTAACAATAAAAAATACAGAATTAACCCAGTTTTCATAAAGCCTTTTAAACATTTTAGACAAGGAATTACGAATATACACTGCAACACCTCCAGAAAAATGCCCAGAGTCCTTTATACATCTTGCTACAGATCCGAAGCATACATAATCCTGCCAAAGATCCTGTACAAAATATATATAATATATAATATAATAACATACACAGACAAACAAAAATAACTGCTCCGATACAGTAGGCCCTCGTTATTCGCGGGTTTGGTTCTGGCCCCTCCCGCGAATCAAGATAATCCTAAGTTCTGTACCCAGAAGTAAAACCCCATGTATCACTTCACATGCCGAATGATCAACCGGAAGTAAAATACTATGTATCTATTACATGTGCTAAAATATGCTTTTTAAACACATTCTATAGTCAGTCTTACTCATTAATACAGTATTAATGTAGTAAAATATGGTAATGATTAAGAAAAACTTTAATTTTTACTGTGATATTTATTGATAATAGAATATATACATTTTACAGCGTGTATGTATATATATATGTATATATGTGTATATATATATGTATATGTATGTATTATTTTATATGTATTATAATAATTATTATGAATGGTAAATTTTCACTTCGGAGCATTTTAATCTTTTTTTGGTGTAGAGGATATTCCCCTTTCTAGCAAGCCTCAGAGAGCATTGACGATTTTATGGAAATGGACCCCCCTGCAGGAATATTAAGGGAATTTCAACTTGGTTGGTGAATCCCTGTAATGACTTTCCTGGCTGAAGATCATTTTATGAGTAGATCTGGCTTGAATTTCATATGATGTAGAAAGTTTCACCTAAACACTTCTGCCACTGAATTATTACCAAATACTCTCTTATTTAGATGCATGCATTTCTTGCCATGATGACAGTGGACTGGATTGTCAAGGTTTTTATTTTTATCTGACTGTATTTGTGCAGGAAGGCTTCGCTCTTCTTAACGCTCAGAGTTTTTTGAAAGTCCAACAGAAATCCGACAGCCTGCTTTTTTACTTCGCACTTGAGGTGAGAGATTGGAAAAAAATACACTTTGAATTCATAATTGAACCCGTTAGCGTTTTACAACTGTGGTCTTCAGGTGAAAACACTAGTGAGATAGTCTGATAGAGAGAATGATAGATACAGATGTCGAATGTCACTTGTTGATTTCATTCCTAGGTGTCATCTAGAATCATCATATGCAAATGTCCAGGATCAGCTGTTCTGTGTGACCTTAAACTAAAACCTCGAATATGCATGATTTAAGTTTGCAGTTTGTTAGATTAATGATTTCCAATAATCTCTTTGCACCATCCGGAGGACTGTAGAAATTATTACTGTATGAATAATGAGGAAGGTGATGAATGACTACATGATGGAATCATGCACGGAGAGACAGGAAGACAGTTTGACCTTGTGGGGAATTTGGTTGATTCCCACAAAGAAAATAATTTTAAAATGCTCTGGGTTTTATGTAGAATTAACTGTTACTAAGGGTTGGATTATGGTGTCGGTGTAATATTATTAAGCTTCATGAATAATGATAGCAATCAGTAGAACGTCCTGAGAAGGTTAGTAAGAAATGGAGACGTATGTGTGTGTTTGTCCTTTCACAGCAAGAGAGTCGCATGATCCGACTACAGTTTGAGGGCAGCAGCAGGTCTGAAGCTGTAGATTTATGCAGGAAGGCAGTCGAGAGATTGAATGAATATCTGCCTGTAGGCACTGAGGAGCAGCCTGGACCTTCATCTGCAACTCACACTGAAATCTCTAACCAGCAACAGCAGGTACACCACAAGAGGGACCAAAAACGTCCTTATAGACATATTAACCAATGATATGAAGAAGCTGAGGTGGACTATTCACTGATATTCACTGAGCCAGACATGAATAATTGTTTAAGTATATACTACATATGAATATATATAAAAAAAAACAAAACTAAAATGAAATTTGTAGTTTAATGCTACAGTTTTAATACATGACGGTGGTCATATACACTACATTTTGGCCAGTCATCTTGGACACTATATTATGATATCTTTGTAACTCAAGGTTTGAAAGTGTGGTTTTTTTTTTTTTTTTTTTTTTTTTTTAACTTTAAAAATGAAACAATTTGTAGGGTTTTTGTTTGTTTGTTTTTTCCAATAGAATTTTATTCAATTTCAAGGATTTCAGAAACAAGCCATGAGTATTTGTTCACCGTTATTCCACTGTTCCGAGGAGGAAAATAATCATTTACATATACTATACGGGAGCTGATTGGTCCATCATCGCCTAATCAGTATTGCCGAGTGGATAATACTTGACTCGTTATCATCTCACTTAAATCACTTTACCCTTTTTCACATTTGAGCAATAAAAATAACAACTAATAATCATGTTTAGTGTATTTTTCCTTGTGTTTTTTTATAGTACAGTGAGTTGTCGACTTTCGACCGCGTTCAGTTCTGGCAGACCGGTTGTAACTCGATCTGGTTGTATGTCGACTTTCCATCCAAATACACTCACGCCAAACAAAAACAGATGAATGAATCTCGCACATTTAAATCTATACATCTATTTTCAATTCCATGTCACTGTGAAACACCGCAGAGAGCCAATCCTTTCTGTACTCCACTGTGTGGGCAGGTCCCGTAGCTTCAAACTCCAATTTTATTGGATTATAACAGCCACAGACTATATTGTTTGGGTAAAGAGAGAAATTTCCATGGTTTTGATCGGCTCATTTCCACAAAGTCAAGCACAGCTGGCAAGCAAACACAAAAGGACAGACAAGGAAAAACTTCAACCCGCAGACCAGCTGATTGCCAAACGCGCTTCCTGTCACATAAACACTGCAGTGAGTCCAATAAAATTAGAGTTTCAAGGTATTGGACCTGCCCACACAGAAAGGATTGGCTCTCGGCTAAGCACCACAGTGACGTGGCATTGAAAGTAGATAGATTTGCTCTGAGCAGTTAGAAAGTGAAACTGCATCATCTCCTGCTTGGCCTTTTAAGATGCTGGTGCTGCTGCCGGCAGCACAAACAGCTGTTATGTGCAACACTCACTGCACTGCCATGAATCATGCTTCACCACTTTTGCGGTCGTAAAGTCGATCAGATGTAACTTGCATAGGTCGTAAGTCGACGACTCGCTGTATATTCTGAAACACCTTGTCAATGTCAAACTTGTTTTACAGGGCATATGTACGGACGCTACCTACTTACGAACATTCATTTTACGAACATCCAGACATACGAACAGTGCTGTCCAAGGGTGAAAGTGAAATAAAATTGAAGAACATGTAGAAATAGAGATATATCATAAATATAAGTATGAAATATGATTAAACATTATCCTGAGGTACACTTAATATTTGACTGACACACGCGGGCAGATTGTAATGTGCACACCTGATCCTACTCACCAAATTAACTGTGCTATAAAGACGAGCAACATGCTCATCCCGGTTCTAAAAGATTGTCCCTCTTCACGTCCCTGTTTTCCTGTTATCTCTCTGGCTCCTTGTTTCAGCTCTGTGCCCGACCAGTTCCCGCTCCATAGTTCCCATATCTAAAGTTTTCGTGTTTCTCCTCGCCACCAGCAGTGACTACATTTTCCTCTTGCTCAAGTTCCTTCCCTGTAAGAATAAAGTCTTTCCATGTTCATCCTACTCTGTCTCCTGTATTTTGGGTCCAGCTGAAAGTTCCAAACGTCACAGTTAGCTTGATAATTTATGATGCATGTAGGTTTGCACCTTGTACCAAGAAATGATAAATTCAATAGAATGAAATAAGATGATTATGCAGAGAGAGAGAGAGATATTGTATATAGCACAAGCTCGTATAGGTTAGTTATATAAACTTTAAACATACGGTCTCCTCTAAAGAACACCCTGTAACGGCTTACGAACAAATTCATCTAACGAACGGCCGTCCAGAACATATCTCATTCATAAATTGGGGAGTGTCTGTAATTCATTTTCAAATTCAGCTTTCATATGCTATGAAGAAGTATTCCGATCACAAAGTGTTATAGCACTCTCATGATCGACTAATTCTCCATATCAAACCTCACTTCATTCAATAATTATTGATAGTTTTAGTTGTATGTGTATATATGGGGATTCCTCACTATTTTGTGCTTCAGTTTCTTTGGCTTCAGTGCATTGTGTATTTTTTTTTATTTTTTTTTTTTTATTTTTTATTTTTTTTAATTCATCAAAATTAAAAAAATAAGGAAATTAAAGAAGAATAAATTAAAAAGTTTGCAAAAAACTAGGCCAATTATGCAAAAAAACGTAAACAAAACCCTAGACAAACAAAAAACAACCCCAAACCCCCATCAAAACTAGTTACTGTACATTTTTGTGAGATGCGCATCGGCGTGCGTCTGTATGTGTGTGTAAAGTCGGCCCTCTACTTACGAAATTAATCCGTTCCAGAGCCTTTTTCGTAACCTGGAGTTTTCGTAAGTAGAGGTGCATTTTACATGTAAAACGCGTGATTCGTTCCAATGCTCCCAAGACTACCCCCAAAAACCCTTTAAAAATGATAAAAGTACACCAATGAAATATGTGTTAAAAGTAAAATAAAATTATATATTAAACCATTTTATTAACATATTTATTAATTAAACCATTAAACATTTTTTATTAACACACACATACACACACACCTGTCACTCTCTATCTCTCTTTCTCTCTCTCTCTCACACACACACACACACACACTCCCTCTCTCGCTCTCTCTCTCTCTCTCTCTCTCTCTCTCTCTCTCTCTCTCTCTCTCTCTCTCTCTCTCTCACACACACACACACGCACGCACACACAAACAACACACATTTGTGGCATACTCCGCCGAATGCAGGTTCTGCCCACACGCAGCGCGCAGCCGATGCCAGAGCTTTTGAGATGGGGCAATCAAAGCACACTTGACAGATCGGAGGTCCGGACTCAACATTAACTTGTTTCCTTGAGGGAACGGAGGTCTGGATGAGCCGTGTTTTGCTCACATTTAGCGGAGTTTGACCCAAGTCCGGACAAGCAGCGCTCCATCTCAAAAGCTCCGGCGTGGCTGCGCACCACAGAGCGCGCCAATTGTGGACGGTGTCGCGACCGACACCGGAGCCCCTGAGTCGGGGTGCTGCTCATCTGGACATCCGATCCCTCAAGCAAACGAGTGAATGTTGAGTACTAAACAAGTCTTCAAAGCGCGCTTGGCTTCTTGACCTATCGGAAGTCCGGACAAGCCGTGTTCTGCCCCAAAAGCTCCGGTGTCGGCCACGACGCCTCCCACACTTGGCAGAGCACGTCACAAATGTTTAATAATGTTTAATATTGTTTGGTTTGGTGAACAAAAAAATTGGTTCATAAAAAATGTTCTGAATCTCCATAGTAGTGTACCCATGCCTGTTTGTCACACGCGTAAAGGAGAGTTGTACTGTTGGTTCATAAGTTTCGTGAGTTTATTTCAGAGTGCTCATTTTATAATCTTATAAACACGGGTAATTGGTATTGATTATCGATTTACATGACTAGAAAAGCAAGTGAAACAATAAGGAATGAAGACAGTTTTTATGACCGATTTGAGCAGAGATGTGGCGCACTTGCCCTGACAGACACAGGGCTGCTTACAGAGGTGTTCTTTAACTCTTAGAGGTGTTCTGCGTACAGAGGCAGGTGTTCTTTAACTCTCAAGAGTGCACATTGCAGCTTATTGTTTGTTTTTGAAGTTGTTTCATTCAGTAAATGTTTAATAAATGTGGTGCGCTCTGCCGAATGTGAGCAAAACGCAGCTCATCTGGACCTCTGATCCCTCAAGGAAACAAGTTGTTGAGTCCGGACCTCTGATCTGTCAAGCAGGGAGTGCGCTTTGAATGCCCCGTCTCAAAAGCTCTGGGGTCGGCTGCGTGTGGGCGGAGCCCGCATTCGGCAGAGCGTGCCACAAATGTGTTGCGTGTGTGTGTGTGTGTGTGTGTATGAGAGAGAGAGAGAGAGAGATAAAGAGAGACTGTGTGCTTGTGTGTATGTGCGTTAATAAAAAATTTTTAATAATGGTTTA
Source organism: Plotosus lineatus (assembly GCA_024760905.1). Lineage (NCBI taxonomy): Eukaryota > Metazoa > Chordata > Actinopteri > Siluriformes > Plotosidae > Plotosus > Plotosus lineatus. Next base: position 106,693,258 of record CM045728.1, read on the forward strand.
CTTAATAAATATGTTAATAAAACGGTTTAATATGTTAATACAATGTTTAAATGGTTTAATAAATAATTTTTTCTTTTAACACATTTCATACAAAATCGGTGTACTTTTATAATTTTTAAAGGGTTTATGGGGTAGTCTTGGGAGCCTTGGAACGAATCATGCGTTTTACATGTAGCAGGCACCTCTACTTACGAAAACTCCAGGTTATGAAAAAGGCTCTGGAACGGATTAATTTTGTAAGTAGAGGGCCAACTGTCGTCTTCTTTTCCTTTCGGCTTTTCCCTTCAGGGGTTGCCACAGCGAATCATCTGCCTCCATCTCACCCTATCTTTTGCATCTTCTCTTACACCAATTACCTTCATGTCCTCCTTCACCACATCCATGAATCGTCTCATTGGTCTTCCTCTAGGCCTTTTGCCTGGTAGTTCCAACCACAGCATCCGACTACCAATACTCACTATCCCTCCTCTGTACATGTCCAAACCATCTCAATCTAGCCTCTCTGACTTTGTCTTCAAAACATCTTACATGTGCTGTCCCTCTGATGTGCTCATTCCTGATCCTATCCATCCTTGTTACTCCCAAAGAGAAACTCAACATTTTCATCTCTGCTACCTCCAGCTCTGCCTCCTGTCTTTTCCCCAGGGCAACTGTTTCTAAACCATACAACATCGCTGGCCTCAACACCGTCCTGTACACTTTTCCTTTCATTCTTGCCGATACCTCCGTATCACACATTACACCGGACACTTTTCTCCAACCATTCCAACCTGCCTGCACACGCTTCACCTCTTTTCCACACTCTCCACTGCACACTCTGTACTTCTCTATTAACATCCTCAAGGCAAGCACTGCATCTGGGGTGCTCTTTCTTGGCATGAAACCAAACTGTTGTTCACAAATGCTGACCACTGCCCTTCGTCTAACTACCACTATTCTTTCCCATAACTTCATCATATGGCTCATCAACTTTATCCCTCTGTAGTTGCCACAACTCTGTACGTCTCCCTTGTTCTTAAACATGGGCACCAGCACACTTCTCCTCCATTCCTCAACATCCTCTCACTCTCCAAGTCCTTGTTGAATGTTGATGTCAGGAAATCTACTGCTAACTCTCCTAGACACTTCCGTACCTCCATCGGTATGTCATCAGGACCAACTGCCTTTCCATTCTTCATCCTCTTCAATACCCTCCTCACTTCACCCTTACTAATCTTTGCTACTTCCTTGTCCTTGACGGTCACCTCTTCTATTCTTTTTTTTTTCCTCTCTTATTTTCCTCATTCATCAGCTCTTCAAAGTACTCTTCCATCTTCCAAGCACACTTCTGTCATCAGTCAATACATTTCGCTCTCTGTCTTTAATCACTCTAACTTGCTGCATGTCCTTCCCGTCTCTATTTCTCTGCTGTGCTAACCTGTATAAATCATTTTCTCCCTCTTTACTTTCCAACCGAGCATACAATTCATCATATGCCCTCTGTTTGGATTTTGACATCGCTACCTTCACCTTACGCTGTGTCTCCCTGTACTCCTGTTTATTCTCTTCGGTCCTCTCAATGTCCAAGTTCTTTTTAGCTAATCTCTTCCTTTATACACACTCCTGCACTTCCTCATTCCACCAAGTCTCCTTATTTACTTTCCTTCCAGATGACACACCAAGCATTCTCCTACCTGTCTCCCTGATCACATTAGCTGTAGTTGTCCAGTCATCTGGAAGCTCTTCCTGACCACCCAAAGCCAGTTTCAACTCCTCCTTGAAGACAACACGACACTCTTCCTTTTTCAGCTTCCACCACTTTGTCTTCTGCTCTGCCTTTGCCTTCTTCACCTTCCTCACCATCAGAGTCATCCTGCACACCACCATCCTATGCTGTTTGGCAACACTCTCACCCACTATGACTTTGCAATCACTGACTTCCTTCAAAATACATCGCCTGCACAAGATCTAGTCTACTTGTGTGCTCCTATCTCCGCTTTTATAAGTCACCCTATACTCCTGTCTCTTCTGGAAGAAAGTATTTACCACAGCCATTTCCATCCTTTTTGCAAAATCTACCAACATCTGTCCTTTTGTGTTCCTGTTCTTGATACCAAACCTGCCCATCACTGCCTCGTCCCCTCTGTTGCCTGCACCAACATATCCATTGAAGTCTGCCCCAATGACCACTCTTTTACCTCTGGGGGTACTCTGCATCACTTCATGTAACTCGCTCCAGAATCTCTCCTTCTGTTCTAGCTCACATCCTGCCTGTGGGGCATAAGCACTAACAACATTAAACATCACGCCTTCAATTTCTAACTTGAGACTCATGACTCTGTCTGACACTCTTTTCACTTCTAGAACATTCCTGACCAACCCGTACTTCAAGATGACTCCTACTCCATTTCTCTTCCCACCCACACCATGAAAAAACAGCTTAAACACTGCTCCTAAGCTTCTTGCCTTGCTACCTTTCCACCTGGTCTCCTGAACACAGTTTGTCCACCATCCTCCTCTGCATGATGTCAGGCAGCTGTCTACCTTTTCCTGCCATAGTGCCAACATTCAAAGTCCCTACTTTCAGTCCTAGACTCATGCTTTTCCTATTCTCTCTCTCCACCTACGGACACGCCTCCCACCTCTCCTTCGACCAACAGTAGTCCAATTTCCACCAGCACCCTGTTGGTTAACAGCACTGATGGCGGTCGTTGATAACCCGGGCCTCGACCGATGTGGTATGAAATTCTTTCTTGTGATTCACATATTTTATTTGGCATTTATTTTACGCCTGATGCCCTTCCTGACGCAACCTTCTGCATTTATCCGGGCTTGGGACCGGCATGAGGGAGAGACACTGGTTTGTGGTATATATATATATATATATATATATAATTTATGTATGTATGTATGTATATGGTGTGTGTACAAAAGCTGTGTTGCATGTTCAACATTTTAACATTTGTATTCAGGCAGCCATTGTATGATGCAGAGCAGTGTTATTCTTCTTCATTCCCCATTACTATGCTCCTCTTAACATCATGTTTGCATCTGGAGTGCAGCAGCTTTTCAATTGAAAAAGAGGATAAAGAACATCAGAAGGCTGTCAGTAAATTTAAAAATGATCCAAACACCCACTTACAGTGAGAGGGATCAAAATTGTGCTACACTAATGTTTAGTGTTATGTTATGCATATGATATTCCCTGTTAGAAGAGTGAATCATCTCAGTGAAACCTCTCAAATGACGCATTACACACAGGGCACATTTATCAAAGTTCAACCGTCTCCAGCAAGCATCTTATGGGTTATTTATTTATTCACCTTTTCTTGTTTTTTTTTTTTTTTTGCCAGAAGAGCCAAAAAATTGTCACGGCAAATTTAACCATGCTTAACCACGACTGGATTGATTTTAACTTCGTGTGGACACTCTGCTCTTAGCAGTCTAATGTCATTGTTACAGATTTATATATAATTGCAGTTATTTTTGCTCAGGATTTAGCTTTTGCTGTACACCTGTGCCAGTCGATTAATAAGTTCTGAAAATAAGCTCGGAACATGTCACCTCCATGTAGGTTTATTGTAAGAGCCAGAAATAAAATACTAATCGTTTTATTTTATCAAGCCCCTTGTATCTCTGTAATGATAACAGAAATAAGTTTATTGTTTGGGGAATCGTAAAAAAAAATCTTTAAGGTTCATGTGCAGTGAGCATTGGGACGATCAGTCATCATAATGATGACGATGATGATGCAGTCACACATGGTAAATACTCAGGTCATGGTCTGATCTAAATTAACTACACCTATGCCTGACTCGCTCGGAATGTTCTCCTTGTTGCTCTGAATACACATCATTGTTTTAAGCTTAGAAATTTGTATTCTCCAGTGGGAAAGATCAGTGGCATAGGGGCTAGCATTTTGGTCTCACAGCAAGAAGGTTTTAGGTTCCAGCCCTGAGGTTGGCAAGGATGTTTGTGAAATTCTTGTTCTCCATCTGTTGCGTGGGTTTCCTCCCCTGGTTAGTCCATACACATGCATGTGCAGCTAAATGGCATGTTCCAAACTGGTGTAATAGATGATTATTCTGCCAAAACAAAGCAATGCATCGATCCCACATGGAAGTGGGAAAAATCCACATAAATAAGATGAACTTGGCTGAAGAGAGAGAGGAATATAGAGCCTTAGCTGTTGCTGTTTTATTAGATTTAGAGACAGTTTAGAGCTGATGCTAATATGTTCCGTGCTAGAATCTGATGTATACCTCAAAGGCATATCTTACGATATCTTTTGCATCCTGTTTTATGAAGTCATCACCTCAGAATTGACTGTCCCAAGAGTTTCCATTACAGAACTCTGATTGTAGCACGACCTGCTTGAGTTAAGAGTTGGCACTCTGGCTGTCACTCAAATGGATCCAGTCATAACAGTGCTATCTGAATACACTCTAGAAAGTAAGGTGTATTATTGCACTTTTACTGGTACATTGATGTGACACTTGGGTTGTACCCTGTAAGTAAGCTTTTCTTAGGTGTGAGGACAAAGGACAAAAATTCTAAACTCAGCCAATTTTAAAATCAATATCACAGAGAGGAACAGCTTAAACGCTCATTTAAAATTACACCAACATGTGAGATGTTAAATCTGTTGCTTATTAAGGGTTTTATAAAACTTTAAAGTTCACTACTTTGTTTTAAAACTTGTCCCACTTATTACAATGGAAAGCTGTGACCGTAATCTGACTAATTGTAATGATACACAACAACATTTCAAATGTAATTTTTTTTATCCAAGATATTGCTGTTAACAAATCAGGAAATGTTTGAGTGCGTGTTCTTCTCATTCTATGTTTTTAAGTCATGTATTTAATGGCTAATTAATCATATATATTTTTATAATAATAATTGTTATACAATAATTGGCAAAATTAGTTATAACCACACCCTTCAGATCCTATATTAAGCCGTTAGGTAGTGAAAAAGTTATTCCCTGAACAAACTTTAATGGTTCTTCCTGTAATCTAAGAGGTAGACCCTTATATAGATGCTTCCAGGCAAAAGTTTAAATACAATTTTTTTTTTTTGTACCAGTGTACTAGTCCTCAAAAAATGAGCATATTGTAATGAAGTTGATTATTTTTTGTAATGTACTGATAAACATTTGACTTCCATATATTTTAGATTCATTAGACACAAATGAAGTAATTCAAGACTTTTATTGTTTTAATATTGATAATTTTGGCAAAAAAGTCAAGAAAAACCAAAAATCCCTATCTCAAAAAATTAACATATTTCATCTGACCAATAAAAAAGTGTTTTTAATACAAAAAAGTCAACCTTCAAATAATGTTCAGTTATGCACTCAATACTTGGTTGAGAATCCTTTTGCAGAAATGACTGCTTCAATGCGGCGTGGCATGGAGGCAATCAGCCTGTGGCACTGCTGAGGTGTTGTGGAGGCCCAGGATGCTTCGATAGCGGCCTTAAGCTCATCCACAGTGTTGGGTCTGGTGTCTCTCAACTTTCTCTTCACAATATCTCATAGATTCTCTATGGGGTTCAGGTCGGGAGAGTTGGCAGGCCAATTGACAGTAAACCATTTACCAGTGGTTTTGGCACTGTGAGCAGGTGCCAGGTCGTACTGAAAAATGAAATCTTCATCTCCATAAAGCTTTTCAGCAGATGGATGCAGGAGGTGCTCCAAAATCTTCTGATAGCTAGTTGCATTGACCCTGCCCTTGATAAAACACAGTGGACCAACACCAGCAGCTGACATGGCACCCCAGACCATCACTGACTGTGGGTACTTGACACTGGACTTCAGGCATTTTGGTATTTCCTTCTACCCAGTCTTCCTCCAGACTCTGGCACCTTGATTTCCGAATGACATGCAAAATTTGCCTTCATCCGAAAAAAGTACTTTGGACCACTGAGCAACAATCCAGTGCTGCTTCTCTGTAGCCCAGGTCAGGCGCTTCTGCCGCTGTTTCTGGTTCAAAAGTGGCTTGACCTGGGGAATGCGGCACCTGTAGCCCAGTCCACTGCTTCCACAGGTCCCCCAAGGTCTGGAATCGGCCCTTATTTCACTTTTTCCTTCCCACAGACGTCCCACTGAGGTGCCTTGATACAGCACTCTGGGAACAGCTTATTTGCTCAGAGATTTCTTTCTGTGTCTTACCCTCTTGCTTGAGGGTGTCAATGATGGCCTTCTGGACAGCAGTCAGGTCGGCAGTCTTACCTATGATTGCGGTTTTGAGTAATGAACCAGGCTGGGAGTTTTTAAAAGCCTCAGGAATCTTTTGCAGGTGTTTAGAGTTAATTGGTTGATTCATATGATTAGGTTAATAGCTCGTTTAGACTACCTTTTCATGATACGCTAATTTTTTGAGATAGGAATTTTGGGTTTTCATGAGCTGTATGCCAAAATCATCAGTTTTAAAACAATAAAAGACCTGAAATATTTCAGTTGGTGTGCAATGAATCTAAAATATATGAAAGTTTAATTTTTATCAGTACATTACAGAAAATAATGAACTTTATCACAATATGCTACTTTTTTGAGAAGAACTAGTATATGTTTATAAGAACGAGTCGTCATTACTGTACCACAACGCACTGATATCACTGAACACCAAAAATTCCAGTTGTTTTTCATTTTATGAACACCTCTACATGTATAAAGTGTTATTTAGAAATTTATATCATTTCATAGGTATGCAATTGTTTTTCTTTTATATTAACTGGGTTTAAATCAGTGAAATATCGTCACACAAGTTGGATGTTGCCCAAGTTTCAGATTTTCTTCATTAAATTGAATCATCCTCCCATTGCTCTCTCATCATGACTTTGACTGCAGAAAGTTTTTGAGTTACGATTACAGTGGATTCTAGCATAATTTCAGGAGACTTAAAAAAAAACAAAACAAAACACAGGCTGGTGAGAGACCAATTGTTTATACAAGACAGGTAAAAGTCTGGATACATTCAGTCATTCTAACTGAAATATGACTTGTGTGTGCGTGTGTGTGTGTGCGTGTGCGTGTGCACATGCACGTGCGCACAGGATAAATCTAGGATTTTTTTTCTAGGTGGACCAAAAGGCCCATCTATCCAAAATAAGGTGGGCCTTTTTGATAAACCATGGGTTGAACTTGATAAGACATTTTCAGTGAATAAAATCCAAATATTCAAATGGAAAATTCTTTAGTAAATCAACAAGTAAATAATTAAAGTGGGGAAAACTCATTCAAACATCACCACAAATAAAATTATTAAAACACTGTAGAATGAGTTATATCAATTAAAAGTGAATAAATAAGGAAAACCCCTTTTAAGGCCTTAATATTGACTGTAAGCACATAAATAAGGTATGACAAATTGTTGTAATAAAATAACAATAAATTATTCGATAAACTAACTATTCAGGTAAACCCATAAATATAAAAAATTTTGATTGAGAAAATCAAAGCACTAAAATATCAACAAATAAAGAAAACCCCTTAATACTGACTATGTATAATAATCTATAAAATATTGCAGTGGGATAACAAAAATTATGTAAATAAAAATAACTATTGAGGAAAAGTCATATAACATAGAAAGCATTCGAAGTGGAGATTGAGAAATCCGACTCATTCACCAGATTTAATATATCATTATCGTCTGTGATAATTAACACAAAAATAATTACCTTATGGTGCTGGCATACGCGGCAAAACATTTTTGTTTCATCATATTGAAGCCAGGGAAATTTATTTAGCCATTCTTGTTGGAATTTCTTTGTAATCTTATCACTGGCTTCCTTTTCAGTGGTTTCGACCTCTTCGGTATCTGATTGATTGTCTGAATGCGTCTTGGATCTCTTTGTCGAAAAAAAATTGGAAAGCTTGGCTTTCGCCATTGTTGCTAATGTAAATAAAATGCCGACTCATGTATAACCGGAAACGAGCACGAATTCTATCAACGAACCTCATTGAATAACATGAACAATACTGACCAATCAGAGTGGGGCTTACAAAACGTAGTCACTCTTCAATCAGGAAGTACAGAATTTTATTATCGATCTTTTTTTAAGTTCGTTCCTTGGAAGTTTGTTTCTGATTTGGCCTATTTTAATTAGATTCGAACACCACAATAAAAAAAAGAAATACCGAAACAGCCATACAATTTCAGTTGTGGCCAAAGGCCCAAGCAGGGAAATTGAGATACATCAGTTAGAAATTGAATGCGGCTTTGCTGCATGAACCTGTCTAGATGTAACACTGGTGTGTGTGTGTATAGATAGTGTGAGAGAGAGACCTCAATATGACTGAAATCGGTCACCACATTATGGTTTAATATTCAGCCACCACTTGCTATTCCTAGATTCTTGATAAACAAAAGGAATAAAGGTATATTTTCATGTGCACCTACCTTTTGTGCATACCGGGTATTGAAATCACGTGGGTTTCACTGTTGAAAGCATATGTTTTTTGTTTTTTTTAATTAATGTTACCCATTACCTCATTAACAGAAATTGCCATATTTAGTGTTGCAAGGAAATTTTGAAATTATTTCAGATTCAGATGAAACGATTGCAACAATGGTAGTTTCCAAACACAGCAGTGGGATAAAAAGCTGTGTGCAGCTCACCGTTAAGACACTACTTTGGGAACATACATGTAACATTTTGACTTTCGATGTCCCTAGGTATAGCTAAGGTCCAATAATCAGCACTGGGGTTAGATTAGAGTAGGTTGTATCTTGCGGGTGGAGCATGACTCCTGTTGTTTTCACCGTGTAGGATCTGTGGGATCGAACATGAGAATAATTGGTTTGGAAGATGATTGACTGAGTGTAGTTACCTTCTCAGCAGCTGTATGTATGCTGAGACTCAGATCCAATAACAACTGAACCACTTTAATCTCATTACTGCCATCAGCTGGAGCTTCTTCTTTGCAACACCAGCATTTAATTAAATGGGATGTAATGGTAACCCAGTCTCCCTCAGTGCCATTAGATTTGATTTGTGGTTTCAATGTTGCTGTTTAGAGACGAAGCTGATGTGTTAAACAAGGCTTTGCTGCAGTGCATCCCAAACGTATCTGTTAAAAAGCTTTCGTATTAAATTTGACTTGGTATCCTACAGCATAGGCCGAGCCCCTGATGGTTCTAGATTAACAGTTCTGCAGGGAAATAGGTCTGTGATATGTGTAGCGCTGCTTTCACTAGATGGTGCTCAAGGAACATTGTCATTCTGAAAGGAACGATAGCTCTTGCTGATTCCACTGACTGGATGGTGAAAGCTTCTGCAACTTTGAGCCACTTGTCATTCCCAATGCAATATTATACCACAGTGACACAGAAACAGCACCCAGAATGAATACAGGAGATGAGATGAGCGCTTTCAATTAGTAATGAACTTATTGATTGGTGGAAGCTCTTCAGTGCCAGAGCTGAGAGTGTAATGATTGGCTCTATCCCTGTGTCTCTCAAGACTCCCGTAGCAGCACCACATGTGGCCCATGACGTTATCCAGGAATGTGTGTCCATCAAGCAGCTTTCTCAGGTACCACTGAAGACATGGCAGAGACTGCAATCCATGTGTTTTTTTTCCAACAAACATGACCACATCAGAGCATAATGTCGTTCTTATTCCGTTTAGATGGACCTATCATTGTACAGTTGTCACATAGTGATTTCGGTGTTTTTCTGTCTGGTCACATAGGTGTTTGTGTTTATGTCTAGTATTTCCTAGGTGAGAGTGGACTGCCCCTTCCTGTGGCGTATCATCATTTCACGATACCTCCCAGTGATCTGGAGGCTCTGTTGCGCCTGTGTTTGCTCGACTCTGGCTTCCCTAGTTTTGTAGAAGATGTGGAAAACAAACTAAAAGACTTAATCAAAGAATAAGGTACAACTCGCATAAAGCATTCACTTCCATTTCTAAACATGGCGAATAATATATACAACAATATCCTAAAAGGAAAAACCCACCCTGTATTTCCTGCATATTGCAGCATGCAGTCCCATAATGGCAGCCAAGATTTATGGTGTAATTAATTTTCTCTTCAGTTAAAGCTTTCCTATATATAGTACCTACAGAGCACTTGTTTCATCTCTACCTAAGCCTTCTTCAGACCAAGGCGAAGTCCATGAAGACCGCACTGCGTCCTGAAAACTTTCATGAATTCACCCGTGGTCAAAATGGAAAAATATGCCATTTTTAAGTTGGTTCTGTGTTCGTGATGCGGTACGCCCTCAGTGCATGACATGTTCCTATGAATTTCTTACCAAGCACTATGTCTAATATATTCCAACTATAGTTTTACTACGAACAATCAAATCACACCAAATGTTTAAAAGCCAAATAAGGATGTAGTAACAACATGACTAAACCTAGTAGTCATGCTATTACTATATCCTTATTCGGTTTTCCAGCCAGATTCACAAGAACATAGAGCTTTGTAATTTTCTGAAGACACGCAAAGGTCTGGAGTTCATATTAGCGAGGTGAATGATACCCAATCAGAGCTTAGAGATACGGTTGATTGACAGTGACTAAACCTTTTCCTATTTACTTGTGAAATAGGCACTTCTGCGTACAATTCAGTGATTGAAATCATTTCGCCCGTCACTTGTTGCTTTCTTTATGAATACAAATTCACGGTGTCCTCATTCATTATCATCCACACTACATTTTAATTTTTTTTATTTTGGACATCATTTTATTTGTGTTTCCACTATGTTCTATGAATTCTTGGTGTAGCCACCCAATTTTGTTAGGACGTCATTACAATATGGATGATTGTGATAGGGTTAAAAAAAAGTGATGCAACAACACTTTAGTCTGCCCTGTAGTCACGTTAATATTGCTGTCGTTTCGTAGAGTGATAGTGAACGCAGCTCTTATCTTGGTGCACAGCCTCCATAAACTGTACCAACATATGCAGAATTTTCAAGTTGGGTTTCTCCTCAATATGACATTGATCATTGCATGCTGTAAGGGACGATCACAATGGAGAGTGATAGATGCAAATGGCAAGTTGCGGTTGTGAAAATGATTCGATTTTTTTATTTATTTATTTATTTTGGCAAAGAAAAGAGAGAAATTGGTTCAAATTTGTAAAAATAAAGTTTTACTTGCTGGCATCCACCATTTTCGGTGTATTTTGTGATCATTTGTATTTTGTTTGCGTTAATGACACACAAATAAAAAGCAAATGGTTTGAGAACAAAAAGCAAGCAAAATGCAGCTGATTTGCGGAAGGATATTCGCCTTTTTTTTCTTTTTTTCAAGAAGCCGATTGCAAAATTGTTGCAGTATCCGTAAGGTGCCGCAAAACATCTTGATGCGAATTTCCAAATTCTCCCCAAAAAATCAATTTGCGCCGGTCGCTTTTCTAACACACATCCAGTGTGATCATCCGCTTAGTTTTTAGCAGGTAACAGCAAATCATGATTAATACCACCCATATTCCAGATGGTTTTTTTCTTCCTTTTTTTTTCCCTCAATAAAGGGCAGTGTTCACTGTGATCTCACAACCGATAAGAACAATCCTTCACCGGTTATCTAACTTCAGGATGAAGTTTCCTTTTGGTTGGTTAAACAAATCACTGACATCAATCAAGCAATCCGAGCCATACATTGGTTGATATTTTGAGGCTTTATTTGAAAAAGGAACAGTTGGTCTCACATATTATTGTAATGGCTTTAGCTCCAGCAGGTGCCATCTTTGCTTATTGGTCCAGTTGCACTGCAACACACTGATACATGGTTTTCTTTTGAAGAGAAGTACTCATGCAACTACAGCAGTGCATCGATGCTGTCCCTGCATTCTAATGATCCCATCAACATTAAAGCTCTTAATAGTCTCCCAAGTTCATCCGAACCATCATGGCCCAGCGTACAACTGCCATTAATTCTATTTGAATACATATTGCATAGGATAATAGCCATGCTATATAAGATTCATATCTGACTAAAAAGAAACCAGGTCGTAGGACATAGAGGATTAGAAAACGTTTTCACTTTTTACAGATGTGCTATTATAATATTTGAACACTTACAGCTCAACCTGTACAAGACATCTAGGTAATTCTAGAAAATAAATAACCTTTTCATCTTTTAAAACTCTTTAATACATAGACAGTTCTGTTCATGATTAAATACTGCTCTGCCAGTCACAGCTAGGCTCTTGCAGTCCAGCTTTACATAGAACACCTTTGTTTAATTTTATGAGCTGATGATAAACTGTACAAAGAAGTCGATGAATGGTGTATTTATTTTTTTTACTCACTAAATTTCTTTAAAAAAAAAAAATACAAACACCCTCGCACCCACACTTGGAATAATCCTCTGAAGCACACCACACAAAGGGGATAACAATAGAAAAAGAATGACTTGTTATTAAGGTTATGTTACTGCATGCATCCGACACAATATGCAAGTATGCAAAAGGTTCGCCTCAGAACTATGACGTGATCAAAATGATGAAACAAAAACAAACAAAAGAACAGCACAGAAGAGTAAAAAATATTGTGCACACCTTTTGAATGAATCGGATCAGTTGTGCTCACATACTTACACACCATAAGACTGAATAAGGCATGCTTTAAGACAGTCCTTATTGTTCTTTTCTGCCAGTGATATGCTGTTGCTGTTTCGTTGGCCGAGTGAGGCAGGATATGCTTTATTAGAAATGGCCAGGAGTTTCCGCTCTCCTCAGATACCTTCATACGGTCAAGGTGTGCAGTCAGTATTCTGTAGAACAGGAATAATGAAGGTGTTCATGTGTTTGTTTGTTGCTGGGTTTTTTTGTTTGTTTTTTTGCTGTTATTTTGAAGTCATAAATTTCAAATTCTAGCAATTTCCCAACATGAAACTTTCATTATTAAAAATAACAAGGCTTCTGAACGTGCAATTTTTGTGTGTGTGTGTGTGTGTGTGTGTGTGTGTGTTATACTCATTCATCCATTTTCTGAACCACTTACTCCTAATTAGGGTCATGGGGAGGCTAGGGCCCATCTCAGCTCTCTCTCTGAGTGAGGGCAGAGTACACCCTGGACGGCTCGCCAGGCCATCGCAGGGCGGAAACACGCTGACGGCTATGCAGCTACTCTTGTCAAAAGTAAGCAATGGTTCTTTTACAGCCAATCACCATAGACAGTGAGAGACATGGCTGGCCTTTGGTAACCCAGTTAGCTGCACTGGGGGAGTGTTACACTTATTTTAGCAATTTTACGATTGACCTAAGAGAAAACATCAAATTCTGTTCAGCAAAATTATCAGTGGAGACCAGCAGGCTATGGCAATGAATTAATAATGTGTTTTTAGTGCATCATGAGGGACACAGTGGCGTCCTGCCTGGCCATCCTGCCCCCTCTTGAAGCAGGTACAACGTTCAAAAGACTTCAATCTCATTGCTTGATTGCCATCGGCTTATTCTAGCATTTCAAGGATCTGCTTTGGCCCAAATGCTTGTGTGGAACTATAAACTGCAATGCAATTCTCAAAAATTGGAGGTAGAATGTCTTATAAATGTTTTATACCATGTCGGCACTGTAGGTCATAGACATGTGTCTCTCGAAATGCTAATGAAAACCACCGTGTATTGGTAATAAGCGTTCACAAAAATAAGGAAAGAATATAATTATGATAAGTTCTGAGTAAAGTCGTGTATTGGTGATACTCACATTATGTGCTGTGTTTGCTCAGTTGGTGTTGCGTTGTCTCAGGTTTTTATCTTTGTGATTGTTAGTAGAATTGGTTTTCCTGTCAGTGAAAGAAAATATATTTTTGGAGTAAGTTTATAAATAATAAATCATAAGGACAAATTCATTACAGTTGCACCACCAGTCACATTGAACACATTACATCGAATCTTTAATCAATTCTTTCATTTATTCACTTTCAGAGCAGATTAATTCGAATTAGGGTTACGGGGAGGCTGGTACCCATCTCAGCCGACTCTGGCCGAGGGTAGAGTACACTCTGGACAGCTTACCAAGCCATCGCAGGGCAGAAACATGCTGACGGCTATGCAGCTACTCTTTGCCGAAAGCCAGCAATGTTTTTTTTTTTTACATGCCTCACGCCATAGACAGTGAGAGACATGGCCGGCCTTTGATAACCCAGTCAGCCTCACTGAGGGGACAGCAGTGACAACCCGCTGATATTGTGGCTTGAACCCCAAACCATGGCATCAGGAATCCAGCACCTTACCACCGGGCCACCACTGCCCAGCACTTTAGTACATTCAGTAATATATATATTTTTTGCAACGAAGATTGATTCCTTTGACAAGCATTAAGCAGAGTAGATAGGTTTGAGGAAAGCTCATGTCTTACATTGATCCTGCTGGTTCATCATCTTCATCCAAAAGTCCAAACCGTTCAAGGAAATACAAAGGAAATAAGAAACGTATTAATATATTAAGAACAGAAGAACAAATCCTATTTGCTAGTATTCCTTACTGGTAATTAATACTTCAACTATATTATTTTATAGTGATTGAAATAGTTGTGTTGTCCGACGCGTCTCCTTTTTGTGTAACGGCAAATGAGGCAGTTATTACACAGTAATGCTTATAATACAGTCTTCTAGAAGTTTTGTATCTTGGAATTCACCTCGACCAAGTTTGTTAATATCTGACTGAGGGTATTGTATTCAAACAAAAGTATATTTTACTAACAGGCACAGGAAATAACCCAGTACTGATTGTACACTCCTGACGTAGCATCACACGGATGGAAGATTAGTTAGTGTGTGAGTTTGTGAAAGCAGCATGCATCTGCAGCCGGATTCAACAGTCACCAAACAGGCGAAAAGGTCACATATCGAGACGCAGCGACACGACTGCCAGTCAATTAACTGACACAAAATATACAGACTCATTCCCAACAAACCCATGCAAGATTTTTAACCTGAAAGGCACTTAAATGCACAATTGAATCCTAATCTACATCGAGCATTGTGTAAGCCGCACTCTGATCAATAACACGGCTGACCGACTTCACGTCCCACATAACTTGAATCAAGTCTGAGAAAGAACTGAAAACCAATCTGTAGGGATTATTTTAAGATTTAATTGGTTAGTTTTTTTTTTTTTTTTTTTGTAGGATTGAACAATTCTGCTTACACAGTGGTATAGTCTGGCAGACTTTGAGACTCAGACAAAGGACAGTCAGTCGATCGTGATCAGTATAAAATTCAGCTTGTAATACGAATCTGCTTGGTGCAGCTTGGTTCATTAATTTTCAGAACCACCTAATACTAATTAGGGTCATGTGGAGGCTGGTGTCCATCACAGTCGACTCTGGGCAAGGGCAGAGTACACCCTGGACATCACACTAGGCCATCGCAGGATAGAAACATGTTGATGGCGATGTAGCTACTCTGGATGAAAGTCAGTCGTCGTTCTTACACGTGCTGCTAACCACAGACAATAAGAGACATGGCCGGCCTTTGATAACCCGGTTAGCTGCACTGGGGGGAGAACAGTGACCGTGACGTTGATCGTGGGGCTTGAACTCTTGATCTTAGGATCAGTAATCCAGAACCTTCCCACCGGGCCACCATCGCAGACAGTTGGAAGAAATGCTTAGGTTTGCAAGAGATTGGAAAATGGTCACGTGATCTAATGAATTCAGGTCCTATTGAACAAGTGAGAGTGTTTGGGGAAGAAAGGACGTAATGCTCAAGTCATACCAATAGGGGCCACTGGATGCAACAATGTGATCTTGGTAAACAGGTTAAGGCTCAGCAACATTATACGATAAGAAAATGAAGTTAGCTGGCTACCTGAATGACCGTGTTATAACATCACCGAATTAATTATGTATATATATATATAGTGTGTGTACTAGTCCTCAAAAAATTAGCATATTGTGATAAAGTTCATTATTTTCTGTAATGTGCTGATAAAAAATTAAACTTTCGTATATTTTAGATTCATTGCACACCAACTGAAATATTTCAGGTCTTTTATTGTTTTAAAACTGATGATTTTGGCATCCAGCTCATGAAAATCCAAAATTCCTATCTCAAAAAATTAGCATATTTCACCCGACCAATAATAAAAAAAAAAAAAAAAAGTCAACCTTCAAATAATTATGTTCAGTTATGCACTCAATACTTGGTCGGGAATCCTTTTGCAGAAATGACTGCTTCAATTCGGCGTGGCATGGAGGCAATCAGCCTGTGGCACTGCTGAGGTGTTATGGAGGCCCAGGATGCTTCGATAGCGGCCCTAAGCTCATCCACAGTGTTGGGTCTGGTGTCTCTCAACTTTCTCTTCACTATATACCACAGATTCTCTATGGGGTTCAGGTCAGGAGAGTTGGCAGGCCAATTGAGCACAGTAATACCATGGTCAGTAAACCATTTACCAGTGGTTTTGGCACTGTGAGCAGGTGCCAGGTCGTGCTGAAAAATGAAATCTTCATCTCCATAAAACTTTTCAGCAGATGGAAGCATGAGGTGCTCCAAAATCTCCTGACAGCTAGCTGCATTGACCCTGCCTTTGATAAAACACAGTGAACCAACACCAGCAGCTGACATGGCACCCCAGACCATCAGTGACTGTGGGTACTTGACACTGGACTTCAAGTATTTTGGCATTTCCTTCTCCCCAGTCTTCCTCCAGACTCTGGTCCCTTGATTTCCGAATGACATGCAAAATTTGCTTTCATCCGAAAAAAGTACTTTGGACCACTGAGCAACAGTTCAGTGCTGCTTCTCTGTAGCCCAAGTCAGGCGCTTCTGCCGCTGTTTCTGGTTCAAAAGTGGCTCGACCTGGGGAGTGCGGCACCTGTAGCCCAGTCCACTGCTTCCACAGGTCCCCCAAGGTCTGGTATTGGCCCTTCTCCACAATCTTCCTCAGGGTCTGGTCACCTCTTCTGGTTGTGCAGTGTTTTCTGCCACACTTTTTCCTTCCCACAGACGTCCCACTGAGGTGCCTTGATCCAGCACTCTGGGAACAGCCTATTTGCTCAGAGATTTCTTTCTGTGTCTTACCCTCTTGCTTCAGGGTGTCAATGATGGCCTTCTGGACAGCAGTCAGGTCGGCAGTCTTAGCCATGATTGCGGTTTTGAGTAATGAACCAGGCAGGTTTTTTTTTTAAAAGCCTCAGGAATCTTTTGCAGGTGTTTAGAGTTAATTGGTTAATAGCTCGTTTAGAGTACCTTTTCATGATGTGCTAATTTTTTGAGATAGGAATTTTTGGTTTTGATGAGCTGTATGCCAAAATAATCAGTATTACAACAATAAAAGACTTGAAGTATTTCAGTTGGTGTGCAATGAATCTAAAATATATGAAAGTTTAATTTTTTTCCGTACATTACAGAAAATAATGAATTTTATCACAATATGCAATTTTTTTTAGAAGGACGAGTGCTTCTTCTTCTTCTTTTCCTTTCGGCTGTTCCCTTCAGGGGTCGCCACAGCAAATGATCTGCTTCCATCTCTCCCTATCCTCTGCATCTTCTACTCTTACTCCAACGACCTTCATGTCCGCCTTCACCACATCCATAAATCTTCTCTTTGGTCTTCCTCTGGGCCTTTTGCCTGGTAGTTCCAACCTCAGCGTCCTACTACCATTATACTCACTATCCCTCCTCTGTAAGTGTCCAAACCATCTCAATCTAGCCTCCCTGACTTTGTCTCCAAAACATCTAACATGTGCTGTGCTTCTGATGTACTCATTTCTGATCCTATCCATCCTCGTTACTCCCAAAGAGAACCTCAACATTTTCATCTCTGCTACCTCCAACTCTGACTCCTGTCTTTTCCCCAGGGCCATTGTCTCTAAACTATACAACATCACCGTCTTGTACACTTTGCCCTTCATTCTTGCCGATACTCTCCTATCACACATCACACCGGACACTTTTCTCCATCCATTCCAACCTGCCTGCATGCGCTTCTTCACCTCTTTTCCACACTCTCCATTGCTCTGGATTGTTGAGCCTAAGTACTTAAAATCCTCCACCTTCTTTATCTCTGCCCCCTGTAATCTCACCGTTCCTCTTTGGTCCTTGTCATTCATGCACATGTATTCTGTCTTACTGAGACTAACCTTCATTCCCCTCCTATCCAGGGCATACCTCCACCTCTCTAGATTTTCCTCCACTTGTTCTCTGCTCTCACTACAGATCACGATGTCATCTGCAAACATCATAGTCCATGGAGATTCTTGTCTCACTTCATCTGCCAGCCTGTCCATCACCATAGCAAACAAGAAGGGGTTGAGAGCTGACTCTTGATGCAGTCCCACCTCCACCTTGAACTCTTCTGTCACACCGACAGCATACCTCACCACTGTCTTACATCTCTCACACATGTCCTGCACCACTCTAACATACTTCTCTGCCACTGCAGACTTCCTCATGCAATACCACAGTTCCTCTCTGACCCTGTCATATGCTTTCTCCAGATCCACAAAGGCACAATGCAGCTCCTTCTGACCTTCTCTGTACTTCTCTATTAACATCCTCAAAGCAAACACTGCATCTGTGGTGCTCTTTCTTGGCATGAAACCAAACTGTTGTTCACAAATGCTGACTTCTGCCCTTAGTCTAGCTTCCACTATTCTTTCCCATAACTTCATCGTATGGCTCATCAACTTTATCCTTCTGTAGTTGCCACAACTCTGCACGTCTCCCTTGTTCTTAAAAATGGGCACCAGCACACTTCTCTGGCATCCTCTCACTCTCTAAGACCTTGTTGAATATTCTTGTCAGAAAATCTACTGCTACCTCCCCTAGACACTTCCATACCTCAACTGGTATGTCATCAGAGCCAACTGTCTTTCCACTCTTCATCCTCTTCAATTCCCTCCTCACTTCTCCCTTACTAATCTTTGCTACTTCCTGGTCCTCAACGGTCACCCCTTCTACTCTTTTTTTTTTTTTTTTTTTTTTTCTCTCTCCCATTTTCCTCATTCATCATAGTGCACACACACACACACATATATATATATATATATATATATATATATATATATATATATATATATATATATATATATACACATTTTTCTTCTGTGGTGGTACAGATATAGGATTTGGGTCAAAGTGTGAAAGCCTGGTTGTTTATACAGTGCTTCCGACTCTCCTGTCATCAGTACAAGATCTCTTGTCTGTCTTCCTTTCGGCTTTTTCCCTTTTACTCAGGAGTCGCCACAGCGAATCATCTAATTCGCATGTTTGATTTGGCAGAGGTTTTTACATCGGATGCCCTTCCTGTCACAACCCTTTAGCAAGGGACAGAAACACGCTGACGACTTTGCAGCCTACTCTTTACGAAAGTCAGCAATGGTTACTCTCACCATAGACAGTGAGAGACATGGCTTGCCTTTGATAACCCAGTTAGCTGCACTGGGGGGGGGGCAGTGACAATCTTGTGGAGAGTGGGACTCGAACCCCCAACCTTTGGATCAGCGATCCAGCGCCCTATACCACTAGACCACCACTGCCTCAGTACAAGATCTCTTGACGGTGCCCTTATGATATATTAGTGAGTAACGTATTTTGGTTGGGGAGTGAAGATGCAAGGCAGGATCAAAAAGGTCCAGGACTGGTCTTATGACTGGAGCACAGCGTAATATTTATTGCAGAACCGCACAGTAACTCTCCTCAGTCAGTGTGTCAGTATGTCACATGACAGAGATATTTTGATTGGTATTTGTGTGTCAAGAAAGGTAGAATATACCCCAGTGGCATCCCACCCTTTTGGAAGCATATTTATCACTCAACACCTTACCCTGATCACTGCTTCATTGCCTTAGGCTTGCTAAACCATTTCAAAGATCTCTGCGGCTGAGAAGGAATACTTGAACATTGTCCAAATAAAAAATGCATGCATGCACGTGTCAAAAGAACATGCATGGCACACATCCTGATCTTGACAGCACAATTTCATGTGGCATATGGAGTCAGGAAAGGTACTGCAAAAGCTTTGTTTGATAGTGTGCTTTGCATTGTTTGCTGTTGTACATCTTCTGTCCATTTGGAGGCAGTATCCTTTTGTGGATGTGGATTTTAGTTAAGTTAATGCATGCTAGGTGTTGCATGCAGTTATTTAACCGCAATGGTGTAAGAGTGAGCATGATGGCGTAATGGTCTCAGATATAAAATAACAATAATTGTGTATGTAGCAGGGACTCTGTTAGGCTAAATAACTGAATGCCTGATTTCTACTCACCATAGGGTGCCGTTTCAGAGAATTTTGTTCGTACACGTGCTACACATGGGATGCCAACCTACACAGTAGGATCATTAAAGTAACGACCCAGCAGTGAGCCACTATAGTTACTGTTTATTCTAATTGGAGGCACACGACTGTGCACTAAGGATGATGAGTCTGAGAAATATTTTGTCTTGGTTAAATTTTTTTAAAACACTACTCAGTATATTATATTCAGAAGTGAAGCATTGGATTTACTGTATCTGTAACCAATAAAAGCTTTGTGACTTAATATTGAGAGCTGGAATCAGAACCCAGAGTATTACATTCTAATCTCGGATTCTGCTGATAAGAACCAATGCCAGATATAATCTCCCTTAATCTATCCCCATTCCTGATTTGTTTCCTTACTTGAGTAAATCCAGTTCAGAACACAAAGCTTTTTAAAGAGTTCAAAAATAAATTAAGTTCTTGTTTGCAAGTTGTTAGTAATAATAATAATAATAATGTTTTTATTACATCTACTACTTGCAACGAGACTAGAGATAATTAAGGTCACATGATTGAGATGTGTGTGTGTGTGTGTGTGTGTATATATATATATATATATATATATATATATATATATATATATACAGACACTCCCCGACTTATGTTTTTAATTGGTTCTGGACGGCCGAACGTAAGTTGAAAGTGAACGTAAGTTGTTACAGTGACATATGACGTGTGACGTATGACGCTCATACTGTACTATACATCCATAAATACCATTACCGTATCTCATAAAACACCCCTAAATCAATTATTATAAACATAACATTGTAAAATAATATCAAACATATCAAATAAGTCACTTATTTATACCGAGTCACTTTACATGAAGCTTAAAACAGCCAATCAACGCTTACAATATGTGA